>CM049856.1:20324012-20906512 GCA_027422415.1 Schizothorax lantsangensis | reverse complement strand
AATTGTCACAGTGTGACATTGCCAAAAAGTGTGCTACATGGTTCAAAAAGGCTTGATGCATTAACATATCCACCCACGTAAACAAAATGAATGATTAATAAATTAATTAATTAATAGATAAATAAGCTTAAGTTTTTATGTTCGCTGTCTTTTTTAAATATTTTTGTAAATGGCAGTGCTTTTGTCGAACAGAGGGAAATGATGTTGTGATTTAGACTGGATAAAAGAAGGGAAAGTGATTAATGTTGACTGACAGAGGGCAGTGGAAGTTGAAGTTTAAAAACAAAATTTCTTCCACTGTCTTCAGGCTGACTCAAAGTGAACCCATTCTCGAAGCACTGCAATCAAACAAGACTTCAAACATCACCAGTGATGTCCCTTCACCAAAACAATACAAGCCTGATATGGAGCTCCGGATGGAAGTACCTGACGTTCTCACGACACCAAGCTTCGAAGCCTCAGTATCAGCGTAACTTCACTGCTTTCAGGAATTTTCTGAATGGACCTGTGAAGTAAGAATAAATCTCTTCTTCACTCAAGTTTGTGAGTTTGGCATCGCAATTTTAAATTTTTCTCAAGTGCAGAAACTACTGTTTACACAATGCAGTGCGTTTCTGTAACTGTCCAAAGCATGTGAATATGAGGCTTGTGATTGTTATCTGTTAATAAGCACCTAGCTGTAACATTCGAACATAGCATCGTTTCACATCTCGTTTGGCACCGCAATGTGGGTTAACAGCGCAAAAGCAGTTTCTAGATGACGATAATTCACAAATCATTGTATATCCCACATGAGAAGACTTTCTTTGACTTGGGGAGGGCGTGGTCTCAAAATAAAGGTGAATGAAGTAGACAAAAACCAGCAGTGGTCACTCATACATCAGTTAATAATAAGAAACAATACATTTTGCTGAAATACTTAATATATAGACCAGTTTGACAGTAAAATTGATTATATATTGACAGTATACCACCCTTCCAAAGTAATACTCAGATGTGTTTATTGAAGCGGTCATAACCATGCTTTATCAGAAATAAAACATGACCATGGACCAATCAGCATCAGGACCAGAACAATCCATTTATTTATTTGGTCAGTTAGCTTGCATCATGCATCTATATTGACATAAAAAAAACAATCCCTCACTACTGAAACAAGTGACTGTAACTTCCAAACATTTAGAAGGAAACTGCTCACATAACTTTTTATTTAGCAGTCTTGGAATACTTGCTTAGGTCATCAAGAAGCAGCACACAACAGTTTCTCCTTCTATAGATTAGTCACTGTATCTGACGCAGCTGATCATGCCATCATCCAGTTCTGTGCCATGATTGGTCAAGTGACAAGTCCAGAGAGTCATAGCATTTGTACCACAATCAGGTTTTGACTGATATATAGGCAGAGTGTACCAGGTCGGGAAGAGTTTTACCAGGCTGTGTGCCTGGATAAGCCTGAAGAAAAACTTCACAGGGCCTGATTGAGCTGCTCTTCACATTTGTGTGAGTACACCAAGATAAATAACACTTTATTCATAGCATTTATTATCCTGAAATCTTGCATACTTATGTACAGAATTTAAATTAATAAGCAATGTAAGATTCAGCTTTCAAAGATACAAATGTTAAATGTTTAAATTGTATACATACTGTAAAAGTAGAAAAACACTTTATTATAATTGCTTATTAAAATTCATTAGGCAATTTCCTGTAGTTACAGTAAGATATGTTTAAGCATCTGTCTGTGTTTCTTCAATTGCAGAATTTATAGTAAAGGACATAACCATTAGAAAAAGCTTTGTAAAATTATGATTTCCCCCCAAACTATGTAACATGCAACTCTTCCATCCAGACAGGCTGAATACAGGATCTGTGACTGAATTGACCTGAATCCAGATTTCACTGAAAACAGAATATTTCCATCCCGTCTTATTTCTACGTCACTGGTTTTTCTGGTGTATCTCACATTAGATACTATTATATATTTCTGGTTTTTGTCTACATTATTACTGTTCTAGGAAACTCTTTTCTATGATTGTTATTATTATGGACCGGAATCTTTACACACCTAAATATATGTCTTTAATTTATCACTAACATACATTTGTTTGAGTACTGCTGTGATCCCTCAGCAACTGGAAGCATACTTGTTTGGAAATCAGTTAATTCCGTATGGATTGTGCATGTCCCAAATTTTTTCAATTGTGTTATTTTTACAGTGCAATCAATGATCTCACTATTTTGTCTTTTGACAGATTAGTAGCCATTTGTTTACCACTGAGGTAACATATGATTGTGACCCATAGATCAGTGCTTGTTATGATTGATGCTTCGTGATAATAGGACTGTCGATAGCAACAGCTGCAGTCATTTTCCTCACTAGACTATCTTCTGCAGAGTTTTGTAACTGTTAATAGTTTCTGTGATTATGGCCTATATCACGTTCTGCCTGTAGCGATTATTTTCTGAGCTTTGTGATATCCGTTTTGTACCCTGTGAATCATCCTTGGGTTACCAGGGTTTTTTATATGTTTTTTCATATACATGTATAGGTGTGCAGTGGCGGCGCTAGGGCAGGGCTTGCGGGGCTATAGCCCCCATCAGAAACTTGCTTAGCCCCGCACAGCCCCCCCAAGGATTTCCAAATGATTTTCCTGTTTTTTTTAACTCTCGTGTCACTCTCATTAACACTGAAAAATAAACATTAAAAACCTAAAAAAGAAAAAGTGCCTAATATGTGGCCTATAAACAATTGATATTATGGGGGAGGGGTCAAGCAACTCAAGCAAGCACGCGCAAACTTTGCGCAAGACGTGAACGTCACTATAAGAAAGTGAAAGTAAAAAAAAACTGATGGCTAACGCTGCATTAACAGTGAATATTCTCTCTGAGACAACGAGAGACTAATCTACTTTAACATATGCTGATAACGGTATATAACTGTCTTAAATTATTCCCTAATAATTCTCTTGTGCTCGTATAGTGAAAAACATAAGAAGAAACTTATTTCGCGTTAAACAGGTTGTTTTTGTGCTCTCAGTGCATGAAATAAAGCTGCTCTGAATTTTCATTGATGACTGCAGTGTTAATAATAATAATTATAGGCCTATATTCATTGTAGGCTATAAATTAATAGACCCCGTTTTTTTGTTTACCTTTTTAAAAACCTTTTCAATGAGGAGTAGGCCTAAGCTAGCCTATTTTAATATCCTCACAGCGCATCATCATGCGGTGATGCGCTATGAAATTATTGCGGGGCAATAATTTAATGTAATTTAATAATAAAGGTAATCTAATAATAATAATAATAGGCCTAATAATAAGAAGAATGTAACAGGCCTACATTAATTGGAAATGCTAAATCCTCTTAATATTGCCAATTTTTGATGCTTTTGACAATATCTCTGGCTATCATCTACACATGATACGATGCAAATCAGTACCCGTGTGGAAATAGTTTTTATGAATTGTCGCACTAGACCTGTCTATTGTAAATGGTTAGAATTTACCATGTTTTCCTAATAGTTGGCATTGAGAGTGACCGACACTTGATGGTCAGGCAAACATTACTAAATATGTGTAAAAAAATAAAAAATAAATAAAGATAACTTAAATAAATAAATAAAATAAAACAATGAAAAAAGATAAAATCCCAACTTTCTCTCTTTTCTATATTCATTCATAAATTATATTACTTTGTAAGTGTCATATTTGGCAGTTGGCATTAGAAGTTATATGACTAATAACAGTGGCATATGAGAAGTTTAATACCACAGGAAAAAAGTTAAATATGCCTTTTTCGAAGCTGCTGTATATAAAAAACTGATAGCTAAAGTTAGGAGTTCATTACTTTCTCTCAATTTAATAAGTTTTTTAGCACCCCCTCTGAACTGTTAAGCCCCCCCCCCCTCCCCTCCCTAGCACCCCAAACAAAAAAATCCTGGAGCCGCCACTGTAGGTGTAACATTGTTCAGAATCACAACCCCACAAGACCGTCAACGAGCCACAAAGACATGTACTGCTCATTTAATATTAGTGGCTATATATTATGTACCCATCACTTTTACATATGCATTTTGGCCCTTTATTAACACTAAACACAAGGATCATTAATCTTTCCCTCACTTCTTCTCTTCCTCCAATGCTTAACCCAATAATCTAGGCCTACACATTCATGACAGAGGAGTTTATGTGTCTGTGAAAAGGCTTTTTAAACAAAGATTCATATTCCCATCTTCAAAGTAAACCTCTTTCCTCCCTCTTTATTAATGTTAATTAGTTGTTGTAGTGGATTTCTTCATGATGTTTACAGTAATTAACATTTCAAAATTCTCAATTTTATTATGCATTTCAACAATCCTATATCACAGTTTCTATATAAAAAAACAACAAAAAACAAAAAAAAAAACGCAACAGGTACCATGCTGTCAGCTTTATCTGCACACATACTTCCATTCATCCAGTTCCTCTGGATCTGTACTCCAATTATACTGATCACCATCTCATATTTCTGCATTGCTGTGCTTTTGTGTATAAAAGTCCATATAAAATCATAAAAACTGCACCCCCCACCTCATTTTTTTTTTCTTTCTTAATTTTTTTCTTGTTAAATTTTTTGTTCATATGGGACTTTTATTTTGAAGTCATGTTAAGCTTATACTTTTTAAAGGTGAATGGCTGCTTTTCAGAAACCTGAAATACTACAAAATCACTTGACGTATTTACATTAACAATGTATATGACAATTACATTGTCATTACATTATGGACCGGAATCTTTACACACCTAAATATATGTCTTTAATTTATCACTAACATACATTTGTGTGAGTACTGCTGTGATCCCTCAGCAACTGGAAGCATACTTGTTTGGAAATCAGTTAATTCCGTATGGATTGTGCATGTCCCAAATGTTTTTCAATTGTGTTATTTTTACAGTGCAATCAATGATTCTCACTATTTTGTCTTTTGACAGATTAGTAGCCATTTGTTTACCACTGAGGTATCATATGATTGTGACCCATAGATCAGTGCTTGTTATGATTGATGCTTCGTGGATAATAGGACTGTCGATAGCAACAGCTGCAGTCATTTTCCTCACTAGACTATCTTTCTGCAGAGTTGTTGTAACTGTTAATAGTTTCTGTGATTATGGGCCTATATCACGTTCTGCCTGTAGCGATTATTTTCTGAGCTTTGTGATATCCGTTTTGTACCCTGTGATCATCCTTGGGTTACCAGGGTTTTTTATTGTTTTTTCATATACATGTATAGTGTGCAGTGGCGGCGCTAGGGCAGGGCTTGACGGGCTATAGCCCCATCAGAAACTTGCTTAGCCCCGGCACAGCCCCCCCAAGGATTTCCAAATGATTTTCCTGTTTTTTAACTCTCGGTGTCACTCTCATTAACACTGAAAAATAAACATTAAAAACCTAAAAAAGAAAAAGTGCCTAATATGTGGCCTATAAACAATTGATATTATGGGGGAGGGGTCAAGCAACTCAAGCAAGCAACGCGCAAACTTTGCGCAAGACGGTGAACGTCACTATAGAGAAAGTGAAAGTAAAAAAAAACTGATGGCTAACGCTGCATTAACAGTGAATATTCTCTCTGAGACAACGAGAGACTAATCTACTTTAACATATGCTGATAACGGTATATAACTGTCTTAAATTATTCCCTTAATAATTCTCTTGTGGCTCGTATAGTGAAAAACATAAGAAGAAACTTATTTCGCGTTAAACAGGTTGTTTTTGTGCTCTCAGTGCATGAAATAAAGCTGCTCTGAATTTTCATTGATGACTGCAGTGTTAATAATAATAATTATAGGCCTATAATTCATTGTAGGCTATAAATTAATAGACCTGTTTTTTTGTTTACCTTTATAAAAACCTTTTCAATGAGGAGTAGGCCTAAGCTAGCCTATTTTATTATCCTCACAGCGCATCATGCGGTGATGCGCTATGAAATTATTGCGGGGCAATAATTTAATGTAATTTAATAATAAAGGTAATCTAATAATAATAATAATAATAGGCCTAATAATAAGAAGAATGTAACAGGCCTACATTAATTGGAAATGCTAAATCCTCTTAATATTGCCAATTTTTGATGCTTTTGACAATATCTCTGGCTATCATCTACACATGATACGATGCAAATCAGTGCCCGTGTGGAAATAGTTTCATGAATTGTCGCACTAGGCCTGTCTATTGTAAATGGTTAGAATTTACCATGTTTTCCTAATAGTTGGCATTGAGAGTGACCGACACTTGATGGTCAGGCAAACATTACTAAATATGTGTAAAAAAATAAAAAATAAATAAAGATAACTTAAATAAATAAATAAAATAAAACAATGAAAAAAGATAAAATCCCAACTTTCTCTCTTTTCTATATTCATTCATAAATTATATTACTTTGTAAGTGTCATATTTGGCAGTTGGCATTAGAAGTTATATGACTAATAACAGTGGCATATGAGAAGTTTAATACCACAGGAAAAAAGTTAAATATGCCTTTTTCGAAGCTGCTGTATATAAAAAACTGATAGCTAAAGTTAGGAGTTCATTACTTTCTCTCAATTTAATAAGTTTTTTAGCACCCCCTCTGAACTGTTAAGCCCCCCTTAGCACCCCCAACAAAAAAATCCTGGAGCCGCCACTGTAGGTGTAACATTGTTCAGAATCACAACCCCACAAGACCGTCAACGAGCCACAAAGACATGTACTGCTCATTTAATATTAGTGGCTATATTTTATGTACCCATCACTTTTACATATGCATTTTGGCCCTTTATTAACACTAACACAAGGATCATTAATCTTTCCCTCACTTCTTCTCTTCCTCCAATGCTTAACCCAATAATCTAGGCCTACACATTCATGACAGAGGAGTTTATGGTGTCTGTGAAAAGGCTTTTTAAACAAAGATTCATATTCCCATCTTCAAAGTAAACCTCTTTCCTCCCTCTTTATTAATGTTAATTAGTTGTTGTAGTGGATTTCTTCATGATGTTTACAGTAATTAACATTTCAAAATTCTCAATTTTATTATGCATTTCAACAATCCTATATCACAGTTTCTATATAAAAAAACAACAACAACAAAAAAAACGCAACAGGTACCATGCTGTCAGCTTTATCTGCACACATACTTCCATTCATCCAGTTCCTCTGGATCTGTACTCCAATTATACTGATCACCATCTCATATTTCTGCATTGCTGTGCTTTTGTGTATAAAAGTCCATATAAAATCATAAAAACTGCACCCCCACCTCATTTTTTTCTTTCTTAATTTTTTTCTTGTTAAATTTTTTGTTCATATGGGACTTTTATTTTGAAGTCATGTTAAGCTTATACTTTTTAAAGGTGAATGGCTGCTTTTCAGAAACCTGAAATACTACAAAATCACTTGACGTATTTACATTAACAATGTATATGACAATTAACATCTTTTAAATTAATTCGCATATATAATGTATTTTATGCCAGGTGACTAGAGTTTGCACCCCAACTCAAGAACTTTTCCCAATTCTGTTTCCCTCTCTACTCTCCCTTTAGTTCCCCTTTTATCCTTAACTGTCCTATAAGGCAAAAGTTGCAAATATATAATTTAATAATGAAAATTAGAAATAATAATATATATGTTACTCAGCAAAAAGCAACAAGAAAAACGAAAGAAATGTCCTCAAGACATAAACTGAACAAGTTTCACGGGCATTTGATGAACAGGAATGGAATAATGATATTGTTGTCCTCACACCATTTCACATTGAAGAGAGGCGCAAGCAAACACGTCTGCCATGGAGGACACCATGTTGAGCCAGCTTAACATGTTGAGGAACCCTATAGGCATCATTCTTTTGGTCAGAGTCAGTAGAAAGATATCTTTAATCTCACCAATGTCCTAAGCATTGATTATAGTCTGTAAACGGCACCTGTGTTCTTATAGGTGCATGTGCAATAATTGTTTATGGTTCATTTAACAAGCATGGAAAACATTTAAACAATTTCTGTAGAGACATGTAAAGCTTTAGATATGCAACCAACCCTAACTTATTGCTTCTTTTAGCATATTTTGTGGTTTAAGGGCTTCCTTCACTACTGCAGTTTTGTGCATCCCTGTATATTAGTCAGTATATTAGATTCTGACGTACCTGATCATGCCAGATCTGTGCTATGATTGGTCAACTGACAAGCCTGGAGAGGCCTGCCTTTCGTATCTGAAGGATATATAGTTCAGTATGTATCAGGTCTGGGGAAGTCTTTTTTTCAATGCCATTTCTGTACTTGAGCAAGACTTCAATGGTCACAGCTTTCTTTCTGTGAGTACACCTTATCTACTGTATTTGCAGCATGTATTATACAAAATCTTGCATGTTGTATACAACATTTTAGTTTAAAAGTGCAATGGAAGTTTTTACGATGCATGTTAAAATGTAATTGTGCTTTTAGAGCTTGAAATGCCTAATATGTCCTTATGTTTGGTTTTGTTCTGGAGAGATTAAATTTAGAGTCTTAAGTATAAAGGAATGTGTGTGTGTGTGTGTGTGTGTATATATATATATATATATATATATATATATATATGCACATACATTTTACTGCATATTTGTTGTAGAGGAAAATATAATGTCATTTTTTCTTACCATGTTGAATAACATACTGCTTGTTTTTTTTTGTTTTTTTTTACCCGTACAGGATGAATAGAGGATCAGTGAGTGAACTCGCCATGAATCTTGATTTCACTGAAAACAGGAATATTTCCATCCCGTCTTATTTCTATATCAGTGGTTTTTCTGGCATACCTCACATGAGGTACTATTATATATTCTTGTTTTTTGTCTACATTATTTCTTTGGTTGGAAACTCCTGCCTCATGCTTGTTATAATTATAGACCGAAATCTTCACACTCCTAAATATATTGCTGTCTTTAATTTATCACTGACAGACATTTTTGAGAGTACTGCTGTGATCCCTCAGCTACTGGATACATTTTTGTTTGGGAATCAGTTGATCCCGTATGGATTGTGCTTGTGTAATATGTTCTCTGTCTTTGTATCTATTTCAACACAGTCCTTAACTCTTGCTGTTCTGTCTTTTGACAGATTAGTAGCAATTTGTTTACCACTGAGGTATCATATGATTGTGACCCACAGATCAATGCTTGTTATAATTGGAGTCACGTGGGCAGTGGCACTGCTTATGGTAATCGCTGCTACAGTTTTCATCAGCAGGCTTTCTTTCTGCAGAGTTATTGTCATCATAAATAGTTTCTACTGTGATCATGGCCCTATGTATCGTTCTGCCTGTAGCAGCAATTTCCCAAGCTCTGTGATATCCGATTTGTACCCGATATTAATTCTTGGCTTTCCAGTATTTTTTATCATCTTTTCATATACATGCATAGCTGTGACACTGTTCAGAATCACAACTCCACAAGACCGTCAAAGAGCCACAAAGACATGTACTGCTCATTTAATTGTAGTGGCCGTATTTTATGTGCCCATCACTTTTACATATGCTCTTTATTCCATTATAAACACAAACACAAGGATCATTAATCTCTCTCTGACCTCTGCACTTCCTCCAATGCTTAACCCAATAATCTACACATTCAAGACAGAGGAGTTCATAATCTCATTGAAAAGGCTTTTTAAACGGAGAATCATATTCCCATCTCCAAAATAACCCCTTTTTTTCCCCAATTTTAAAAACATTGTCAGACACTGTTGTCATTTGTATTGTTTTATCATTGTTGTTGAATAATTTATGCTTCAATGTTCTGCATTTCTAAATATAATTTAATATGATAAGCCAGACAACAGGTATCATGACTTCATAAACCCACAATAAATGCTAAAGCCACTACTGTGATGTATTAAATAATAATAAGAAAAAAAACCCATAATTAACATTGTTATTAAAATAATAAAACAAAGAGTGGGAAAGTAATAGCATTCTACCTTTAGTGTGTAATTCTTTTGTTCCTCACTTAAAATGTATCCCTGTTTCTTTCCATCTGACCTCTTCAGGGAAGTAATAAAAGGGGCACTTTGGGCTACCCATCAAAAAAAGGGCCACAACAAGAGAGACGTAAATGCATAGTATAGATGAAAAGGGTGTTTATAAAAAGTTGTTGTAACTGTTAATAGTTTCTGTGATTATGGGCCTATATCGCATTCTGCCTGTAGCGATTATTTTCCGAGCTTTGTGATATCCGTTTTGTACCCTGTGATCATCCTTGGGTTACCAGGGTTTTTTATTGTTTTTTCATATACCAGTGGCGGCGCTAGGGCAGGGCTTGACGGGGCTATAGCCCCATCAGAAACTTGCTTAGCCCGGCACAGCCCCCCCAAGGATTTCCAAATGATTTTCCTGTGTTTTAACTCTCGGTGTCACTCTCATTAACACTGAAAAATAAACATTAAAAACCTAAAAAAGAAAAAGTGCCTAATATGTGGCCTATAAACAATTGATATTATGGGGGAGGGGTCAAGCAACTCAAGCAAGCAACGCGCAAACTTTGCGCAAGACGGTGAACGTCACTATAGAGAAAGTGAAAGTAAAAAAAACTGATGGCTAACGCTGCATTAACGGTGAATATTCTCTCTGAGACAACGAGAGACTAATCTACTTTAACATATGCTGATAACGGTATAGAACTGTCTTAAATTATTCCCTTAATAATTCTCTTGTGGCTCGTATAGTGAAAAACATAAGAAGAAACTTATTTCGCGTTAAACAGGTTGTTTTTGTGCTCTCAGTGCATGAAATGAAGCTGCTCTGAATTTTCATTGATGACTGCAGTGTTAATAATAATAATTATAGGCCTATAATTCATTGTAGGCTATAAATTAATAGACCTGTTTTTTTGTTTACCTTTTTAAAAACCTTTTCAATGAGGAGTAGGCCTAAGCTAGCCTATTTTATTATCCTCACAGCGCATCATGCGGTGATGCGCTATGAAATTATTGCGGGGCAATAATTTAATGTAATTTAATAATAAAGGTAATCTAATAATAATAATAATAGGCCTAATAATAAGAAGAATGTAACAGGCCTACATTAATTGGAAATGCTAAATCCTCTTAATATCGCCAATTTTTGATGCTTTTGACAATATCTCTGGCTATCATCTACACATGATACGATGCAAATCAGTGCCCGTGTGGAAATAGTTTCATGAATTGTCGCACTAGGCCTGTCTATTGTAAATGGTTAGAATTTACCATGTTTTCCTAATAGTTGGCATTGAGAGTGACCGACACTTGATGGTCAGGCAAACATTACTAAATATGTGTAAAAAAAATAAAAATAAATAAAGATAACTTAAATAAATAAATAAAATAAAACAATGAAAAAAGATAAAATCCCAACTTTCTCTCTTTTCTATATTCATTCATAAATTATATTACTTTGTAAGTGTCATATTTGGCAGTTGGCATTAGAAGTTATATGACTAATAACAGTGGCATATGAGAAGTTTAATACCACAGGAAAAAAGTTAAATATGCCTTTTTCGAAGCTGCTGTATATAAAAAACTGATAGCTAAAGTTAGGAGTTCATTACTTTCTCTTAATTTAATAAGTTTTTTAGCACCCCCTCTGAACTGTTAAGCCCCCCCTTAGCACCCCCAACAAAAAAATCCTGGAGCCGCCACTGTAGGTGTAACATTGTTCAGAATCACAACCCCACAAGACCGTCAACGAGCCACAAAGACATGTACTGCTCATTTAATATTAGTGGCTATATTTTATGCACCCATCACTTTTACATATGCATTTTGGCCCTTTATTAACACTAACACAAGGATCATTAATCTTTCCCTCACTTCTTCTCTTCCTCCAATGCTTAACCCAATAATCTAGGCCTACACATTCATGACAGAGGAGTTTATGGTGTCTGTGAAAAGGCTTTTTAAACAAAGATTCATATTCCCATCTTCAAAGTAAACCTCTTTCCTCCCTCTTTATTAATGGTAATTAGTTGTTGTTGTGGATTTCTTCATGATGTTTACAGTAATTAACATTTCAAAATTCTCAATTTTATTATGCATTTCAACAATCCTATATCACAGTTTCTATATAAAAAAACAACAACAACAAAAAAAACGCAACAGGTACCATGCTGTCAGCTTTATCTGCACACATACTTCCATTCATCCAGTTCCTCTGGATCTGTACTCCAATTATACTGATCACCATCTCATATTTCTGCATTGCTGTGCTTTTGTGTATAAAAGTCCATATAAAATCATAAAAACTGCACCCCCCACCTCATTTTTTTCTTTCTTAATTTTTTTCTTGTTAAATTTTTTGTTCATATGGGACTTTTATTTTGAAGTCATGTTAAGCTTATACTTTTTAAAGGTGAATGGCTGCTTTTCAGAAACCTGAAATACTACAAAATCACTTGACGTATTTACATTAACAATGTATATGACAATTAACATCTTTTAAATTAATTCGCATATATAATGTATTTTATGCCAGGTGACTAGAGTTTGCACCCCAACTCAAGAACTTTTCCCAATTCTGTTTCCCTCTCTACTCTCCCTTTAGTTCCCCTTTTATCCTTAACTGTCCTATAAGGCAAAAGTTGCAAATATATAATTTAATAATGAAAATTAGAAATAATAATATATATGTTACTCAGCAAAAAGCAACAAGAAAAACAAAAGAAATGTCCTCAAGACATAAACTGAACAAGTTTCACGGGCATTTGATGAACAGGAATGGAATAATGATATTGTTGTCCTCACACCATTTCACATTGAAGAGAGGCGCAAGCAAACACGTCTGCCATGGAGGACACCATGTTGAGCCAGCTTAACATGTTGAGGAACCCTATAGGCATCATTCTTTTGGTCAGAGTCAGTAGAAAGATATCTTTAATCTCACCAATGTCCTAAGCATTGATTATAGTCTGTAAACGGCACCTGTGTTCTTATAGGTGCATGTGCAATAATTGTTTATGGTTCATTTAACAAGCATGGAAAACATTTAAACAATTTCTGTAGAGACATGTAAAGCTTTAGATATGCAACCAACCCTAACTTATTGCTTCTTTTAGCATATTTTGTGGTTTAAGGGCTTCCTTCACTACTGCAGTTTTGTGCATCCCTGTATATTAGTCAGTATATTAGATTCTGACGTACCTGATCATGCCAGATCTGTGCTATGATTGGTCAACTGACAAGCCTGGAGAGGCCTGCCATTCGTATCTGAAGGATATATAGTTCAGTATGTATCAGGTCTGGGGAAGTCTTTTTTTCAATGCCATTTCTGTACTTGAGCAAGACTTCAATGGTCACAGCTTTCTTTCTGTGAGTACACCTTAGCTACTGTATCTGCAGCATGTACTATACAAAATCTTGCATGTTGTATACAACATTTTAGTTTAAAAGTGCAATGGAAGTTTTTACGATGCATGTTAAAATGTAATTGTGCTTTTAGAGCTTGAAATGCCTAATATGTCCTTATGTTTGGTTTTGTTCTGGAGAGATTAAATTTAGAGTCTTAAGTATAAAGGAATGTGTGTGTGTGTGTGTGTATATATATATATATATATATATATATATATATATATGCACATACATTTTACTGCATATTTGTTGTAGAGGAAAATATAATGTCATTTTTTCTTACCATGTTGAATAACATACTGCTTGTTTTTTTTTGTTGTTTTTTTAAACCGTACAGGATGAATTGAGGATCAGTGAGTGAACTCGCCATGAATCTTGATTTCACTGAAAACAGGAATATTTCCATCCCGTCTTATTTCTATATCAGTGGTTTTTCTGGCATACCTCACATGAGGTACTATTATATATTCTTGTTTTTTGTCTACATTATTTCTTTGGTTGGAAACTCCTGCCTCATGCTTGTTATAATTATAGACCGAAATCTTCACACTCCTAAATATATTGCTGTCTTTAATTTATCACTGACAGACATTTTTGAGAGTACTGCTGTGATCCCTCAGCTACTGGATACATTTTTGTTTGGGAATCAGTTGATCCCGTATGGATTGTGCTTGTGTAATATGTTCTCTGTCTTTGTATCTATTTCAACACAGTCCTTAACTCTTGCTGTTCTGTCTTTTGACAGATTAGTAGCAATTTGTTTACCACTGAGGTATCATATGATTGTGACCCACAGATCAATGCTTGTTATAATTGGAGTCACGTGGGCAGTGGCACTGCTTATGGTAATCGCTGCTACAGTTTTCATCAGCAGGCTTTCTTTCTGCAGAGTTATTGTCATCATAAATAGTTTCTACTGTGATCATGGCCCTATGTATCGTTCTGCCTGTAGCAGCAATTTCCCAAGCTCTGTGATATCCAGTTTGTACCCGATATTAATTCTTGGCTTTCCAGTATTTTTTATCATCTTTTCATATACATGCATAGCTGTGACACTGTTCAGAATCACAACTCCACAAGACCGTCAAAGAGCCACAAAGACATGTACTGCTCATTTAATAGTAGTGGCCGTATTTTATGTGCCCATCACTTTTACATATGCTCTTTCTTCCATTATAAACACAAACACAAGGATCATTAATCTCTCTCTGACCTCTGCACTTCCTCCAATGCTTAACCCAATAATCTACACATTCAAGACAGAGGAGTTCATAATCTCATTGAAAAGGCTTTTTAAACGGAGAATCATATTCCCATCTCCAAAATAACCCCTTTTTTCCCCAATTTTAAAAACATTGTCAGACACTGTTGTCATTTGTATTGTTTTATCGTTGTTGTTGAATAATTTATGCTTCAATGTTCTGCATTTCTAAATATAATTTAATATGACAAGCCATACAACAGGTATCATGACTTCATGAACCCACAACAAATGCTAAAGCCACTACTGTGATGTATTAAATAATAATAACATAATTAACATTGTTATTAAAATAATAAAACAAAGAGTGGGAAAGTAATAGCATTCTACCTTTAGTGTGTAATTCTTTTGTTCCTCACTTAAAATGTATCCCTGTTTCTTTCCATCTGACCTCTTCAGGGAAGTAATAAAAGGGGCACTTTGGGCTACCCATCAAAAAAAGGGCCACAACAAGAGAGACGTAAATGCATAGTATAGATGAAAAGGAATCGATAAGTAAATAATTAATGGCCTACACTGATTTGTGAAATAAATTTGTGAATAAAAAGCATTAAAAACACAGACTGCCTAAAAGTAATAGTTGTACACAAAATAATGATTCTCTAAATACATATATTACATTGAATATTCAAGAAAACCTTTTGTTGTCAGGTGCGTGCCAAGTTTTTAACAATATGCAAAATGTTATCCACTTTATTTTGCAACTCAGAAGTAAACTGTTTCAAAGTCTTCAGTTCATTAGCTGTTGAACCAGCAGTAAACGGTAAAACAAATTGCTCTACAAACCAGAGTGTTTATGATTATGTTAATACATTTAAATGATAACAAATAACACTTTGCAATATCAAGTAGCATAAGGTAATGTTTTTGTACAGCTAAAATAACTGTAAGCACATAACATCGGAAGCCTTGCACATTCAGGTTACAAATGACCACACACTCTTACGCTAAAAATAAGGTGAATAGGCCTTAATGAAGTTTCAGTGATGACTGGAATACTGACAGTTCATGCACACTCAAACGTTTGTTTAGTTGTGCTTTTGGGAAACACATAGCAATGTAATGTAGGCCTAATAAATGTTTATAACTTCTCTTGTAGAGCTTGTACAACAGCTACATTGTTACGGGAAAATGAGGCCCAGGCAAGTCCTTTAGCTATTTTATTTTTTGTGTTTATAAATGGGTGTTCTTTCATCCTCAATATTGGTGCATTGGTCAACATTTACAACAGCAATTCGATGATGAAGTGAATGATTATTACCTATGGATTCATGCCTTTATACTAGCAGTGTTTCCAAAACTCTATCCAAATCTGCTATTTAAAAAACAGCTATAAAGGATAATATTTCTGTTTCTTTTGAGAATTTTTAGAAGATTTAGCCTTAGTCATTATGGACCAACAAATGTAGGCTTCAGTTTCTCCTCTCTATGGATTAGTACCAGTGCCAGTTCTGTGCCATGATTGGTCAGCTGACAAGTCCAGTGAGACCTGGAGTTGTAGTAATCGATCAACTGAGGGATATATAGTTCAATATATAACCGGTCAGGAAAAGTCTTTTTTACAGTGCTGTCTGTTGTATACACCAGACCCACTCTTCCCCTTTCTGTGAGTACAAGTATTTTAAGATGCATGATAAACTTAATGATTACTTAAATTGCTTCATATGTTTATGTCAACATATCTATCTTGTCTTGTGAAATTGGTTGTCATTTCAAGTGATTTCCTACCACAATAAGTAAACACACTTATTTCTGCCCAGACAGGATGAATAGAGGATCAGTGAATGAAATAACCATGAATCTTGATTTCACTGAAAACAGGAATATTCTATTCCATCTTACTTCTACATCACTGGTTTGTCTGGTATACCTCACATGAGATACTATTACATTTTTCTGTTTTTTGTCTATTTTATATCTTTGCTTAGAAACTCAATAACTTATGGATTGTGCATGTCCAATATGTTCTCCAATATGTTATTTTTTACAGTGCAATCACTAACTCTTGCTGTTCTCTCTTATGACAGATTAGTAGCTATTTCATTACCATTAAAGGAACACTTTTTGGAAATAGGCTAATTTTACAACTCCCCTAGAGTTAAACAGTTGAGTTTTACAGTTGTTGTTTTTTTATCAACATTTTTTATTTTTCATACATAACATAACATCCAAAATATAACAAAACAAAACAACAGACATATACTCAATATCTCAAAAGTCCAGTCGAAAAGGGAGGGAGAGAGGGAAGGACAAGAAAAACACAAAACAAGTCACTCCTTTATACAATCACGTATATTAAGGAGAAAACACTGCCAAGCATCAATGATCGAAGGCTTGGCCCCATTGATTCGTGCTGTTGTACATCACGAATAGGTCACTATTTGCAGGAGGCTATGGATCCAATATGTTTTTCCACACATGTGCGGTGTAAACCAGTTCTGTATTATTGTCTTCTTCGCAGCTGTAAAACCAGCAAACAACATTCTCTTTTGCATTGAACTTATACAGAGACCAGAATCATCATTAAGAAGACACAAACTTGGGTTAACAAGCCAATCAATTTGTAGTAAGGATGATAAAACCAGGTTTACATGTGTCCATAGACTAATGACGATAGGACATTCCCAAAACATATGAAGAAAAGTACCTGATGATGCAGTATTACATATATGGCAGTTAAAATTTGGTTGTAGTTACATTTTGAATCTTTTGTAAGGAGTTATGTATGCTCCATGAATGACTTTGAAGTGAATAAGACGATGAGCCAAATTTTTAGATGTTAAGATGAGATTAGACCACACTCTCTCCCAGTCGACAGATAAATTAAGGTCAGATAATTCCCTATTCCAAATAGTTTTAATAGAAAGAGGTTTTGTAATGCAATCAATAATTGTATTATATATTAAGGAAACAGATGGCCGACCAGCAGATGGTGCAATCCAGTCCCGCATAGGATGAGAGGAAATGGAAGATGCCCAAGGAACGGCATACGCTTTGAGAGCAGAACGCAATTGAAGAAAGACAAAATATGCGGATGCTGGTAGACAAAATTTGGTTCTTAATGTCTGAAATGAACAGAGGCCCTGGTTATCATATATATCACCGCACGTGTTTACACCTAAAGAAGACCAAGAGGGTTGGACAAATGGACGATTTCCGCATACAAAATTAAAATTGTGCCATAAATGTGTACTGTTACAAAATTTGAAGGGTCCTCCTATCCGACGTTCAACCATTTTCCAGATTTTAATAGAGTTAGCCACAACCGGACCACATTTATAATTATCCCCTTTTTTTCCTGTGCCAGTAAATAAAATATCTTGGAGTCTATTTGGTTTAACCTTGTCAGCTTCAATCACTCTCCATGAAACTGTAGATTGAGGATCAACCCAATTATGAAGAGCCTTAAGCTGGAACGACCAATAATACAATTCAAAATTTGGTACAGCCAGTCCTCCTGCGCGATTAGTATGTTGTAATGTGGTAAGTTTAATTTTGGGGCATTTATCATTCCAGATAAACTTAGAAATTATGGAGTTGATCTCCTTAAAGTAACCTGGAGGGGGAGAAAGTGGTAGCATAGAGAAAAAAAATTTAATCGAGGTAACAAATTCATCTTAACAGTGGAGATTATTCCTTGGAGAGAGACTTTAAGATTCTTCCATCTTTGAATGTCATTGTTGACCTTAACTAAAATATTATTAAAATTGTCTCTGGCAATCTTATGAATGTTTTTATATATGGTAATGCCCAAATAGATGAAAGATTCCTTAATAGGGATAAATGAGGGAATAGAAGAATTAACTTTAACATTGTTAATTGGCATTAAAGCAGATTTGCTCCAATTTATTTTATATTCTGATAAGCTACAAAAATTATCAAATTCCTTAATTATTCTAGAAACTGAAACATCAAAGTGGTCTAAATATAGAATAATATCATCAGCGTATAATGAAATACTATGATTGTGATAATGAATCTTAATTGATACTTCAGATTTCCTGATGGCTTGTGCTAAGGGTTCAAGAGATAGACAAAACAATAAGGGGGAAAGCGGACATCCCTGCCTCGTTCCCCACTGTAAAGGGAATGGGGGGGAAATAATATTACCAGTTATGACTGATGCTGCAGGTGAGTGGTATAAAGTCTTAATCATAGAAATGAAGTGTTCACCAAAGCCGAAACATTGCAGAACTGCCCACATATAATTCCACTCTAGCCTGTCAAAGGCTTTTTCTGCATCAAGTGAAAAAACCGCACAAGGGCTTGGATGAGAATCTGCAAAGTCAAGAATATGAAGGAGTCGACGCATATTGTCAGACGCATTGCGCCCCTTGATGAAACCGGTTTGGTCCTCCTTGATCAAACTATGAATTACCTTCTCCATACGAGAAGCAAAAACTTTAGCATAGATTTTTAGATCACATGGGATAAGCGAAATCGATCTGTAGCTGGAACAATCTAATGGATCTTTCCCTTTTTTAAGAAGTAATGATATCAATGATGTTTTTTGATCTCTATGAAATACCCCATGTTCAATTGCTAAATTAAATGAATTAAGCATAAGTGTCCCTACCAAATCCCAAATTTCTAAATATAATTCAGGGTGGAGACCATCTAGACCTGGCGATTTGCCCTTTTGAAGAATTTTTAGAGAGACGTGGAGTTCCTCCATACTTAATGGGGCCATCTGTGAGATCCGAGGCAGTTCCAATTTATATAAATACTGCTTACAAATTGGTTCATCAAAATCTGTTTTGGCTTTATACAGATTTGTGTAAAAACCTTTAAATATTTCATCAATTGTCACAGGGTTCGTGGTGACCTGATCATCCGATGATTTTATTGCGCTAATATATGCCTTAGACTCGCATTCTTTCAACCTAAGGGCCAATAAATGACTAGGTCTCTCTGATTCGAAATAATATTTTTGCCTAGTCCTATGTAAAATAAATTCCGCCTTTGAGTGTGAAAGTAAATCATATTCTTCTTTTAAATAGGACAGCTGTGTAGCCTGTTGCTCAGTAAAACGTTGTTTTTGTAGGTTTTGTAATGATTGGATTTTATTTTCTAATTGTGTAAACTGGTGAGTTTTCACTTTGGCAAGAGTAGAAGAGAAAGATATACAGAAACCTCTGTATATCTGTATATCCCCTGCACACTTAGTCGTTTCCCACATTATTTGAGGATCCACCTCAGAGGGCATATTAATTTCAAGAAATTCCTTAATATATTCTTTTAGAGAAGTAATGAAAGTCTGATTACTTAATAATGATATGTTAAAGCGCCATCTAGGGGACTTGGCTTTAACATCGGAAAGAGGAGCACTGCACAACACAGCAGAATGATCAGATAATAAAATTTGTAATACAGAGATGGAGGAATTAGACGAAATTAAAGATGGGCTGAGAAATATGTAGTCTATCCTAGAGAAAGTCTTATGTCTATTAGAAAAAAAAGTGAAGTCCTTAGATTTAGTATTCTGAATTCTCCAAAGATCGATTAAGTTGAGCTCAGTGATAAATTTATTCAGTAATTTAGAGGATGGATTGGCTGTTGTATCAGATTGAGATTTATCTAAAGCAGAATTTACGACAGCATTAAAATCACCACCCACCACGAGAGGGCAATCAATCTGCTCAAGTAGAGTTTTGGAAATCTGTGTAAGGAATGCACTGTCTGTCTCATTCGGACCATAAATAGAGACCAATGCTAACCTATTATTATATATTTTGCATCGGATAAAAACAAATCTACCATTCTCATCACTACCAAGGTGTTCAATTGTTAAATTTAACTTCCAGTTAACAAGGATAAGCACCCCCTTAGTTTTATTGAGAGTGCAGGAAAAGGCTGCTAATTTATAATACTTATTCTGGAAACGTGCCACGTCAGATTGTTTTAAATGCGTCTCTTGTATTAGGGCACAGGAAATAGATTTACGGTGTAAATATTCTAACACACGGGTTCGTTTAACAGCAGAATTCAAACCATTCACATTCAGTGATAAAATATTTAGAGTATGCATTGAATATTCATAATCCCAAGATTGTATTCAATAAATGAAAAAAGCAGAAGCACTTCCATTCTGTAAGTAACATGTAAACGCTGATGTGCATTTTAGATACCAAACCTCTAGATGAAAAATCCTTTTAGAAATAGGGTAAAATAAATAAATGTATAAATGTCTGTTGTAAAAAATAAAAACAACAGAGAAACATGAACAACCAACAACCATAAACAAGAAACAACTCAGACCGCACATTACCGATAACGTAGGTCTGATTGAGCAACAAAAAATAGTGATGGTACGTGACCGATCCACTTCAACGCAAGACATGTCCCCCGAAAGGCTCACACAGCCAAAATATTATTGTAATTAAACCTACTCTCCATTAGTCCCCTCCCAAAAAAGAAAAAAGGGTGTTAGTCTTACCAGCAAAGAGATCGTTGTACCGGATAGATAGGGACAATATCCCAGGGGGAGAGAGGAAATAAAAATAAAAATAAAAAGAGATTTAGCAAGTATCCATCTCCACCCTGCCACCATCGTCTCCCGGGCAGTTGGTCGCCTCCATCCCGGCCTTCAAGCCCCTCCCACCGGGTCGAAGAGATGATGGCCGCCGTATTCCCATTGCCCTGTAGAGCCTCAGCATATGTCTTCCTCTGCGAGAGGGAGCTGATAAAATCCTCCGCTTTCTGAGGAGAGTCGAAACTTCTCTGCTCACCCTTGTGCCGTAGTTTAATTGCCGCCGGATAGGTGAGGAAGGGCTGGAGACCAAGCACTGTCATCTTCTTCAAAACCGAATTAAAGGCCTTTCTCCTGATGGTTGTGGCTGGACTAAAGTCGGGAAAAAATAATAGTGTGACATTGTCCTGCGTGCATTTCACCGGATAAGCCTGCCGAGCACCTCTCAGGATCTCCGATCTGTCATGCCATCTTAGTACACGGAAGATGAGAGTGCGCGGCCGATTGGAGTTTTTCCTTCCGTCATATACGCGATGTGCCCTGTCAATCTCGATGTTACGGTCCCTCAAGGAAGGGATCCACTTGGAAAGATTAACTCTGAGGAAACCAGCCGCGTTGGAGCCCTCTGCCCCCTCTGGCAATCCCACCAGCCGTACGTTATTCCTCCTGCTCCTATCCTCCATATCCGTCATCTAGGTGAGTCGCTCCAGCTGATTTCCTAAGTCCGTGACTGTCCTCCTATCCTCACGTGCAGCTGCTTGAACGGAATCAACCCTGTCACGTGTCTGCTTCGCCGCGGTAGCTATCGCCTCAATCTCAGCTCTTTAACAAAATTGTTAGTCGCTTGTATGTCCTCACGCAGTTCACATAATGCTGGAATCAGCACAGAGTCCACCGCATCTCTTACTGCCAAAGTCACAACCGAATCCAAAGTGCTTTGCTGCTCTTTAAATGCTAGCTTGATACTGTTAGCATCGTCGAGATCCTCTCTGGAGATGGTGGAATCTTTGAATTTTTTCTTCTTTGGCGATTGCTCAATCTCTCCTTTCCGATTGCCCCCGACTGCTGAAACACTCATGATGGGTCCAATGCAGATTGGTTCGAAATTTACTGACAGGATAATATAATATTGACAAAGTGAACAGAGCGAAAGACTATGTGTGCATCGCTGTCGAAGGGTCACGTGATCCTCCAGTTTTACCGTTTTTGAATCCATTCAGCCGATCTCCGGGTCTGGCGGTAGCACTTTTAGCTTAGCTTAGCATAGATCATTGAATCGGATTAGACCATTAGCATTTGGTCATCAAGAATGACCAAAGAGTTTAGATAATTTTCCTATTTAAAGCTTGACTCTTCTGTAGTTACATCGTGTACTAAGACCGACGGAAAATGAAAAGCTGCGATTTTCTAGTATGATATAGCTGGGGACTACTTTCAGGCGCTGCGTCATATCATTGTGCCTGCTGCACCCATGGTACGGCAGCAAATTTCCTTGATTATTACGCCAGAATGAGAGTATAGTTCCAAGCTATATCGGACTAGAAAATTGCAGCTTTTCATTTTCTGTCAGTCTTAGTACACAATGTAACTACAAAAGAGTCAAGCTTTAAATAGGAAAAATATCGAAACTCTTTGGTCATTTTTTTTATCAACATTTTATTTTTTTTCACACATAATACAACACAGCATCCAAAATATAACAAAACAAAACAACAGACACATACTCAACATCTCAAAGTTCAATCAAAAGGGAGGGAGAGAGGGAATGACAACAAAAACACAAAAGAAAACTCTTTGGTCATTTTTGAGCGCGATGCTAATGGTCTAATCAGATTCAATGATCTATGCTAAGCTAAGCTAAAAGTGCTACCGCCAGACCCAGAGATCGGCCGAATGGATTCAAAACGGTAAAACTCAACTGTTTAACTCTAGGGGAGTTGTAAAATGAGCCCATTTCCAAAAAAAGTGGAGTGTTCTTTAAGGTATCATATGATTGTGACCCACAGATCAATGCTTGTTATGATTGGTGCTTCATGGACACTAGCACTGTTGCTAACAATGATCGGAGCAATTTTTATGAGCAGACTTTCTTTCTGCAAATTTATTGTCACTGTTAACAGTGTCTATTGTGATCATGGGCCTATATATCGTTCAGCTTGTAACAATAATTTCCCAAGCTCTGTGATAGCCAGTTTGTTCCCAGCAATCATCCTTGGGTTTCCAGTAGCTTTTATTATCTTTTCATATACATGCATAGCTGTGACATTGTTCAGAATCACAACCCCACAAGACCGTCAACGAGCCACAAAGACATGTTCTGTTCATTTAATATTAGTGGCTATATTTTATGTGCCCATCACTTTTACATATGCTCTTTCGTCATTTATAAATGCTAACACAAGGATTTTTAATCTCTCTTTGACCACTGTGCTTCCTCCAATGCTTAACCCTATAATCTACACATTCATGACGGAGGAGTTCATGGTGTGTGTGAAAAGACTTATTAAAAGACGAATCACATTTCTGTCTTGGAAATAAATCTCTTTTCTCCAACTTAAATAACATTATTTTTCAGAGTTATTTTTCCAGTGTAATTGTAACAGTCTGTGTAGTGTGAGAGTCAATATGATGGAAGGGCGACCTCTGGTGACAATCGGACAGAAAGCCACGGACCAGATTCGTGACATAGCCCCCCCACCAAGGAGCGGCTTCCAGATGCTCGTATTTCAATATAATCCAGGAGGGCGGTGGAGTGGAGGTGGAACAGGGGTATGGACGGAGGGCCAGGTCCACGTGGAAGTGGAGAGACCGGGGACTGAGGCAGAGCCGGCAGAGCAGGGCATCCAGATGGAACCGGCGAAGCAGGAAGCCAGGGCGGATTAGAGAACCAGGGTGACGACGGCAGAGCCGGAAGCGAGGATGGAGCAGAGAACCAGGGCGGAGCTGGCGAAGCAGGAAGCCAGGGCGGAGCAGAGAACCAGGGTGGAGCTGGCGAAGCAGGGAACCAGGGCGGAGCCGGCGAAGCAGGTAGCCAGTCTGGAGCAGACGGAGCAGAAGACCAACCAGAGCAGGGCAGAAGGCCACCAGTCTGGAGCAGACGGAACAGAAGACCACCACGGTGAAGCAGACGGAACAGGCGGAGCAGAAGACCACCAGTGCAGGATAGAGGACCTGCACTGAAACAGAACAGAACCAAATGAAGCAGATATAATTAAAGGGGTCATATGATGCGATTTCTTGTTTTCCTTTTCTTTAGTGTATTATGTACATCACCATGTGGAAATATTTGTGTAATGCCGCCCAAATGTGCACACAAAGAAAGAAGGCGTGGTTTCAGTAATCGCAGTAGTGTTGATGCAGCCATGTCAGGGAGATGCTGTGTGTTTCTATGCGAAAGCATTTTATTTGGCCTTCTGAAAGTAGATGCTATTAGGAATCATTGGTTAAGATTTGTTTACAACAGAACAGCACAACCCAAATGTTTGAATTTGTGCAACGCATTTTATGGATGACAATTTCATGAACCTAGGAGAGTACAAGGCTGGCTGTGCACAAAGGCTATTTCTAAATAAAAAAAGGGTAAATTCCGACTTTGCTATGACAATCTGGCGCTTCTGAATCAGCGACTGTAAGTATGTTTTGTTATCAGTTTAAGTATTTGCTATTGACTGTTCAAATGTGGAGTTTTGCGCAGTGTAGAGCAATGCGTTGTGTGTGTGTGTGAGAGAGAGACAGGGTCACATCACAGTGGAGTCAGCTGTCTTAAAAAAAATCAAAGCTTCAATTTTCTATTCTATAATTGCAGAGTCCAGAGATTTTGCTATGTTTTCATATGCATGCCCCTGCTTCTTCATGTCTATAGGGAGAAGGGTAGATCCATGAACTAAAGTCCCAAGCCCATGATTTAATATAAATATGTCTGATGATTGGTAGCATAATGTCATTCTGGCAGCTTTGGAGAAGGTAAAGTATAAACTATGTGTTTTCTCTGTTTCTCTCTAATGATTTTACTGCAATTACTGTAAAAAATATTATTAGTTTAATTTTAATGTAAAATAACATCTAATACTTTTTATTTATTAATCTTTTTGATTGGAATTGAAATCAGTGTAGGAATATTCTGTTATTTTGTGTGTTTGTATAACAGTTTATCACAGGTGAAACAAAAGCCAGACAACAGGTATCATGAGCTCCATGCAGGCAGACTCCTCTACAAATGTGACCTTTGTTCGTCCTGCTACATTTTTTATCAGTGACTTTTCTAATATCCCACATGCAAAATATTACTATGTGTTCTTGTCTTTAGTGTATGTTGTGACTGTTTTAGGGAATTCATTTATCATGTGTATCATTTATTTGGCCCGCAGGCTTCACACAGCCAAATACATTGCTGTTTTTCATCTGGCACTCTCTGATCTGTGTGGAAGCTCAGCTTTGATTCCAAAAATCATAGATATGTTTTTATTTGATCACCAAGATATTTCTTATGAAGCGTGTTTAACAAATATGTTTTTTGTATATCATTTCATGAATCTTCAGTCTTTGACACTACTCGCTTTGGCCTATGACAGACTGGTTGCTATTTGTTTTCCTCTACAGTATCATGCCATTGTAACCAAACCAGCCATGTTTCTGATCATAGGGGTGATGTGGATTGTGTCTGTGACATTTTTTTCCATACTTGTAGGTTTCGTGAATAGAATGTCTTTTTGTAGGTCTAATGTACTTAATAGTTATTTTTGTGATTATGCCCCAATCTGTAGACTAGCTTGTAATGATATTTCCATAAATATTTTGATGGGTAAAATTTCCTATGGTCTGCTGATCTGCACACCACTAATACTGATAATCATCACCTATTTCTGCATTTCTCTGGCTCTGCTTAAGATTGCTCATGGTGCTGACCGGATCAAGGCCATTAAAAACCTGCACTTCACATCTCATATTGGTGGCAATTTTTTATCTCCCAGTTTTATGCAATGTCCTTGCATCTGTAACAACACCTTTGCATCCAAATGCCCAGATAATTAACAATTCCCTGACACAGACAATACCACCTATGCTGAATCCCATCATATACACTCAAAAGACAGAGGAGGTCATGCAATCCATAAAAGAACTGTACAAACGCAGCAAGGTGAATACAACGAGAGAAATAAAAATGAAAAGCAGTAGGATAAAGTGAAAATAATTATAGGTATAATCTCATGTCTTCTGATCAGTGTGTTATTGGTGTTGACTTTCATTACCTGCTTGAAAGAAACTCTTTTTACTACAGATATTTGATTAGTTGTTTCTTCAGCTGTGATCATTCAACAAATATCGTATTTAACAGATTAATTTTGTACAGTATGTAGATGTTGTAGCAGCAATGGTATTATAAATAGACAAAAAACTGTATGTTGAAAAATTAAATATAGTACAATTTATTTGTTATTGCTTGTTTTATTCAAAACAGTGTACATAGAAACAATTAAAGTCCAGAGCAAAAAAAAAAAAAAAAAAAACTTTTAAAATAGTCACATTTTCTTTCAGTGCTTTAAGTTTAACAAGTCAATTGAAAGAACATTTACGTTTGCTGCCAATATAACAAATGTTTTAAAAATGCTTCTGCATCATTACTGTTATCCTTATCAACAGACATCTTGAATGAATCATTAGCTGGCATTTGTTTGAGTTTGGCTGATTGTGACCCTCAGACAGTTTGTGAATTTAAAAGCGACTTCCAGGCTATCAGTTTTTTTCTTGAGACCCCAGATCATGTAATGCAGGCATATGCTTTTGTGAACTAATGCCATACAACAACGTTCTGCATCTATAAACCCACACAGTGAACAACACAAGACGGCAAGACAATATTTTAGTACTGCAACAACTAATCCATAAAACATTCAGATACACTCATATGATTTTATATGGGTTAGCCTGCTTGACCATAACTTACATTTGACTGAGATATCATTATTTTTGAATACTATACATTCACAGAAATAAGTATAATTAGCATAAAGGCCCTTCCTGAAAGTGAGGGAATCTCCACTCAGCTTCACAACCTTCACAAAGCAAGCATGTGCACATCCACCTTAGTTTGCATGTGACAAGGAAAAGAGTGCTATAATGTTGACTGAAATATAGTTTTTATGAAATTGTTGTTGAATGTTTCAATTAGTTTTGAGTCACATTCAATTAAAACATTTAACACTATTTTATGACATTTTAGTGAAAAGTGGGAACAGCAATGAGACTTTTTTTTTTACTTAAAAAAATAAAACACTTAAAAAAACCTAGCGTTTCACATGCTTGCATTGATTTACTCCATCCCCTTCTTGCTCTATAGGGAGCTATAAAAGCGTTGCTCCATCAAGATTAAGAGAATTACCTAATATACAATTGTATGACGGTTGGTAGAATAATTGCACTGTGGCATCTTTGGAGAAGGTAGAGTTTAAGCCATATGTTTCTTTTCTTTCTCTTATCCTTTTACTGCAATTACTTATTTTATTACTTTACATCATTGTAATTTGCATTCATAAATGCACTGTGAGTGGAAATGAGATGAGATCATTTTTTTATATTCTCTGTAATTAAGTGTATTTCTACAATAGTTCTTCGTCACAGGTTTATTTAATATCCCACATGCAAAATATTACTATGTGTTCTTGTCTATGTTTCTGATCATAGGGGTGATGTGGGTTGTGTCTGGGACATTTTTATCTGTGCTTGTAAGTTTGCTTAATAGACTCTCTTTGTGTAGATCTAATGTGATTGATAGTTATTTTTGTGATCACAGCCTTATTTATAGACTTGCAATGATAATTCTATAAATATTTTAATGGTAAAAATGAGCTTTGGTCTCCTCATGTGCACACCACTCATACTGATCTTCATTTCATATTTCTGCATTGCTCTGGCTCTGCTGAAGATTTCTCATGGGCATGACCGTATCAAGGCCATAAAAACCTGTACCTCTCATCTCATGTTGGTGGCAATTGGTTATTTCCCTGTTATAAGAAATAATATTGCATCTATAACAACACCTTTCCATCCAAACACCCGGTTAATTAACAATTCTGGCACAGACAATACCACCTATGCTGAATCCCATCATATACACTCTAAAGACCCAGGCTCATTGGAAATACGTGTCTCTACATACATTTCTGCAACACCGTAATTATGTACCTTGCAGCATGTTTCGCGGCAGTTTCAAAGTGAAATGTCCAGAGAGTGGCGCTAAAACACACGTTTAATAAGTGACCGTGACACGTTTTTATTACGTTGGTACAGGCACATATGCAGTGTTTTCATTATGCTGCTTGAGGTACGTTTTGCGGCCATTCATAATTCAAATATCCAGTGAGTGTCGCTAAAGATTAAGCTCTATGAAGTTGGAAGTATACCCTACACCAAACCCAAACCTAAACCTACCCGAAAGTGTTAACAAATGCAAAAGTAATATAAAAACGTATTCGCTGATGCAGCCATGCTATTTTAACTTCCTTATGCAGATTTGAGCTGTTTTGTTGAACTGTAGTTTGACGGGATTCATACCGGAGCTTTTCTTCACCTAAGTGCAACGCTGTATCACGTGAGCTACCGAGTAAACTTACTGAGTTAGTAAACTCATACATATGAAGCTGTATATGTGACGACAACGTTCAAAAGTATCAGTTTTCAAATCGTGCAGGATGTTAAAATTGTTTTGAAGCCATAACATACCATTTTGCAAGTAACTGTGAGAAAATAATCAAAACTGTTCCTGTAATTCACACTTCGTGTGAAAAGGAATAAAAGTTGTCAGAGTTTTACTGCCCCTAGTGTTCATTTCAACTGTAAACTGCAGTGAATCGTACATATAGGTACATTTTTTCAGTTTTGAGAAATGTATGTAGAGGCATGTATTTCCAATGAGTCTAGGTTGCTAAAGACAGAGGAGGTCATGCAATCCATAAAAGAACTGTACAAATGCAGCAAAGTGAGCACTACTAATGAAAGAATGAAATGGAGTATGAGAAATTCAAAACAAAATTCACAGGTTTAATCATGGTTTTTATGAGCCGTGATCATTTATTCAAGTATCTATGTTATATTGAACCGATTGACTCATTTGTATGTTTGATGTAACATATTGAGATGTAAAGAGGCCAAATATGTTTAAAACTTCTGGGCTGAAACCCAGTAACGCTGTTTTGTGATTGCTTGTTTTGTTCAAAACAATATACAAAAAAATTAAATAAAGATTCTAAATAATAGAGATTAAAATACATTATTCACTTTTGCAAGTAATATTCTTTGGCTAAACAGTGAGTTTAAGGGGATCAGCTTTTTTCTTGAGTGATACCAGATCATGAAATACAGGCTTGTGCTTCAGTAAACCAA
Source organism: Schizothorax lantsangensis (assembly GCA_027422415.1). Lineage (NCBI taxonomy): Eukaryota > Metazoa > Chordata > Actinopteri > Cypriniformes > Cyprinidae > Schizothorax > Schizothorax lantsangensis. The sequence continues at coordinate 20,877,035 of CM049856.1, read as the reverse complement.
ATCATTATATTAGGCCTTGTTTATTAAACTAAATTAATTTAGTTAATAACTCTATGACAAACAATTACTTAAACCAAGAAAATAATAAACACAGCTCTCAGTAAAATGACCACAAGATTCCTGAATTTATAATCTCTCCTAATATATAATACCAGATGGAATGATCTAATGTGACTGATACGTTTATACATTCAAATATGTGATACAAACAGTGAAATTGTTCCCGTGGCAATACTAGAATATCTCATGGAAAGATCTTTTAGCAAATCAGATTTGGGGACCAGAAAAAAACTGTTGTAACATTTTGTAACAAAGTACAGCTCTTTAAAATGTACCTCCCCCCGTTTTCAAGGGACCATAAGTAATTCGACACTTGACTCAAAAGCCATTTCATGGACAGATGTGGGCTATTCCTTCGTTATTTCTACATCAATTAAGCAAGTAAAAGGTCTGGAGTTGATTCTAAGTGTACCATTTGCATTTGGAAGCTGTTGCTGTAAACCCACATCATGCAGTCATAGGAGCTCTCCATACAAGTGAAACAGACAATTGTTAGGCTTCAAAAAGAAAACAAATCCATCAGAGAGATAGCAGGAACATTAGGAGTGGCCAAATCAACAGTTACATTCTGAGAAAAAAGAACGCACTAATGAGCTCAGCAACATAAAGTGTCCTCAAGCCGCATTTGTTCTTGTGCGTATCGCGTAGCTTTGCAGTTTCAGTGTAATAAGTAGTAAGGTGTGGCCAGCTGCATTAAATTACAGAGGAGCATATTTGCTCAGTACACTGCAGCAGCGGTCGCTGCAGCCCTCATGTGAAGACCGACAAGTGTAAAGACCATCGACTCTACCTGCGTGACTCCGAGCAAGGACACCGACAAGGCACCTGAGTATTGTCCCCCCCCCTTTCTTTACTTTTTGTATAAAGTGTTCTCATCTACTTCTAATTGTACTCAATATGTGCGTTCAAATCTCTACTATTACTACTAGTACTCATAAATCACACACTGTACGTTGGAGGCAGCGCAATCCTAATAATCTGTGTACTGTCCCTATTGTCACGAATCCGGTTCATGATCTTCCGTCCACTCACCATCAGAGGTCGCTCTTCCATCATATTGACTCCCACACCACACACACTGTTACATATTACCCTGAACTACATTTCCCATCATTCATTGCACTAAGTACACACAGCTGTCTCAATCACATGCTCACACCTGAGAATTATCACAATCACACACCCTACTTAAACCATGGACTTCCTCTTCCTCTCTGCCGAGTATTGTGTAGTGTTTATCACTCTCCTAGCGATAGCTACTCTATGGAGCCCACTTAGTTGTCATAGTCTTGCCTTGCCTTGTATGTTTTCTAGTGTTTTGATTCTTGCCTGTGTTTCCTGGATTAACCCTTTGTCTTGCCCTTCGGACTCTGTTTGCACCTCATTTGGATTATTGCTCGTGTTCCTGGATTATCTCTCTGCCTTGCCCTGTTGGATATTGTTCACTGATCGCAGACCTACGCTTGCCCTGGGATTACTCTTTGTCTTGCCTCGTCTTTATCCGTTTGCTGTTGTTTGACCCTGCCTGTGATTTGACTATGTTTATTGAATAAAGCTTGCACATGGATCCGCACGTCTCGGCCACACAAGGATCCAGCAACTTTTAAGACGGACATTTGTCAGGTATGGACACAACAAGGCTATTGTTTACCCTTAAACAAGGCCCACGATCACTGGAGAACCATATTAGAGAGTTTTTAGCCATCACTAATTATTCTGATTTACCGGACATTATGTTGATTGAGATTTTTTGTGATGGCATTAATCAGCCTCTGCGGTCTCAGTTTAGAGAGTCCGCGTTCGTCACTGAGTTGTTTTTTGGACTTTGCTTTGTTGACTGTTGGCTCACTATTCACTGTGGGTGTCGCGGATGAGGATCGCGACACCGCATCTATGACTGAAATGGTGGTGGCACCAGAGCGCACTCACAAAATGGCCGTCACAAAAACCGGTCACGTCATTACTGCCATTCATGAATCAAGTCAAGTCACAGTTGATCGTTATGAATCAGGTCAAGTCATAGCTGCTGTTTCTGGGTCAAGTCAAGTCACCGCTGATCTTCATGAATCAAGTAAAGTCACAGTTGAATGAATGAATGAATGAATGATGCATTTATATAGCGCTTTCTTGTGTATTGCTGTACACCCAAAGCACTTTACAATCATGTGGGGGGGTCTCTCCTCAACCACCACCAGTGTGCAGCATCCACTTGGATGATGCGACGGCAGCCACAGGACAACGGCGCCAGTGCGCTCACCACACACCAGCTACAGGTGGAGAGGAGAGGAGAGAGAGAGAGAGATGGAGCCAATCAAGTGGATGGCGATTATTAGGAGGCCATGATTGATAAGGACCAGTGGAGGTAATTTGGCCAGGACACCGGGGTTACACCCCTACTCTTTACGAGATGTGCCATGGGATTTTTAATGACCACAGAGAGTCAGGACCTCGGTTTAACGTCTCATCCGAAAGACGACAGTTGATCATCATGAATCAGGTCAAGTCACAGCTGCTGTCTCTGAGTCAAGTCAAGTCACCGCTGATCTTCATGAATCAAAGTCTCTTCACGTCACCGCTGACCATCCAGAGTCTCATCACGTCTCAGCGGATCTGCCAGAGTCTCTTCACGTCTCCGCTGACCTTCCAGAGTCTCTTCACGTCTCCGCTGACCATCCAGAGTTTCTTCACGTCTCCGCTGACCATCCAGAGTCTCATCACGTCTCAGCGGATCTGCCAGAGTCTCTTCATGTCTCCGCTGACCTTCCAGAGTCTCTTCACATCTCCGCTGACCATCCAGAGTCTCATCACGTCTCCGCTGACCTTCCAGAGTCTCATCACGTCTCCGCTGACCTTCCAGAGTCTCATCACGTCTCAGCGGATCTTCCAGAGTCTCTTCACGTCACCGCTGACCATCCGGAGCTACGTAACGTCACAGCTGATCAGCTAGAGTCTTGTCACGTCCTGTCTGCCACACCCATATATCCAAGGTCAGTCCTTCAGTATCCTAGACTGGCAACCAGCGTGGAGGATCCACCGCTGGTGTCAGTACGAGCAGCTGTTATCCCTAAACCAGCACCTATCCCTTCGAGTCCCTATGTTCCTGAACTGATTTCCCTGTCTGAGGCGCTTCCCATGATGGGGATCGCTTTTTGGTGTGTTTGGGCTGCTTACACCACCACCGAATCTCCAAAGGCGGCGGTGCCCACTATGGTATCTTCAGAGGTGGCGGCTGATGCTGCAGAACCTTCTGAGGTAGTGGTACTCGCTGTTATGTTCCCAGAGGCGATGGCGCACACTGCAGTTTCTCCAGAGGTGGTGGCACAAGCCGCAGAACCTCCCGAAGCGGCGGTGCTCGCGTCAGTTCCTAGCGTGGTGGTAGCGCCAAGCAATGCACTTACTGCCTGTCATGTAGCGGTCGGAGGAGCCGTTGCTGAGCTCCCCCTGTTTCCTGATGGTACTGCTGTAGAACCTCCAGAGGTGGCAGCATCTGCTGCAGAACCTCCAGAGGTGTCAGTGGTATCAGTCTGTGAATCCTCATCCTGTCCTGTCACGGCTATGGAGGCCGCCTATGAATCCTTGTCCTGTCCTGTCACGGCTATGAAGGCCATCTGCGAATCCTTGCCCTGTCCAGTCATGGCTATGGAGGCCGTCTACGAATCCTTGTCCTGTCCTGTCACGGCTATGGAGGCCGTCCGTGAATCCTTGTCCTGTCCCGTCACGGCTATGGAAGTCGTCTGCGAATCCTTGCCCTGTCCTGTCACGGCTATGGAGGCCGTCTTCGAATCCTTGCCCTGTCCCATCACGGCTATGGAGGCCGTTGGTGAACTATTGTCTCATCCTGAATTGGCCACAGAGGCCGCTTATGAACTTTTCTCCTGTCCCGATCCAGCCGAGGAGGCTACCTATGAACTCTCAGTCTTGTCAATCACAGCCAAGGACTTTGTCCACAAACTTTATGACTGTCCTGTTACTAATGAACTTGCTATGTGCCCTAGTAACCTTGTCACAGCCAAAAAGGTAACCTTTGAACACTTAACCCTGCCTGCTATGAACTCTGAAACCATGAATGAAAACTCTATTTGCTCCATTACTTCTGTCTCTGCCAAAGAGACCACTGGTGAATTGTCTGTCTATCCAGTACCTGACAATGCTTCTGGTTTTGAACTATCTGTCGGTCATGATTTAGTCATTGAGTCTGTTGTTGAACCATCCATCTGTCCAGTTTCCCTTAATGAGTCTGATTATGAACTGCCTATCTGTTCAGTTTCAGTCAGTCAGCCTGTCTTTAAACTGTCTTCCTGTTCAGTTCCAGTCAATGAGTCTGATTTTAAACTGTCTGTCTTGCCAGTTTCTATCACTGAACTGTCTACCAATTTAGTACAAGTCAATGCATCCAATCGTGAACTGTCTGTTGGTTTAAATTCTGCAGTCGAATCTGATGCTGACTTATCCGTTGGTCCAGTCTCTTCTAAGGAGCCTGAATGTGAAGTGTCAATCTGTCTAGTTTCAGTCTATGAACCTGATTTTGAATTGTCTGCCTGTTTGGTTTCAGTCAATGGACCTGATCGTGAACTGTCTACATGTCAAGTCTCAGTCAGTGAGCCTGGTTGTGAACTGTTTGCTTGTTCAGTGGGCTCCAGGGAAACTGTTGATGAACTTCTTGTATTCCCTGCCGCGGTCCTTGAGGCCATATATGCTCTGCCTGTCTCTTGTGTCTCAGTTTCCCCTAGGTCCCAGTCTCTGCCATGGGTCTCTGCTCCGAAGTGGCGGTTTTCTGCTCTGTCACGAATCCGGTTCGTGATCTTCTGTCCACTCACCATCAGAGGTCGCTCTTCCATCATATTGACTCCCACACCACACACACTGTTACATATTACCCTGGACTACATTTCCCATCATTCATTGCACTAAGTACACACAGCTGTCTCAATCTCATGCTCACACCTGAGAATTATCACAATCACACACCCTACTTAAACCATGGACTTCCTCTTCCTCTCTGCCGAGTATTGTATAGCGTTTATCACTCTCCTAGCGATAGCTACTCTATGGAGCCCACTTAGTTGTCATAGTCTTGCCTTGCCTTGTATGTTTTCTAGTGTTTTGATTCTTGCCCGTGTTTCCTGGATTAACCCTTTGTCTTGCCCTTCGGACTCTGTTTGCACCTCGTTTGGATTATTGCTTGTGTACCTGGATTATCTCTCTGCCTTGCCCTGTTGGATATTGTTCGCTGATCGCAGACCTACGCTTGCCCTGGGATTACTCTTTGTCTTGCCTCGTCTATATCCGTTTGCTGTTGTTTGACCCTGCCTGTGATTTGACTATGTTTATTGAATAAAGCTTGCACATGGATCCGCACATCTCACGTATTGTTCGCCCCATTACACCTATGTCCTCTACTATTTTACTCTCTATTCCAATTGGTCTCTGGAATTGCCAGTCTGCGGTAAACAAAGCAGACTTTCTTTCATCTATTGATACTCATTCAAGTCTCAACCTCATGGCCCTAACTGAGACTTGGATCAAACCTGAGGACACTGCCATTCTTTCAGCCCTCTCCACTAATTTCACTTTTTCCCACACCCCACGCCCGATTGGGAGGGGCGGAGGGACAGGTCTACTTATTTCAAAACAATGGAAATTTGATAGTCTACAATCTCTTACTGGCAACAGTTCATTTGAATCACACGCAATTACTATTACCCACCCTGTTTCAATCTATTTTGTAGTTATTTATCGTCCCCCAGGTCAACTGGGTAACTTCTTAGATGAGTTGGATGTGTTACTCTCAAACTTCCCTGAGGATGGTACTCTTTTGGTACTACTTGGTGACTTCAACATCCACCTAGATAAACCACAGGCTGCTGACTTCAACACTCTGCTTGCCTCATTTGACCTCAAGCGCATGTCTACTACAGCTACTCACAAATCAGTTAACCAATTGGACCTTATCTACACACACTACTGCTCAAATGACAACACTTTAGTCACACGGTTGCACACCTCAGACCACTTCCTCATCACTTCTAACCTCACACTGACTCCGGACACAACACACACTCCTCCGCAGGTCACCTTTCAGCGTAACCTACGCTCGCTCTCTCCCACTCGCCTATCCTCTATGGTTTCATCCTCACTTCCTCCACCCTCTCAGTTTTCAGCACTGGACACAAACACTGCTACTGACATTTTTTGCTCCACTCTAACATCTTGCTAAGACAACTTTTGCCCCCTTTCATCCAGAACAGCACGCATCACCTCCCCTGCCCCCTGGCTGTCTGATGTTCTCTGGGAACATCGCTCTAGACTCAGGGCTGCAGAGAGGAAGTACCACAAATCAAAAAACTCTAATGACCTTAGTGTTTATCAGTCACTCCTCTCCTCCTTCTCTGCAAGTGTCTCCACTGCTAAAACAACATACTACCACAACAAAATTAACAACTATTCTGACTATCGCACGCTTTTCAAAACCTTTTCTACTCTTCTTTGTCCTCCTCCACCTCATCCTTCACCAACTCATACTGCTGATGACTTTGCAATATTCTTCATAAATAAAACAAGAACCATCAGCGACCAATTCTCCACACCACAAACTGACAAAAACTTCATAACCACAAATACTCATTCTCTCTCCTCCTTCTCTCCACTCTCGGAGGCAGACGTTTCTAAACCTATCCTTTACAATCATCCTACTACCTGCCCGCTCGATCCTATCCCCACTCACCTCCTTTAGGCCATTTCTTCTTCAGTTATACCCGCCCTCACTCACATTATCAACACCTCTCTTCACTCTGGTACATTTCCCGCAGCATTCAAGCAGGCTCGGGTAACCCCACTGCTTAAGAAACCCTCTCTAAATCCAGCACTTTTAGAAAACTACAGACCGGTATCCATTCTTCCGTTCATTGCAAAGACACTTGAGGGAGTTGTGTTCAACCAACTCACTATGTTTCTTGCACAGAACAACCTCCTGGACAGCAACCAATCTGGCTTCAAAAGCGGCCACTCAACTGAGACTGCACTGCTCTCGGTTACTGAAGCCCTGAGACTGGCAAGAATGGCTTCCAAATCCTCAGTACTCATCTTGCTGGATCTGTCTGCTGCTTTTGACACTGTTAACCTCCAGATCCTCCTGTCCACCCTCATGAAGATGGGCGTCTCAGGAACTGCACTCCAGTGGTTCAAGTCTTACCTCTCCGGTAGGTCCTTCAGGGTATCTTGGAGGGGTGTGGTTTCTAAGTCACAACTTCTTGCTACTGGGGTTCCTCAAGGCTCAGTGCTTGGACCACTTCTCCATTTACATGTCATCTTTAGGATCTGTCATTCAGAAACATGGCTTTTCCTATCATTGCGATGCTGATGACACTCAACTCTACTTCTCATTCCAACCAGATGATCCGACAGTAGCTGTTCGCATTGCAGACTGTCTGACAGACATTTATGGCTGGATGAAGGTTCATCACCTTCAACTCAACCTTGCTAAGACAGAACTGCTCGTGGTCTCAGCCAACCCAGCACTTCATCACAACCTCTCTATACAGATAAGTTTGTCAACCATAACTCCTTCCAGGACAGCCAGGAACCTTGGAGTTGTGATGGATGATCGGTTAAGCTTCACAGACCATATTGCTACAACGGCCCGGTCCTGCAGGTTTGCCTTATACAACATTAGGAAGATTAGACCCTTCCTAACAGAGCAGACCGCACAACTCCTTGTCCAAGCTCTTGTTCTCTCCAGACTGGACTATTGTAATGCTCTCTTGGTGGGTCTTCCTGCATGTACTATCAAACCTCTGCAACTGATCCAGAATGCAGCAGCCAGAGTGGTCTTCAACGAGCTGAAGAAAGCTCATGTCACACCTCTCTTCATCAGCTTGCACTGGTTGCCAATAGCCGCTCACATCAAATTCAAGGTACTGATGCTTGCCTACAAGACAACCACTGGCGCTGCACCAATATACCTAAACTCGCTAGTTCAGACCTACGTGCCCTCCAGAAGCTTGCATTCTGCAAATTAACGACGCCTCGTGGTGCCATCCCAAAGAGGCACAAAATCACTCTCACGGACCTTTTCCTGGACTGTCCCCAGCTGGTGGAATGACCTGCCTATCTCAGTCCGAGCAGCTGAGTCTTTAGCCATTTTCAAAAAAACATCTAAAGACACATCTTTTTCGCCATCACCTGACCAATTAATACTAGCACTTACTATTCTATTCTATTCTATTCTATTCTATTAGTTTTGGTCTAATTTATTTATAAAAAAAATCCTTGCTATGTGCACTGTGCTAGACTAACTGAGACTTGTGACAGCACTTGTATATTGTTGCTCTCTCGATGGTCTGTTTGCTTCTACTTTGTAAGTCGCTTTTGATAAAAGCGTCTGCCAAATGACTTAATGTAAATGTTTCCTGGAAGTCCACAGAGGACAACAATGGTGGATGATCTGAGAATCCTCTCCATGGTAAAGAAAAACCCTTTCACAACATCCAGCCAAGTGAAGAACACTCTCCAGGAGGTAGGCGTGTCACTGTCAAAGTCTACAATCAAGAGAAGATTCATGAGAGCAAATACAGACGGTTCACTACAAGGTGCAAACAAGGCCAGATAAGACTTTACCAAAAAACATCTAAAAAAGCCAGACCCCTTCTGGAGAAGCATTCTTTGGACGGCTGAAATTAAGATGAACCTGTACCAGAATGACGTGAAGAAAAAAGTATAGAGAAGGCTTGGAACAGCTCAGGATCCAAAGCAAACAACATCATCTTTGAAACATGGTGGAGCAGTGTGATGGTATGAGAATGCATGGCTTCCAGTGGCACTGGGTTACTGGTGTTTAGTGATGATGTGACAGAAGACAGAAGCAACTGGAAGAATTCTGAAGTGTACAGGGATATACTCAATGCCCAGATTCAGTCAAAAACAGCAAAGTTGATTGGGCGGCACTTCATAGTACAAATGGACGATGACACAACACATACAGCAAAAGCAACCCAGGAGTAAAAAAGTGGAATATTCTGATCACTGATCATTCTGCGCAGCGCCGCTTCAAGTCGAACACACCTAAAAACTGGGTCACGCAGACCACATGGAGAAAAACACAAACAGTCCAGGGGTGTGACAGTTCGCCCTCCTCCTGGAAGGTGCGTCCTCACGCCGCAGGGACAACAAAGGGAGGGACACACAAGATCATAGTTTGTTTGCAAAGATCACAAGCTTTGATCTTCTCCGATTTGCAAAACAGAAAAGTTCAAGTTCTTTAAAGTATGTTCATTTATGCACTCAATAGTTGGTCGGGGCTCCTTTAGCACAAATTCCAGCATCAGTGAGGTGTTGCATTGAAGTGATCAGCCTGTGGCACTGCTGAGGCACTATTGAGCCTTCAGCTCATCTGTATTGTTGTATAAACTGTTTCTCATCTTTCTCTTGAAAATATCCCATAGATTCCACATGGGGTTCAGGTCAGGTATGTTGGCTGACCAATCAAGCACAGTAATATCATGGTCAGCAAAACACTTGGAAGTGGTTTTGGCACTGTGGGCAGGTGCTAAATTCCTGCTGGAAAAGGAAATCAGCATCTCCATAAAGCTTGTCAGCAGATGGAAGCATAAAGTGCTCCAAAATCTCCTGGTAGATGGCTGCATTGACTTTGGACTTGATAAAACACAATGGTCCAACATCAGCAGATGTCACGGCACCCCAAATCATCACAGACTGTGGAAACTTCACACTGGACTTCAAGCAGCTTGGATTCTGTGTACTCTCTAGTCTTTCTATGTCTGGAATGAGAACTTTGGACCACTGAGCAACAGTCCAGTTCTTTTTCTCCTTAGCCCAAGTAAGATGCTTCTGACGTGGTTTCTGTTTCAGAAGTGGCTTGATAGCCCTTTTCCTGAAGATGTCTGAGCATGGTGACTCCAGCTTCAGTCCACTCCTTGTGAAGCTCTCCCAAGTGTTTGAATCGGCTTTGCTTGACAGTATTCTCAAGCTTGCGGACATCCCTTTTGCTTGTGCACCTTTTCCTGCCCAATTTCTTCCTTCCACTCAACATTGCATTTAATATGCTTTGATACAGCACTCTGTGAACAGCCACTCCTTTCAGTAATGACCTTCTGTGACTTACCCTCTTTGTGGAGGGTGTCAATGATTGTCTTCTGGACCATTGCCAAGTCAGCCAGTCTTCCCCAGTAATGATTGTGGACTTACCCTCTTTGTGGAGGGTGTCAAGAGATATTGTCTTCGGAATTTATGGACTGTAGGGATGGTCATTTAATGAAACTCAGCAAATGTAAATATTCTCCCCATTATTGTGGTTTCAGAGAACAAGAGATACTGGATTTTTACGGAATTTTCTGTAGGGATGAGTCATTTAATGTAAGCAAATGTAAATAATTCTAATATTTTGAGAGAGACAAAATTAAAACAAAAATAATTTTGAAATGAGTTTTACTTCACATGTAATGCTCTAATCATCAAAATTAAAACAAAAATAATTTTGAATATATGAAAATTTCACTTTTTGAAATAAGTTACAAAAAAATAACTTTTTCACGAAAATTTCATTTTTTTTTAGATGGTTACAAAAAAATAACAGTGCCCTCCACGATATATTTTTTTTTAGATGGACCTATATATATATATATATATATATATACACACACACACACACACACACCCTTGATAAATATGAGCAAAGGCGGCTACAGTGAAAATAAATCTGCTAATATTGTTTATCCTTTTGATCTTTCACTCAAAAAATTCACAAAATTCTAACCTATGAGCAAAGGCGGCTGTGAAAATAAATCTGTAAAACAATTGAAAGTGGGGATCCTTTTGAAAATCTCATGATGAAATAAATGTTTTTCTCCAATGAATGTTGGCCACAATTATTGGCACCCCTAAAATATCTCTGAAGTATATTCCCATTCATATTTAAGTTTTTTAGCACACCAGGGTGACTAAGAGCATGAAATTGTCCAGCCATGACTTTCTGTTCCACAGGATTATAAATATGAGGAACACAAAGAAGTCAAATTCCCTTAATCATCCATCACAATGAGAAAAACCAAAAAATAGTTTTTTAGCACATTTCTGATGTGAAGAACAAGATTGTTGAAATTGCATCACAAAATAGAAAGTGGTTGTAAGAAAAGAGTTAAAACATTGAAAATCCCCAGGATTTCCACCATGAGGAACACAAAGGTAATAATTAAGAGGTTCCAATCAACTAAAGATGTTAAAAATCTGAAAAACCAAAAAATGAAAGAGGACGTGTGTCTATGAAGAACAAGATCGTCCTAATGCAAGCTGAGGAGGAGAGTTTGAGTAGCCAAAGACTCTCCAAGGATCACAGCTGGAGAATTGCAGAGATTAGTTGAGTCTTGGGGTTAAAACAGAAACCTAAAAAAAAAAAATCAAACATCCCCTATATCACCACATGTTGTTCGGGAGGGTTCCAATCAACTAAAGAAAAATTGTCCTCACTCATCCAAAAACAAACGTGTGTCTCCAGCAAATTCAGTTGTCAGACACGACTGAGGAGGAGAGTTTGGAACTTCAAATGGCACTGGACTCTCCAAGGATCACAGCTATGGTCAGATGAAACTGAAAAAAGAGCTTTTTGGCAGCAAACCCACCAGATGAGTTTAGTACAAACAGGGATAAAAAAGTACCCCATGTCCATCCCCGGTTAAATATACTGCTGGATCTTTCAAGAAAAATGTTGTGGGCCTGTTTTTCTGCTGGAGGTCCAAAAACAAACTCCAGAACATCTTCAGTTCAGATCAGACACGACTGGCATCATGGATCAAATCTACTGGCTTCAAATGGTACCAACAGATAAAAAATCAAAACCTGACTGCCTCTGTTAGAAATCTTATAATGGGCCGTGTTTGGAGCTTTTTGGCAGCAAACCCACCAGATGAGTTTCCACCAGGACAACAATCCAAAACAAACATCAAAGGGATAAACACAAAAATGGGTACCCCACTGAGCACAAAATTAATATTTTACCATGGCTGTCTTGTTCAGATGCATCCTCTGATTCTATCACCTGAACCCTGTAGAAGATGAGATAAAAAATGAGGTGAACTGCCTCTGTTAGAAATCTTATAGCATGGGCCGTGTTTGGACCGTCCACCAGGACAACAATCCAAAACAAACATCAAAATAAACACAAAAATGAAGGATCTGGAGAGATTCTGTATGAAGCACAAAATTAATATGGTCTCTACCATGGTTGTCTCTGTCCTCTCAGGTGTGAACCCTCTCCAAACTCTGAGGTCAGGCATGAAGAGAAGCAGCACCGTATAGGAGCTGTGAAAACTCAGAGCTGTTACCTGGAGAGATTCTGGGAAAAGGACGTTGAAGAAAATGGTCTCTAATTGGGTGCCAATAATTGTGGCCAACACTCTTGAAATAGTGAAAGCATTTCAGATTTCACAATGAGATCCCCCGCCCCAATAACTTTCAATTGTTTTATTGTGGCCAATGATAGGTTGGAATTTTGTGAATTTTTTGAGTAAAAGATAAAAAGGATAAACATGAAATAGTGAAATGCAGATTTATTTTCACAATGAGAGCTGCCTTTGCTCATATTTACCAATTGTTTTAGGGTGCCAATGATAGGTTGGAATTTTGTGAATTTTTTGAGTAAAAGATAAAAAGGAGTGGAGGACAGATTTACTGTAGCTGCCTTTGTATGTGTATATATATATATATATATATATATATATATATATATTAGTGGTGTCAAAATTAGCGTGTTAACGCAGGAGATTAATTTTTTCAGATTAACTTTAACGCAGGGGTGGGGCTAGGGTTGGCCACCCCATTCACAACTGCTGCCTCTGTCTCTTTTTTCTTGAAAAGGATTGCGTTTATTTAGATGCAGAACGTCTTTATGACCACATCAAACGGGAGACGTTTCAGACGCGTGCATAATGTCGCCTCCGCGCCAGGCGCGAGTCAAACGAGCGCAGAAAAGATACTGTGCTCGTAGCGCGCGCTCTTCAAATACATGCACAAAGGTGCCGGCACACGCTGTAGCCTGTATCATTTCATATCAAACAGCGAAAGAAACTACGTGCATGCAATGCCCTAGTTATGCCATCAGTTAAGGCGTGAAGTTACCAAAAAGCTGCCTTAAATCTGTGTGCATGCATGCAATATGTTATATATGCGTCACATTTAAGAACATGTCTCTGAAATGGTTTTAAAAACTGTCCTGAGGCACCCCAGCACTGTCTCCCTAATCTAACACCCGATTCAACTCGTCCACTCATTAGTAGAGACTTTAAGACCTGAAGTGGGTCAGAAAAGGTAAAGAGAGTTGTGAGAAAATAAGATGCATGTCAGATCCGCGTCACTTTCAGCAGCAGTAGCTTTTAAAGCTATAGCAGGCAAATAAGCTAATAACCAGCTGCTGTGATGTCTATTAATCCAAGAACAAAAGAAAAAAGAGGAAATCAATAACTTTTATAGTTTAAGGGGTTTATCTATATTTAATTTAGATTTTCGTGTTTGGTTACTATTCATTTTCTGTATATTTCTGCTGAAGGGCACAGGTAGCTAAACATGTCATTTATTATAATGGGTTTGTGTGAAGATTGTTTTAAGTTCTCTTAAATTAGAAGTTAAGTCTAATAAATGTTAAAATTGATAGCTGTCAATTATATTGTAATGCTGAATGGCTACAGTCAATGGTTAAATATTAAAGGGAAAAACTATTTTATAGAGACAGTAATATTGATATCAGTGATGCTGGCCTTCAATCATAAAAAAGATGCCATTAAAGAAATATTAAAAATATATTGTCTTTATGTTGTTTGTACATTGTACATTTGAAGATTGAATGTGAAATTATAGCAATATAAATGTATATTTAAAAACGTTAATGTTAATGACAGCACTAATATATATACAACCCGAATTCCGGAAATGTTGGGATGTTTTATAAATTTGAATAAAATGAAAACTATTCACAATAGCACATTTAGTATATCTTTTCAAGGGACAATACTATAGAAATTAAACTTGGATATATTTTAGAGTTGTCAATGTGCAACTTGTATAGCAGTAAAGATTTACTGTCCTCTGAAAATGACACAACATACAGCCATTATTGTCAAAAAAGCTGGCAACAAAACTGAGTACACCCTAAGTGATAACAGCTATACATAGTTTAACCATGCAAAGGCACATGTCCTATTCATCATGTTCATGTTTTTGTCTGCTTGACAGGACCATACAAATTAGTTTATCTTGTTTTAGAGCAGTTAAAATTTATTTGGTTCTTTGAGTACAATTCTCTCAAACTGACCACTGGATGTTCAACATTGCACCTCATGGCAAAGAACTATCTGAGAATTTGAGAATTAGAATTGTTGTTCTCCACAAAGATGGCCTAGGCTATAAGAAGTTTGGCAACAGCCTGGAACTGAGTTACAGTACAGTGGCCAGGGTCATACAGAGGTTTGCCAAGACGGGTTTCACTCGGAACAGGCCTCAAAGGGTCGATCAAAGAAGTTGAGTCCTTGTGCTGTGCGTCAGGTGCAGAAGCTGGCTTACAAAAACAGATGTATGAGTGCTGCCAGCATTGCTTTAGAGGTTGCAGAAGTGGAAGGTCAGCTTGTCAGTGCTCAGACCATACGCCACACACTCAAACAAGTCATTTTGCATGGCCGTCGTCCCAGAAGGAAGCCTCTTCTGAAGCTGGCTCACAAAAAAGCCTGCAAACAGTTTGCTGAAGACAACCTGGCCAAGAGCATGAATTACTGGAACCATGTCCTGTGGTCTGATGAGTCTAAGGTAAACTTGTTTGACTCAGATGGTGTCCAGCATGTGTGGCGATGCCCTGGTGAGGAGTACCAATAAAATCGTGCCTTGCCTACAGTCAAGCATGGTGGTGGTAGCATCATGGTCTGGGGCTGCATGACTACTGCTGGTACTGGGGAGCTGCGGTTTATTGAGGGAAACATGGATTCCAACATGTACTGTGACATTCTGAAGCAGAAGATGATGCCCTCCCATTCAGAAACTGTTTTCCAACATAACAACCACCCCAAACACCAAGATGACAACTGCCTTGCTGATGAAGCTGAAGGTGATGGAGTGGCCAAGTATGTCTCCAGACCTGAACCCTATTGAGCACATGTGGGGCATCCTCAAGCTGAAGGTGGAGAAGCACCATGTGTCTAACATCCAGCAGCTCCGTGATGTCATTATGGAAGAGTGGAAGAGGATCCCAGCAACAACCTGTGCAGCTCTGGTGAATTCCATGCCCAGGAGGATTAAGGCAGTGCTAGATAACAATGGTGCCCCTACAAAATATTGACACTTTGGACACAGTTTTGACATGTTCACTTAGGGTGTACTCATTTTTGTTGCCAGTTATTTGGACAATAATGGTTATATGTTGAGTTATATTTAGAGGACAGTAAATTTGTACTTCTATAAAAGCTGCACATTGACTACACTAAAATATATCCAAGTTTAATTTGTGCAGTATTGTCCCTTGAGAAATTATACTAAAATTTTTACTGAAATGTGAGGGGTGTACTCACTTTTGTGAGATACTGTATATATTTAAGAAAAATATGTTTATATATTACATATATTTATATATGATATAATTTATATGAATATAAATGTATCCACGTAAATACATGTAAATATTTTCAAAATATATGCTGTATGTGTGTGTCTTTATATATACATAATAAATATACACAGTACACACACCTACAGGTGCATCTCAATAAATTAGAATGTCGTGGAAAAGTTCATTTATTTCAGTAATTCAACTCAAATTGTGAAACTCGTGTATTAAATAAATTCAATGCACACAGACTGAAGTAGTTTAAGTCTTTGGTTCTTTTAATTGTGATGATTTAGGCTCACATTTAACAAAAACCCACCAATTCACTATCTCAACAAATTAGAATACTTCATAAGACCAATAAAAAAAACATTTTTAGTGAATTGTTGGCCTTCTGGAAAGTATGTTCATTTACTGAATATGTACTCAATACTTGGTAGGGGCTCCTTTTGCTTTAATTACTGCCTCAATTCGGCGTGGCATGGAGGTGATCAGTTTGTGGCACTGCTGAGGTGGTATGGAAGCCCAGGTTTCTTTGACAGTGGCCTTCAGCTCATCTGCATTTTTTTGGTCTCTTGTTTCTCATTTTCCTCTTGACAATACCCCATAGATTCTCTATGGGGTTCAGGTCTGGTGAGTTTGCTGGCCAGTCAAGCACACCAACACCATGGTCATTTAACCAACTTTTGGTGCTTTTGGCAGTGTGGGCAGGTGCCAAATCCTGCTGGAAAATGAAATCAGCATCTTTAAAAAGTTGGTCAGCAGAAGGAAGCATGAAGTGCTCCAAGATTTCTTGGTAAACGGGTGCAGTGACGTTGGTTTTCAAAAAACACAATGGACCAACACCAGCAGATTACATTGCACCCCAAATCATCACATACTGTGGAAACTTAACACTGGACTTCATGCAACTTGGGCTATGAGCTTCTCCACCCTTCCTCCAGACTCTAGGACCTTGGTTTCCAAATGAAATACAAAACTTGCTCTCATCTGAAAAGATGACTTTGGACCACTGGGCAACAGTCCAGTTCTTCTTCTCCTTAACCCAGGTAAGACGCCTCTGACGTTGTCTGTGGTTCAGGAGTGGCTTAACAAGAGGAATACGACAACTGTAGCCAAATTCCTTGACACGTCTGTGTGTGGTGGCTCTTGATGCCTTGACCCCAGCCTCAGTCCATTCCTTGTGAAGTTCACCCAAATTCTTGAATCGATTTTGCTTGACAATCCTCATAAGGCTGCGGTTCTCTCGGTTGGTTGTGCATATTTTTCTTCCACACTTTTTCCTTCCACTCAACTTTTTGTTAACATGCTTGGATCCAGCACTCTGTGAACAGCCATCTTCTTTGATAATGAATGTTTGTGGCTTACCCTCCTTGTGAAGGGTGTCAATGATTGTCTTCTGCACAACTGTCAGATCAGCGGTCTTCCCCATGATTGTGTAGCCTAGTGAACCAAACTGAGAGACCATTTTGAAGGCTCAGGAAACCTTTGCAGGTGTTTTGAGTTGATTAGCTGATTGGCATGTCACCATATTCTAATTTGTTGAGATAGTGAATTGGTGGGTTTTTGTTAAATGTGAGCCTAAATCATCACAATTAAAAGAACCAAAGACTTAAACTACTTCAGTCTGTGTGCATTGAATTTATTTAATACACGAGTTTCACAATTGAAGTTGAATTACTGAAATAAATGTACTTTTCCACACATTCTAATTTATTGAGATGCACCTGTATATTATGTAAACAAAAACTTTTATTATGGATGCGATTAATCACGATTAATCGTTTGACAGCACTAGTTTAAACTAAGATTTTTTTTTTATTTTATGCACAAAATGAGCTCATTTCAAATTTGCTGCCTGCTATAGGTCTCAAAATAGTTGGGACGGGGGCATGTTTACCATGGTTACCAATGGTAACTGTTACCATTACCAAACAGTTTGAATACGTCTGGGCATCGAGGTTATGAGTTTCTGGAGTTTTGGTGTTGGAATTTGGTCCCATTCTTGCCTGATATAGGTTTCCAGCTGCTGAAGAGTTCGTGGTCTTCTTTGACGTATTTTTTGTTTAATGATGCGCCAAATGTTCTCTATAGGTGAAAGATCTGGACTGCAGGCAGGCCAGTTCAGCGCCACCCGGACTCTTCTACTACGAAGCCATGCTGTTGTAATAGCTGCAGTATGTGGTTTTGCATTGTCCTGCTGAAATACACAAGGCCTTTCCTGAAATAGACGTCGTCTTGTGGGGAGCATATGTTGCTCTAAAACCTTTATATACCTTTCAGCATTCATAGTGCCTTCCAAAACATGCAAGCTGCCCATACCATATGCACTTATGCACTCCCATACCATCAGAGATTCTGGCTTTTGAACTGAACGCTGATAACACGCTGGAAGGTCTCCCTCCTCTTTAGCCCAGAGGACACGGCGTCCATGATTTCCAACAAGATTGTCAAATTTGGACTCGTCTGACCATAGTACACTTTTCCACTTTTAAACAGTCCCTTTTAAATGAGCCTTGTCCCACAGGGCACGACGGCGCTTCTGGACCATGTTCACATATCAAGTTCAAGTTCAAGTTGAGCTTTATTGTCATTCTGCTACATGTGGGGACATACAGTGGAACGAAATGTCGTGCCTCACAGGACCACGGTGCTACATAAATACAGACATACAACAATGAAGTAAAACAGTATAAACCTAGGGATATGGCTTCCTTTTTGCATGATAGAGCTTTAGTTGGCATCTGCAGATGGCACGGCGAATTGTGTTTACCGACAGTGGTTTCTGGAAGTATTCCTGGGCCCATTTAGTAATGTCAATGACAGAATCATGCCGATGAGTGATGCAGTGTCGTCTGAGGGCCTGAAGACACCACGGGCATCCAACAAAGGTATTTGGCCTTGTCCCTTACGCACAGAGATTTATCCAGTTTCTCTGAATTTTCTGATGATGTTATGCACTGTAGATGATAAGGTTTGCAAAGCCTTTGCAATTTGATGTTGAGGAACGTTGTTTTTAAAGTATTCCGCAAACTTTTTACGCACAATTTCACAGATCGGAGAGCCTCTGCCCATCTTTACTTCTGAGAGACTCTGCCTATCTAAGACATCCCTTTTATAGCTAATCATGTTACAGAACTGATGTCAATTAACTTAATTAGTTGCTAGATGTTCTCCCAGCTGAATCTTTTCAAAATGTCTTGCTTTTTCAGCCCTTTGTTGCCCCCGTGCCAAATTTTTGGAGACCTGTAGCAGGCATCAAATTTGAAATGAGCTCATTTAGTGGATACAATTTCTCCATTTAAACATTTGTTATGTTCTCTATGTTCTATTGTGAATAAAATATTGGCTCATGTGATTTAAAAGTCTTTTAGTTATCATTTTATTCAAATTTAAAAAAACGTCCCAACATTTCCGGAATTCGGGTTGTATGTATGTACAGTATCTCACAGAAGTGAGTACACCCCTCACATTTTTGTAAATATTTTATTATATCTTTTCATGTGACAACACTGAAGAAATGACACTTTGCTACAATGTAAAGTAGTGAGTGTACAGCTTGTATAACAGTGTAAATTTGCTGTCCCCTCAAAATAACTCAACACACAGCCATTAATGTCTAAACCACTGGCCACAAAAGTGAGTACACCCCTAAGTGAAAATGTCCAAATTGGGCCCAAAGTGTCAATATTTTGTGTGGCCACCATTATTTTCCAGCACTGCCTTAACCCTCTTGGGCATGGAGTTCACCAGAGCTTCACAGGCTGCCACTGGAGTCCTCTTCCACTCCTCCATGACGACATCACGGAGCTGGTGGATGTTAGAGACCTTGCGCTCCTCCACCTTCCATTTGAGGATGCCCCACAGATGCTCAATAGGGTTTAGGTCTGGAGACATGCGTGGCCTGTCCATCACCTTTACCCTCAGCATCTTGGAGGTGTGTTTGGGATCGTTATCATGTTGGAATACTGCCCTGCGGCCCAGTCTCCGAAGGGAGGGGATCATGCTCTGCTTCAGTATGTCACAGTACATGTTGGCATTCATGGTTCCCTCAATGAACTGTAGCTCCCCAGTGCCGGCAGCACTCATGCAGTCCCAGACCATGACACTCCCACCACCATGCTTGACTGTAGGCAAGACACACTTGTCTTTGTACTTCTCACCTGGTTGACACCACACACGCTTGACACCATCTGAACCAAATAAGTGTATCTTGGTCTCATCAGACCACAGGACATGGTTCCAGTAATCCATGTCCTTAGTCTGCTTGTCTTCAGCAAACTGTTTGCGGGCGTTCTTGTGCATCATCTTTAGAAGAGGCTTCCTTCTGGGACGACAGCCATGCAGACCAATTTGATGCAATGTGCGGCATATGGTCTGAGCACTGACAGGCTGACCCCCACCCCTTCAATCTCTGCAGCAATGCTGGCAGCACTCATACGTCTATTTCCCAAACACAACCTCTGGATATGATGCTGAGCACGTGCACTCAACTTCTTTGGTCGACCATGGCGAGGCCTGTTCTGAGTGGAACCTGTCCTGTTAAACCGCTGTATGGTCTTGGCCACCGTGCTGCAGCTCAGTTTCAGGATCTTGGCAATCTTCTTATAGCCTACGCCATCTTTATGTAGAGCAACAATTCTTTTTTCAGATCCTCAGAGAGTTCTTTGCCATGAGGTGCCATGTTGAACTTCCAGTGACCAGTATGAGAGATTGAGAGCGATAACACCAACTTTAACACACCTGCTCCCCATTCACACCTGAGACCTTTTAACACTACCGAGTCACATGACACCGGGGAGAGAAAATGGCTAATTGGGCAAAATTTGGACATTTTCACTTAGGGGTGTACTCACCTTTGTGGCCAGCGGTTTAGACATTAATGGCTGTGTGTTGAGTTATTTTAAGGGGACAGCAAATTTACACTGTTATACAAGCTGTACACTCACTACTTTTCATTGTAGCAAAGTGTCATTTCTTCAGTGTTGTCACATGAAAATATATAATAAAATATTTACAAAAATGTGAGGGGTGTACTCACTTCTGTGAGATACTGTATGTATGTATAATCTGAAGTTGTGTATGCATACATTAAAAAAATGTTTTCAAGATAATGGCTTACATGTTTACATTGATTTACTCCTGCCCCTTTTTGTGCAAGTCTATAGGGAGAAGCATTGCTCCATCAACTAAAGTCCCAAGCCCAAGCTATGATATAATATAAATCTGTCTGATGGCTTGTATAGTAATGTCATTCTGGTAGCTTTGGAGAAGGTAGAGTATGTGTTTCCTTTGTTTATCTCTAATGGTTTTGCTGCAGTGAGAGTTTTATTATTTGGGAAAAAAAATTATATCAAAGATATCCCAAGCATCTTGTCTATAAAGCGCTATGACAGGAAATTGAAATGATTACTTAAATATTCTCTGTTATTTAGTGTATTTCTATAACAGTTTTTCATCAAAGGTGACACGAAAAAGCCAGACAACAGGCATCATGAGCTCCATGCAGTCAAACTCTTCTGCAAATGTGACCTTTGTTCGTCCTGCTACATTTTTCATCAGTGGCTTTTCTAATGTTACACATGTGAAATACTACTATATGTTCTTGTCTTTAGTGTATGTTGTGACTGTTTTAGGGAATTCATTTATCATGTGTATGATTTATGTGGCCCGCAGACTTCACACAGCCAAATACATTGCTGTTTTTCATCTGGCCCTTTCTGATCTATGTGGAAGCTCAGCTTTGATTCCAAAAGTCATTGACACGTTTTTATTTGGGCACCAGGTTGTTTCATATGAAGCATGTTTGGCAAATATGTTTTTTGTATATCATTTCATGAATCTCCAGTCGTTGACACTACTTGTCTTGGCTTATGACAGACTGGTTGCTATTTGTTTTCCTCTACGGTATCATGCCATTGTAACCAAACCAGCCATGTTTCTGATCATAGGGGTGATATGGATTTTTTCTGTGACATATTTTTCTGTACTCGTAGGTTTGGTGAATAGACTCTCATTTTGTGGATCTAATGTGATTGATAGTCATTTTTGTGATCAAGGCCTTATCTATAAGCTAGCTTGTAATGATAATTCTATAAATATTATGATGGGAAAAATTAGCTTTGGTCTCCTCATGTGCACACCACTCATACTGATCATCATCTCATATTTCTGCATTGCTCTGGCTCTGCTTAAGATTGCCCACGGTGCTGAACGGATCAAGGCCATGAAAACCTGCACCTCTCATCTCATGTTGGTGGCAATCGGATATCTCCCACTTATAAGCAATAATATTGCAGCCTTAACAACATCTATTGATCCAAACACCCGGATAATTAACAATTCTTTGAGACAGGTAATACCATCTATGCTAAATCCCATAATATACACTCTAAAGACAGAGGAGGTCATGCAATCCATAAAAGAACTGTACAAACGCAGTAAGGTGAACACAACTCAAGAAAGAACAACGAAATGCAGTTGAAAAAAATAAAAAAAACAATAATTACAATAACAATGATAATCTTTCTGCTTATCAGCTGTGATCATTTAACAAGTATCTATATAACAAACTTCACTGATTTTGCATGTTTGATGTTGTAACCGATACTGTGTTGTAAACAGGCCGAATGTGTTTAAACCTCTGGGCTGAAACCTAGTAACCTGAACCTGACACCTAAGCTGCTTTGTGTTTCCTTCCTTTGTTCAACGCAATTTACAAATAATTTGTCAAGATTCTATTAAAAAAATGTCTCTGCACATAATTCTCTTTAGAATGTAATGAAATTTAGGTAAATGGTAAAAAAATTATAACAAAGGATTTTAGGAATCCTTCTGCATCTATATAGATGTCTTGAATTAATAATTAGCTGGCATTTGTTTGAGTTCTGCTGACTGTGACCCTCAGTTTGTGAATTAAACAGTGACTTTCAGGGGATCACCTTTTTTTCTCGACAGTGATCCCAGACCTTGTGCTTCAGTGAACTAAATCAGTTTATTGGATCTTGTTAATTTAACAAAATAAATATAGTCAATAAATATGACAAGTGATTACATAGAGTAAGCCCAGCACAATATACACAATACTCAGTATAATGACACACAACAGCTTTCTGCATCCGTAAACCCACCTAGTAAATAATAACAGAAAGAAAGAAACTATACAAAAGATGGATACAGTACACTGGCCGGCTTATACAACAACACTTTCTTGAAGACATATGTATCTTAAGAATGTTTTTAACAATAAAATACATTAAGGCCCAATCCCATTTCTACACCCTAATGTCCTTCCCCTTTCCCCTACCCCTCCGTTTTGCGTGTTCACGTGAAGGGGTAGGGGTGTCTCGATTCTCTTTTGGTTGGAGGGGTAGGGGTAAGGGTAAGGGCCAGATAGGCCTTCGAATTAAGATTTTTCAGGACCATGCTACAAACGAAGGGGTATGAATCATCTCAGCGTAAACCGGCTGCAGCGGCAACATGGCTGCCCAAGTGAACAAAAATACACATAAATGTAAGCGTAATTGGCATTAATAAAGATTTTAATGAAAAGTTATCATTTGTTTTGTTACATTCAATCGTGAGTTCATATTTATGGTTCAAAGAAATGTTTGCAAAAAATCGCTAAAGTTTCCTAACGTCATATCATTACTGACTGCACGATAGTGCCACAACATATTTTCATGTCTGATCAGGGCGATAACCACCATAGACATTGAGGGGCTAGTTCCCCCAATAATTAGAAATCGCTAAACCTTTTTCTCAAATATTGAGAGAGAGAGAGAGAGAGAAGTGTATGTGCGTCTGTGCGTCTCTCTTTACAGTGAGCGAGTATAACATTAACTTACTTAAAAAACAGCGACTTTATCCTCTCGTTGCTGGAAAATACAATGTAGCGATTCAGTATTTAAACTGTTATTAATAAAAAGTCATGTGGCAGCATTTACAAGTTTCTTTGCTCCTGGGTGTGAGCTGCGCGATTTCCGATATATATATATATGTGTGTGTGCGTGCGTGCGTGCGTGCGTGTCAGTAAGCATTAATATAGAACGGTAATTAAAGTCTCTAATGCACACCAGTAGGTGTATTTATTGTAGGAGCTAGACAACGTATGATCACGTATGACGGTATAGTAGTAGTGTCCCAATCCTTAGGGGAATATTTTCACCCCTACCCCTTGGCAAAGGAATCCTTCTGAGACACTGCTTCCTCAGTCTTTGACGCATGCCACCCCTCTTTCCTTTCTTTCCGCGGTTTCCATATTTTTGATTTATCATTGTTCCTAGAGGCATTTTCCATAAAGCCGCCATCGTTCAGAAAATGTTGCGATCTTATAAAATCCACTGGGTATCGAACATAATAAGGCCGATGCCACTGAAGCAGAAATTCGCGGCTGTACTGGAGCTTCGTGGTAGATCTCACAGGTGTTATGTAATTAAGGCATGAGATAAGCAGGGGAATCCACATTGTAGTTATAACCAGCAACTCCATCTTTGCTTTCCACAGGATTATAGCTCATCAATTTGCGTTTCGACTACAACTTTCCCAAAACAAACAAACTCTGCTGCCAGTCGCCGCATGCCCAGCAATGACCCAGCAATTCACCTGATTACCTGTGGGATCAGGACAATCGGGGGAATGCATAAAGGAGGAGGTTGGGCCAGTCGTGAGCCAACGTGTCCCTGTCCTTCGAATAATAAATTGGGCAGTGAGAGTTGTCTTCTGAGGTGAAAGAGGTCTACCTCTGCCTTGCCAAAGATCTGGCAAGATTTTCTGAACCGTCTGCGGATGGAGCATCCAGCCCTCTGAGGGGACCTTACTCCTTGATTGCATGTCTGCTCCTCGGTTCAATCTGCCCGGTACATGAGTGTTCTCAGCGAACGCAAGTTGAGTTGGGCCCATTCCAGAAGGTGCTCTACCAGAATGAAGAAGTGCTTGAAGGAGAGACCTCACTGGCGATTTATGTAGGACACCACAGACATGTTGTCCGAGCGGACCAACACGTTGTGTCCCCTTAGGTCTGGCAGGAAGAACTGACAGGCCCGACACACTGCTAGCATTTCCAGGCAGTTGATGTGAAGCCCTTCCTCCACTTTCGACCAATGGCCGAAGAGTTCTTCCAAGGGGCCTGGGCTGCTGCATGGCCAGAGCACATTCTTGTGTGACTACCGCTCTCATCTGAGTCAAGAACTTTCCCCAGGAACAATATTCGCTGGCTGGGGGACAGCACGCTCTTTTCAAAATTGACCCTGAGTCCTAGGCCTAAGTGGCTGAGGAGGAGGTTCCTGTGAGATATCAATTCTGCTTCCAACTGGGCCAAAATGAGCCAGTCGTCGAGGTAGTAGTTGAGAATGCAGATTCCCATCTGCCTCAGAGGGGAAAGAGCTGCATCCATGTACTTTGTAAAAGTACAGGGAGCCAGAGACAGTCCGAAAGGAAGGACCGTATATTGATAAGCCACTCCCTCGAAGGCGAATCTCAAGAATCACCTGTGATGGGGGGCTATCTGGATGTGAAAGTACGTGTCTTTCAGATCCAGAGAAAAGAACCAGTCCCCTGTGCAAATCTGCGAGAGGATCTGCTTCAGCGTAGTCATCCTGAATGGCCTTTTCATGAAGGCACGGTTCAGGCGTCTGAGATCGAGGATGGGCCTGAGGCCGCCATCCTTTTTGGGGATGAGGAAGGATTCTGACACTCCGGGGATGGCCTGCCAGGCCTCGTCCCGTGTGGCAAGGGGTTGGATTGGTTCAAGTGGCTGGGCGCTGCACGGGGGCAGGGCACTCGTCGAGAAAAAGAAGAGGAAATTTGCTCTCTTTTTGAAAATGTTTGTGCTTTATTTTACCCATTATAACAGTGGGTGATTGCTTGGGTGCTTGAACGGGCCCAGAATTTATAACAGTTCCTCTACACCCGGAACTAAACGGGGTGATAGGAGGCTTAAGAGAGGCTGTTTGGGGGGTGGTCTGGCTGTAGCGGGACTTGGCCCCCTCCTAGAGACAGCTGTGGAGCTGGAGCGCTTTGGCAAGAAGTGTCGCATGGCCTGGGACAACTTCTGCGCCTCCATGAAGAGCTCCGCGAAACCATTCACCGCACGACCGAAGAGGCCATGGGAGAGATCGGTGCATCAAGGAAGGGAACCTTGTCCGTATCCTTGATCTCTGTCAAGGTGAGCCATAAGTGGCGCTCGAGCACCACAAGGCTGGCCATGGATCTCCCAATTGCCTGGGCGGTGGTCTTAGTGGTGCGCAAGGCCAGGTCCATTGCACTTCTCAGCTCCCTGAGCGTTGAGGGGTCTGGGCCAGACTCATCCATGCAGGAAAGGATTTTGGCCTGATAGACCTGAAGGACTGCCATGGAATGGAGCGCTGAGGCCACCTGTCCAGCCGAGAGCTGAAGTAGTCCTACACGACTTAGACGGATGGGCGACCTTTGCCTTCCAGCCGATTGTAGTGGGTGGGCAGAGATGCACGGCCACTGACTCGTTCAGGGGAGGCAGCTTCTTGTACCCCTTTTCTTCAGCGCCATCCTCTGGGAAGAACTGAGAGGAATGCTGGAGAGGGCCCTGACGGCGCCCCGGCAGGAACCATTCATCCAAATGGCTGCGAGAGGGCTCCCAGCTCTTCGACCGCTCTTTGACTCTAATCCCAGCTCTTTGACCGCTTTCGAGAGGATGCGGAAAAGTTCGGCATCCATCCCGACCTTGGCAGCACTGGGCTCAGACGATGGACTCTTTTAGAATGTTGCCGGATGGCGGCAGGGGAAGCAGGACCGCAACGAGGCCTGTCAACAGCGAGCGGGCTTCTGAGATCAGCGAAGAGCGTAGTCATCATCTCTGAAGGAGAAGAAATCTGAAGATCCTGTGGCGAAGCACCCGTTTATATAGCCAGATGACCCCGCCCATTCTGGCGGGTTCTGGAGGGCTCCGCTGCCAAGCCATTAGTTCGTTTCTTTAAGCTAATGCACGAACCAATGGCCATGCAGTTACACTGCGTGATTGAAAAAAGGCTTAGGTTAGGAGAAAAAATTACTTTTTCCCATAGCGTCTTAGCAGATGCAGTACAAGTGAAGTATCGATAGGGAACTCCCATCATAATAGCTAGACATAGATCCATGTCAGAGTAGAGGAGGCAGATGCCATGTTGAAGCCCAACCAGGGAGATGACAGACTGAGACGGTGCCAAAGGAGGTGGAGACCCAGGCGGAGCTGAGGAGACAAAGAACTGGGGTGACACTGAAGGCCTGGAGGGAAAAGGCAGAGCTGCAGGCTTGTGGGACAGAGGTAGAGACAGGGGCTTGGCATGCCTGGGTGGATCCGGTGCGACTGAGGACCGAGTGGAAGACCATGGTGGAGGCATATCAACGTCTGATCAAGATGCAGCCTTCACGGGGGGATCACGTGACCCTTTGACGGCGATGCAGGCTTAGTCTTTCGCTCTGCACACTTTGCCACATATTTTACGATCCTGTCAGTAAAACTTAAACCACTCTGCATTGGACCCATCATGAGTGCTAAGGCAGACAAAGGGGATCGGAAAAGAGAGATTGAGCAATCGCCAATGAAGAAAAAATTCAGAGATTCAGCCATCTCCAGAGAAGACCTCGACGAGGCTATTGCTAACTGCATTGAACTAGCATTTAAAGAGCAGCAAAGCACTTTGAATTCAGTTGTGAATTCGGCAGTAAGAGATGCGATGGACTCGGTGCTGATTCCAGCATTGCGCGAACTGCGTGAGGACATACAAGCGACCAACAAGTCTGTTAAAGAGCTAAGAGAGGAATTTGAGGCCATAGCTACCGAGACGAAGCAGACACGTGACCGCGTTGATTCTGTTCAGGCAGCGGCGCATGAAGATAAGAGGACAGTCACGGACTTAAAGGATCAGCTGGAGCGACTCACCGAGAAGATGACAGATATGGAGGACAGGTGTAGAAGGAACAACATAAGACTGGTGGGGCTGCCAGAAGGGATGGAGCTGGTTTCCTCAGAGCTAATCTTTCCAAGTGGATTCCTTCCTTGAGGGGCCATGACATTGAGATTGATCGGGCGCATCGCGTGTATGACGGAGGGAGGGGCTCCGATCGGCCGTGCACTCTCATCTTCCGTGTACTAAGATGGCATGACAGATCGGAAATCCTGAAAGGTGCCAGGCAGGCTTATCCTGTGAAATGCGCACAGAACAATGTCACACTGCTATTTTTTCCCGACTTTAGTCCAGCTACAGCGATCAGGAGAAAGGCATTTGGTCTGATTTTGAAGAAGATGACAGCGCTTGGTCTCCAGCCCTTCCTCATCTATCCGGCGGTAATTAAACTACGGCACAAGGGTGAGCAGAGGAGCTTCGATTCTCTTCAGAAAGCGGAGGATTTTGTCAGCTCCCTGTCTCAGCGGAGAACGTATGCCGCAGCTCTGCGGGGGGACGACGGGGGAGCAGCGGCCGCTGTTTCTCCAGCCCGGCGGGAGGGGCTTGACGGCCGGGATGGACATGGTCCTAGCTGCCCAGGAGGGGATGATGGCAGGATGAACATGGATGCTTGCTAAACCTATTTTTTGCTTTTTCTTCTCTCCTCTCTTCTACTGGGATATTGTCCCTATATATCCGGTACAACGATCTCTTTGCTGGTAAGACTGACACTCCTTTTTTTCTTTTTTGGAGGGGACTAATGGAGAGTAGGTTTAATTAAAAAAAATATGTTTTGGGCTGTGTGAGCCTTTGCATTGTCTTGCATTGGAGTGGATCGGTCACGAACCATCACTATTTTTTGTTGCTCAGTCAGACCTATGTTCTCGGTAATGTGCGGTCTGAGTTGTTCCTTGTTTATGGTTGTCAGTTGTTCATGTTTTTATGTTGTTTTTGTTTGTTACAACAGACATTTATACTTCTATTTATTTTACCTTATTTCTAAAGGGATTTTTCATCTAGGAGGTTTGGTATCTAAAATGCACATCAGCGTTTACATGTTATTTACAGAATGGAAGTGCTTCTGTTTTTTTTTTTTATTGAATACAATCTTGGGATTATGAATATTCAATGCATACTCTAAATATTTTATCACTGAATGTGAATGGTTTAAATTCTGCTATTAAACGAACCCGTGTGTTAGAATATTTACACCGTAAATCTCTCTCCTGTGCCCTAATTCAAGAGACACATTTAAAACAATCTGACGTGGCACGTTTCCAGAATAAGTATTATAAATTAGCAGCTTTTTCCAGCGCTCAAAATAAAACTAAGGGGGTGCTTATCCTTGTTAACCGGAAGTTAAATTTAACGATTGAACACCTTGGTAGTGATGTGAAGGGTAGATTTGTTTTTATCCGATGCAAAATATATAATAATAGGTTAGCATTGGTCTCTATTTATGGTCCGAATGAGACAGACAGTGCATTCCTTACACAGATTTCCAAAACTGTACTTGAGGAGATTGATTGCCCTCTAGTGGTGGGTGGTGATTTTAATGCTGTCATAAATCCTGCTTTAGATAAATCTCAATCTGATACAACAGCCAATCCATCCTCTAAATTACTGAATAAATGTATCACTGAGCTTAACTTAAAGGGATAGTTCACTTTGAAATTAAAATTTGGTATCTATCAGCTTACTCCAAGGGCATCCAAGATGTAGGTGTCTTTTTTTCTTCAGTAGATCCAATTTTGATGTTTTTAGGTCAAACCGTTCTAGTCTGTCAGTCATATAATGGCAGGTATAGGTCACTGTTTCTATAAGAGGGAAAAAGAACATGCACAGAGAAATCCAAATTGAACAATTCCCCATCGTAACTACACATTGATGGCCTAAGACACGAAACGAGCGGTTTGTGTGAGAAAACGAACTAGTCTGTCAGTCATATAATGGCAGGTATAGGTCACTGTTTCTATAAGAGGGAAAAAGAACATGCACAGAGAAATCCAAATTGAACAATTCCCCATCGTAACTACACATGGATGGCCTGACAGACACGGTTTGTGTGAGCGGTTTGTAAGCAGAAATACATTTTGACCTATTTGTACACAAGCCATTTGTCCTTGAGATACAACCATGCGACGCCGTGTGTGTGATCCGTGTGTGTATGTGTGCGCGCGCTCTGGCTCATTGCACACACGGCGTCGGCGCAACGCTTGACGGCAGGGCGTAGTCTGAAGCGTCTGTAATCCATTATGACTGCTGCATGCCTAAATGCCTAAATAATAGGCATAAATAATAACCTAAATGGTTATTATACGCCTAAATGCCTAAATAATAGGCATAAATAATAACCTAAATGGTTATTATACTATCAATTTAATATAAACGTGCGAATAGTTGACTAGAAAAATCTTTAGTCGGGGCTAGCCAAGGCTACTACTTGGCACAAGGAACCGATCCATTTTTAAAATAAAATGCTGACATTATGTGCGACTGCAAATCACGTTATTGCATTGCAGTATTTATGCATGTGTTTAATGAGTCAAATGTTTTTATTTTATTTCATTTTTTATGGGGGTGCTATGGGGGTGCTTTGGTTTTTCTTGGGGGTGCTGGAGCACCTGCTAGCCCCTCCCTAGCGCCGCCCATGTGTGTCTGTTGTTTTGTTTTGTTATATTTTGGATAGCGCTCCGGGTGACCGGAAAAGCCTGGAGTTCCTCTGTTGCTGCGGGGAAGAGCAGATAGCCACTCACGTGAGCCAAAGCCACAACGTTTCATTGTACAGCGGGATGCGTTGCGTTCGGGAAAAACATCAGGCCTGCAACGTAGGGTGGGTGTGTGAATGAGCGCGTTAATGTGGGCCCACTTAAGGGAGTTTTGTTACTGAATGTATTGAGTATTTCCTTGGGTTTAATCCAAAATTGTAAGTTTTTGTTATTGAGTTGTAAATTTGTACATTTTCCAATTTAATTCCCTAAAGTGTGGTTAACACTTGTGAAAATAGAAGTTTGGTTTATTTCATATTGTCACTTCTTTAATAGGATTTGATTTGACATTGTAAAAGTTTGTTTCCACATTTTTATTATTATTTTTTCATTGCTTTACTAAATCCCTTAGTTTAATATAAAAATCTGGTACAACCAATATTGGATTCTATAGTCTTTATTGCTGCTGAGAGGAAGATGAATTATAACAGTGAAATAAAATACTTACCCAGGCCCCAGCTTTAACATAGCGGGTGTCTTTACTGGGGTTACAGTTAGGTAGGGCTACAATTTCAAACAGTTCCACACATCGCCTGTGTCTGATTTTGAAGGCGGCGATGGCTGCATAAGTCGTAGAGGTTGTCTAATTTCAGAAAAGCATCCATTACATTCAAAAGTAAGAAAGAAATTACAGTAATTCGGCTTTACGAGGAATAACAGTCATTTTTTTAATGATGACTTTTATTAAATGAGACATCCTCAGTGACGTACTGTATGCAACTGACAAATATGACCTATGGTACACTAGGGTACAGCCTTCGAAATGAGACACAACAGATACACAAATCCACATATGGATATGGCTTCATGTACATGAGTGATAACATCGTTAGCGGCCAGTGATAAGGCCTCACAGAAATCTATGTAATTTGTTCTGCTCACTGATCATTTTGTTTGCAAAACCTACAATCACTAATTTCTTCACACATATCCTTTAGTGTTACGTTCGACACTGAACCAAAGCTTGTGTAAAAACATTATCTGAGCTAATTCAGTTTAATCAGCGATCCCCAGCCTCATATACAGTATTTCTCTTACTCTAATTTTAGTGTCGTTGTTTTTAAAAAAAGCAATATTCATAATAAAGCGCTTATGAATATTGCTGAAATTTGAAAGAACAGTCAAATGATAAGGGCATGCTTCAAATTGCTGGTTTTATTTATGAATTTATTTCATTATTGGTTTTGTTTTATTTGACCTATTTTAGCACCCAAATGATTTAATCATGTCGAACATAGCTTTTATTTTTAAAATGTCCCACAAAAGATGCAGTCGGTTTTAATTTATTTTCCCTCATCTCAAGTGCACCCCCTGATTGTGAGCTTTGAGTTTAATATATGGGCTTTTTGTACAGTACATATTTTTTCCTCTTTCGTTTAGCTTCCTTGAGGAAGAATGGGAAACAAAAATTAGAAAAATTTTAACTGCTTACTATATATACTTAATATTATGGTTATGTAGACTACATGCAAGTCAGACTTGCTGTACTGTATCTCCTTAAAATTTTTGGGGGATAACTGTTGTATAGTACTATATAGTTGTGTAGTTACTCCTGCATCTTTTTTTTCCAAATCTGTAGGGAGAAGGGGTGATCTATGAACTAAAGTCCAAAGCGCAGGAGAATGATACTATAAATTTGTCTGATGACTGGTAAAATAATGAGCTGGTGGCACCTCTGGAGAAGGTAGAGTATAAACCATGTGTTTCCTCTGTTCTGTTTCTCTGTATAGTGATTTTACTGACTTGTATTAAATATGTTCAGTATGATTATATCAAAGAATATTCAAGCATTTTCATTAATGCAATGTGATTGTAAATTAAATGATTACTTGAACATTCTTTGTTTTTGAACAGATTTCGATAACAGTTTGTTTTTTAATAGGTGAGATTAAAAAGCCAGACAACAGGTATCATGAGCTCCATGCAGTCAAACTCCTCTGCAAATGTGACCTTTGTTCGTCCTGCTACATTTTTCCTCAATGGCTTTTCTAATGTTCCACATGTGAAATACTACTATATGTTCTTGTCTTTAGTGTATGTTGTAACTGTTTTAGGAAATTCATTTATCATGTGTATCATATATTTGGCCCGCAGACTTCACACAGCCAAATACATTGGTGTTTTTCATCTGGCACTTTCTGATCTGTGTGGAAGCTCGATTTTGATTCCAAATATAATTGACACATTTTTGTTTGGGCACCATGACATTTCATATGAATTGTGCTTTGTAAGTATGTTTTTTGTATATCATTTCATGAATCTGCAGTCTTTAACAATACTTGTCTTGGCTTATGACAGACTGGTTGCTATTTGTTTTCCTCTACGGTATCATGCCATTGTAACCAAACCAGCCATGTTTCTGATCATAGGGGTGATGTGGATTGTGTCTGCGATATATTTTTCTGTACATGTGGGTTTGCTGAATAGACTCTCTATTTGTAGTTCTAATGTGGTTAATAGTTATTTTTGTGATTATGGTCCTGTCTGTAGATTAGCTTGTAATGATAATTCCCTAAATTTACTGATGGGAAAAATTTGCTTTGGTTTCCTGATTTGCTTGCCTCCAGTGCTGATCATCATCTCATATTTCTGCATTTCTCTGGCTCTGCTTAAAATTGCTCATGGTGTTGATCGGATCAAAGCTCTAAAAACCTGCACCTCACATCTCTTGTTGGTGGCAGTTTTTTATCTTCCAATTTTAAGCAATAATATTGCAGCTGCCACAACACCGATCCATCCAAACGCCCGGTTAATTAACAATTCTTTGACCCAGACAATACCACCTATGCTGAATCCCATCATATACACTCTAAAGACAGAAGAGGTCATGCAATCCATAAAAGAACTGTACAAACGCAGCAAGGTGACTACAACAAGAGAAAGAAATATGAAATTCTGTGTAAGAAACTAAAAAAATATTAAATCTTGTATAAAATAGTCATGCTATTATGAAAAATCCTTTATTTTTTCCCTTTATCTAAAGGTTTTTGAAACACTCCTGTGACTGTTATATGTTCAGTGTTTATTTTTTATTTTTTTTAACTTACAGTGACTTATTACTACCATTCTGTGATATGATACATTAGCAGGTATCTCTTTTGCAGGGCGAACCTTCTTTTTCTTGAGAGTGATTCCAGACCATGTAATGCAGGCATGTGCTTCAGTGAATTTTTCCTTAAATTACTGTACATTAAAAAACATAATTGTTCATCTTTGAATCATGAATCATGTATCTTCTGTTCAATCCATATTTGTTTTGAGAAAAAAAAAAAGCATTACAGAAAAAACACAACTTGACAAAACATGTGTTTTATAAAATTAATCTGGTTCATAGATGCTGGCATTAAAATATCCCCTACAAACAAATCCATGGTAACTATATTTGTGAATGTTCAGTGGTATAATGCATTTTCTGCAAATTTCTAAATGATAAACAACTAATGTAAAGAAATTAGAAATGTTCAATATTAAGAAGGATTATTTAAGTTCCCCGATGCAATATTTATGGTGGAATGCTAAATGCTAATAGTAGCAACTGTTTTGGCGATGACTATGGATACCATACTAATCAGTTTTGTTTTACAGGCATATAACAGTAAAGAGAGTAGTACACATCTGAGGTCCTGTTAAAGAGCACTTCAACCAAAATGCAGAACAGGACTTACCTGACACAGAACAATAATTGGCCAGCAAACTGACCTCCCGATAAGTGCAGAAGAGAAAATACATTGAGCACACAGACTGATGTGCCAAGTATTCCCAACTAAGTATTGATACACAACTTTTCATGTACAGTTGAAAAACTTAAGATTAAAATTCCAACATCACACTTGAAATATATCCATAAATACAAAGAAAATTAGTGAAATAAATATATATATATATATACATCAGCCTCATCAGGTCAGTATGAATTGCTGACATCTAGCGGTTTAAATTGGTAATGTTACTGCACTCCAAATTCAAAATATCTCTTTCAAGTGTAGAATTTAGGAAAGAAGTATTGTAATTTTCCTACTGCAGTGTAAAGCAAAAATTAACATACCTATGAAATATTCATTTTTGTTTATTTTACAGTGCAATTTTTTTAACAATATATGGCTATTACTGTAATAGCAATAACAATAATATAAAACTTGTTGTTATTATTATTATTATTATATTCTAATTTGTTTGGCTTCCTAAAACACCAGTGTGAATGTAATTTAGACTGAGACAGTATACCACAAATAAAAAGAGGGTTGAGTACCCTTTCAATTTCAGGTATAAGTCAAGTCACTGACTTTTTTTTTACTTTCTTTTTTCTGTGTTTTCTTAGTTAAGAACATGGGTTGGAGCTCTTAATTTTGAACTCTCAAAGTGCATTAGATAGAATAATTTAACTTTAAAATGTACAAAATTTAAAAACTTTTTTCCAAGTTTTAATTTTTCCTTTTTTTAAATATCACAATAAATATTGCATCGTGGACTTCATATCGAGATATTATTGTATTGTGAGATTTTGATATTGTTACATCCCCTGTGCTTACTAAGCACTACTGTACACCTTTCTGTGAAGGGGGACTAATATCATTTTTTTCTTCTGTTTTGGTTTAGTTCCTGTGTTTAATATGCATTAGCTTCTTATCCCTTACGAAATGAAAATATATGGGAATATACTGCAACATATAATGCAATATATTACATAATACATTTCAATATATTGGAAACTGGTGCTTATATTTTTCAATATACAGCAATATATGCACTGACAATATATGGCTATATATTGATACATACAAATATATTTAGAAATTAATATATAGAAATAAATATTCATTGTTTGATCCTTTATTGAGTATATATTGCACATAGATGCTCCCATATAAATGTGAATGTATGTACAAACATATATACACACATTCACTGAATGAGTTACAGCAGATTTCTAATTCCCAGCATGCTTTGCCTCTGACTGTTAAAGGAGAGTAAAAATGTTCAAATTGAGTGTTATTTCATGTGTTTTTGCTCAATATTAATATAGGGGGAGATCTGTTAGTGTTTAATGTTGTATTATATTGAAATGTAAAAGGGTTTCTGGTAAGTGTAAATTTGTGGGATCACCATTGTGCAGAAGAGTAGAGCCTGTGGTTAGGATGATGACTGGACAAACATCATTTAATTATGTTACTTTACTTAAAAAGTAATGACTGTGCAAGTTTCAACACAGTGATAGTCTGTTCAGTATGTGATTAGTATGAGCAAATGTGCTTATGCTATTGTAAACTAGCTATATTTTAAAATTTGAAACGTATCACAAATGATCAATATAAGAAATATTTAGCGTATTTCCATATATGGGTGTATATACTGCATGAGTAAATATGTTTAATATATTTTACATATGCAGTACCATATCTTATCTATATATTATAAAGTGTATTACTGAATATAAAATTTAATATATTATGATATATAAGTAAATATATTGTCACATATTTTTCAATATATGAAAAGCGGCAATTCCTTATGTATTATTCAATATATTTTAATATATTTACACAATATATTATTCTGTATAATTTCTAATATATCGTTATGTCGTTTAAGGTGCCATTATGGTATATTTACACTGCAGCGACAATCTTACAAAGCCTCTGTTTTCTCCACTACATGCCCAATACAATCATCATATTATACACACGATTACAATTGGAAAGATGCAAGCTTGGATATAGCATCAATTTAATACATTTTTGCAAAGCCAGCCAGAGAATCTGTCAGCTTTCTGATGTTCTAGGTTGCTGTCAATTCCACAAACCACCATGTGAGTGTGAAGCTCGTTTTCCATAGGAATGTAGTGAAAAAGTCGTAAACACAGCGTTATACCTCACATTTAATGATTGTACTGAAAATGACTTCATAGAGGACTTCAGTATTGATGTTACCATAATTGTTACACTATCAAAAACTTTGAAAACTTAAAATAAAACGCTGGTTGTACACTGGTATGATTGATATTATTAAATAGAGTAGGCCTCGTGCTCATAAGTCATCTTCTCTAGCTTTAAGGTAAGTGTTTTTGCTTACTTTTAATAGATTTACTCCTGCCCCTGCTTCATTAAGTCTACAGGGAGAAGAGTTGATCCATCAACGAAAGTCCCAAGCTCAAGAATGATCTAATATAAATATGTCGATGGCTGGTAGAATAATGATATTGTCGCAGCTCTGAACAAGGTATTATAAATAATGAGTTTCCTCTGTTTCTCTCTAGAACATCTAAACATTTTTGTTCATTAATGCACTGTGGCTGGAAATGAAATTATTGTTTTAATATTCTGTATTTTTATAACAGTTCTTCATCACAGGTGAAGCAAAATCCAGACAAAAGGTATCATGAGCTCTATGCAGGCAGACTCCTCTACAAATGTGACCTTTGTTCGTCCTGCAGCATTTTTCATCAATGGTTTTTTTAATATGTCACATGCAAAATACTACTATGTGTTCTTGTCTTTAGTGTATGTTGTGACTGTTTTAGGGAATTCATTTATCATGTGTATCATTTATTTGGCCCGCAGACTCCACACAGCCAAATACATTGCTGTTTTTCATCTGGCCCTTTCTGATTTGTGTGGAAGCTCGGCTTTGATTCCAAAAGTCATTGACACATTTTTATTTGACCACCAGGTTGTTTCCTATGAAGCATGTTTGGCAAATATGTTTTTGGTATATAATTTCATGAATCTGCAGTCTTTGACACTACTTGTTTTGGCTTATGACAGACTGGTTGCTATTTGCTTTCCTCTACAGTATCATGCCATTGTAACCAAACCAGCCATGTTTCTGATCATAGGGGTGATGTGGATTTTTTCTGTAACATATTTTTCTGTACTTGTAGGTTTCGTGAATACGCTCTCTTTTTGTAGATCTGTTGTGATTAATAGTTACTTTTGTGATCAAGGACTTATCTATAGACTAGCTTGTAATGGAAATTCTTTAAATGTATTGATGGGAAAAATTAGCTTTGGTCTCCTCATGTGCACACCACTCATACTGATCATCATCACATATTTCTGCATTTCTCTGGCTCTGCTTAAGATTGCTCATGGTGCTGACCGGATCAAAGCCATAAAAACCTGCACCTCACATCTCATGTTGGTGGCAATTTTGTATCTCCCAGTTTTAAGTAATAACATTGCTGCTGCCACAGCACCTATCCATCCAAACACCCGGTTAATTAACAATTCATTGACACAGACAATACCACCTATGCTGAATCCAATCATATACACTCTAAAGACAGAGGAGGTCATGCAATCCATAAAAGAACTGTACAAACGCAGTAGGGTTCACTGAAAAAAATGATTCATTGAATTTACTCAATTTCTTTAAGGTAAGTGGTTGCAATCAATTTATTTTAGCTACATTTAAATAAACTAATTTTGTTGAAAGTTAGTAAACTAAATTTGTTTATTTAAATGTAGCTAAAATAAATTGATTGCAACCACTTACCTTAAAAAAATTGAGTAAATTCAATGAATCATTTTTTTCAGTGTTTGTGCTACTATAGAAATAAATATAAAATGCAGTGGCAGAATTTAAAATGATTTAAAAAGATTTGGTTCTTTTCAATATTACTGCTTGCTGACCTTCATCATTTGCTTGAATGAAACTGTTTCTGTTATGAACATTTAACAAATATTTAAAGGATATTTTTACTTGTTCTGCAAATTTCATGAAAGAAGATCTCTGACTTGTCACATGTGATTAAAATTAAACAATTTCTGTTACCAGGTTGATCCTCTATGGATTTTGTTTGTCTAACGTTTCTTTAATTATGACTATGCAGTGACTTATCCCCACTATTCTGTGCTATTTGAAACATTGTGATGCATTGTATGATGATCTAAATTTATTTAACATTAAACTTTAAAGAGTTGATTCAATAAAATTAATGCAGTCAAAGTGACAAAAAATTAAACAACACTAGTGCTCAATATGCCATACAACAATTTTTTGTTTAATCCACACAATAAACAATGGTATATTTTACATAAGAAAACATTAAACTTTTCCTACCTGCTTGTGTAAAAGAACGGAGAACATTTACATCACACTGCTCTCTCTTGTTTCACACACACAAAAAAAACTTCATTCTCTTCTCAGCATTTTTCTTCCGCTCTAGTCTTCTAATCTAGCTTTCTAATAAACTTGACATTGTATACTGTGAATAGGCCTACTGTGTGCTGTGATGTATTGCTTAAGCTTGTAAATCACGTTGGATAAAAGCACTGCTAATGTCTGGGTCACACTAGACTATTTTCAAATCTAACCGATTTTAAAACCATGGGAGACCACAGTCATAAGAATGGTTTCAAACGAGTTTTAACATTATCATCCTCTGAATGCACACACTAGACAATTCAGCCAGACCGTGAGACCACACACCTGATGATTGTAGTAACAATTTCACAGTGGCAATTCCACAGGCACAAGATGTCACAGAAATTTGTATGATCAAATGTGACTTCAGAAGAAAAACAAATATGGAGGACAATCAATGTCATCAACTAGCTCTCCTGGTGTGCACAACACATTATAAAGGCACTCATACGATTGCTATAGTTGTATCTTAGTCGATCTTCTTTTTCATACTCCATTTCTGTGACATATTTGTGGCTGCCATGTTTCAGCAACAAAAGCACGCTACATCTAGTTGGTGAAGTTTGCTCACTCTCATTGGTTATTGTAGGTATCCCATTGGAGGCAGCCCAATCAAGAGTCATAAATTATCAAACATGATTTTGGATCAGGGAGGCCAGGGGCGGCGTTTCCGTATGGCAGAGTATGGCAGTCGCCATACCCTAGCCCAGTCAGGTGTGCCATGGAAAATCCAAACTCTGTATTATAGTTTGTTATTATTGTTTTAAATCACTGCTATTGGTCTTCCTTATGTCTGTTTGAGGCTTTTACAAATATTTAACCAATGAAAAGCATTCAAAAGAGCTTGTCACTAAACTTTGTAACGCTATGGATCCTCAAACTTCCTAAGCCTATAATTTTGGGGTATAGTAATTTCTCTTTATACTTCTTTAGTGTACAAACCCGATTCCAAAAAAGTTGGGACACTGTACAAATTGTGAATAAAAAAGGAATGCAATAATTTACAAATCTCATAAACTTATATTTTATTCACAATAGAATATAGATAACATATCAAATGTTGAAAGTGAGACATTTTGAAATGTCATGCCAAATATTGGCTCATTTTGGATTTCATGAGAGCTACACATTCCAAAAAAGTTGGGACAGGTAGCAATAAGAGGCCGGAAAAGTTAAATGTACATATTGAGGACCAATTCAATCAAGGTTCAAATTTGTCACATATCATACAGGGTATAATCAGTAGTGAAATGTAGATCAGGACAATTTGCAACTTATTAGGTCAATTGGCAACATGATTGGGTATAAAAAGAGCCTCTCAGAGTAGCAGTGTCTCTCAGAAGTCAAGATGGGAAGAGGATCACCAATTCCCCCAATGCTGTGGCGAAAAATAGTGGAGCAATATCAGAAAGGAGTTTCTCAGAGAAAAATTGCAAAGAGTTTGAAGTTATCATCATCTACAGTGCATAATATCATCCAAAGATTCAGAGAATCTGGAACAATCTCTGTGCGTAAGGGTCAAGGCCGGAAAACCATACTGGATGCCCGTGATCTTCTGGCCCTTAGACGGCACTGCATCACATACAGGAATGCTACTGTAATGGAAATCACAACATGGGCTCAGGAATACTTCCAGAAAACATTGTCGGTGAACACAATCCACCGTGCCATTCACCGTTGCCGGCTAAAACTCTATAGGTCAAAAAAGAAGCCATATCTAAACATGATCCAGAAGCGCAGGCGTTTTCTCTGGGCCAAGGCTCATTTAAAATGGACTGTGGCAAAGTGGAAAACTGTTCTGTGGTCAGAAGAATCTAAATTTGAAGTTCTTTTTGGAAAACTGGGACGCCATGTCATCCGGACTAAAGAGGTCAAGGACAACCCAAGTTGTTATCAGCGCTCAGTTCAGAAGCCTGCATCTCTGATGGTATGGGGTTGCATGAGTGCGTGTGGCATGGGCAGCTTACACATCTGGAAAGGCATCATCAATGCTGAAAGGTATATCCAAGTTCTAGAACAACATATGCTCCCATCCAGACGTTGTCTCTTTCAGGGAAGACCTTGCATTTTCCAACATGACAATGCCAGACCACATACTGCATCAATTACAACATCATGGCTGCATAGAAGAAGGATCCGGGTACTGAAATGGCCAGCCTGCAGTCCAGATCTTTCACCCATAGAAAACATTTGGCGCATCATAAAGAGGAAGATGCGACAAAGAAGACCTAAGACAGTTGAGCAACTAGAAGCCTGTATTAGACAAGAATGGGACAACATTCCTATTCCTAAACTTGAGCAACTTGTCTCCTCAGTCCCCAGACGTTTGCAGACTGTTATAAAAAGAAGAGGGGATGCCACACAGTGGTAAACATGGCCTTGTCCCAACTTTTTTGAGATGTGTTGATGCCATGAAATTTAAAATCAACTTATTTTCCCCTTAAAATTATACATTTTCTCAGTTTAAACATTTGATATGTCATCTATGTTGTATTCTGAATAAAATATTGAAATTTGAAACTTCCACATCATTGCATTCTGTTTTTATTCACAATTTGTACAGTGTCCCAACTTTTTTGGAATCGGGTTTGTAAATATTATTTCTGTCATAGCAACTCTTGAAGGGATTGGCATGGTAATGTACATGACAATGTCAATGTGTTTGGTCTTGGTGGAATAGGTCTGCTACGCTGCTGCTGCTGCTGCTATGGCAGAGCAAGTACAGAGACTTGCTATTGCCAATTCATGCTGCTGTGAGCATGTAAGAAATACTGCTGCTGCACATAACATATATGAAATAACCCCCATAGCATAGATGAATCACCACATAGCAGATCTATACAGGTGGAGCTGGTGAAGATGAAGGGTTTCTGAAGCGTGCTGCAACTGCTACGGCAAGCACTAGTCAATTATTTGAATGTTGAGCAGCAAGCTCATT
Source organism: Schizothorax lantsangensis (assembly GCA_027422415.1). Lineage (NCBI taxonomy): Eukaryota > Metazoa > Chordata > Actinopteri > Cypriniformes > Cyprinidae > Schizothorax > Schizothorax lantsangensis. The sequence goes on along the minus strand of CM049856.1, from coordinate 20,835,632 downwards.
GGCTGCTGATAGAAAAAGAACCAATCAGCTGAGCCATGTGATGATGTCGTTATGTCAGATTGAGTTTGACCTATCTGACTGCGCCATCTAGAGTTTCATGCCAGAACTTTGGATTTGTCAGTGCTCTCATAAGTTTGTAGTACTCCTGTTTAGCAATAAATTCATGATGTCACATGCTAAATTTCCTCCTGCCCATTTTTCCTCAAGTCTGTAGGGAGATGGGATGATCTATGGACTAAAGTCCAAAGCACAGGAGAATGATCTACTATAAATTTGTCTGATGGCTGGTAAATTAATGAGACGGTGGCAGCTTTAGAGAAGGTTGAGTATAAACTCAGTTTCTGTTTCCTCTGTTTCTTGCTACTGATTTTACTGCAAATTACTCTTATTATTAGTGTAATATGACTATATTAAAGAACATCCAAACATTAATGCACTGTGACTGGAAATGAAAAATGTGAATATTTTCTGTTGTTAAGTGTATTTCTACTTAATTCTATAGTTCTTTATCACAGGTGCCACAAAAAGCCAGATAACAGGTATCATGAACTCCATGCAGACAAACTCCTCTGCAAATATGACCTTTGTTCGTCCTGCAACTTTTTTCATCAATGGTTTTTTTAATGTCCCACATGCAAAATACTACTATGTGTTCTTGTCTTTAGTGTATGTTGTGACTGTTTTAGGGAATTCTTTTATCATGTGTATCATTTATTTGGCCCGCAGACTCCACACAGCCAAATACATTGCTGTTTTTCATCTGGCGCTTTCTGATTTGTGTGGAAGCTCGGCTTTGATTCCAAAACTCATAGACATGTTTTTATTCGAGCACCAGGATATTTCATACGAAGCATGTTTGGCAAATATGTTTTTTGTATATCATTTCATGAATCTGCAGTCTTTGACACTACTTGTTTTGGCTTATGACAGACTGGTAGCTATTTGTTTTCCTCTACATTATCATGCCATTGTAACCAAACCAGCCATGTTTCTGATCATAGGACTGATGTGGATTTTTTCTGTCACTTTTATTGCTTCAATGGTGAGTTTGATCACAAGACTCTCTATTTGTAGATCTAACATTGTCAATAGTTATTTTTGTGATCATGGCCCTATTTATAGACTAGCTTGTAATGATAATACCATAAATATAATCATGGCAAATATTTGTTTTGGTCTCCTCATATGTATGCCACTGATATTGATAATCATATCATATTTCTGCATTGCTTTAGTTTTGCTTAAGATTGCTCATGGTGTTGACCGGATCAAAGCCATGAAAACCTGCACCTCACATTTCATGTTGGTGGCAATTTTTTATGTGCCACTTATAGGTATTAATATTGCAGCTTTAGCAACATTTATCCATCCAAACGCCCGGATAATTAACAATTCCCTGACACAGACAATACCACCTATGCTGAATCCCATCATATACACTCTAAAGACAGAGGAGGTCATGCAATCCATAAAAGAACTGTACAAATGCAAAAAAGTGAACACTAGGCTACTACAGAGAAAAAGGTTAAATGCAAAGGGTTATTAAAAAAAATAAGATTGGTTTTGTTGAACTATATTAAGCAATCTGTACTTGTGTGTTGACTATGAATATCCAATTCATATCCGCATTCAACAAATATTTGATTTAACATAATTGGCTGAACTGTGTGTGCATATGTTGTAGAAAATAATCTCACAGCCTTCTCATATGTGATAAAAACAAATTACTCAAAATATGTATGAGGTCACAGAATTTAGAATTTGCATTGTAATGAAGTTGTATTGTATTGTAATGAATAGGCAGTAATAAACTAAACTAAAGTAATAAATAACTTTAGTTATTTATAATTTTGTTTTCTTTGAAGTGACTGAAATGTTTGTTTGAAGTGCAACAAGGCTTTCCATGTGTGCTGATTTGATTATGGGTACATAAGGATAATTCATACAAAAATACAAATTATTTACTCATCCTCACATTGTGCCAGAGCAATTTGACTTTTTCATGATGTAGAACACAAAAAGTCACATTAGCCTCATAATTAATTTTCAATAAGTGTTGAATGAAAAAAAACATTCATTCAATGTACAAATGACAAGAAGGTGAATAAATGGTGACACTATTTTCATTTCACATCTTTGTGTAAAAAGATATAAACATCGTAAATGTTGTATATTTGTTAACAACAACATGTAAATATGCATATATTTATCTAATGAAGGAATTTCACTATCACTTATGACACAGAATATGGCCCAAGATGCCAAAGATCATAGTATGTGAAGTCAAATATACAGGAACTTCTACAGAAGCTGTTAAAAGGGGACACTGAGAATAAAAGAACTGCAGTTTTATTAGTGGAAGAAACTGATTCTAGTGTGCCCTCTAGTGGCAAAAGTAAGTGTTGTGCTGGATGATGAATTGAGTTTAATTGTGACTTATTGTATACAATTATATGTTTTGCCAGTCGATTGATGTGGCAACCATATCATATAACATTTTTTATTTATATGATATATAGATAAAAATAATAACAACAAAGGCATTGTAACTAGGCCTGCCAAGATAGGATAGAAAAGGAGAGAAAAGCACTATGCGTGTCTTAAAAGAAGTCCATATGACTCTTACTGTAAATTCTGAAGCCACACAATACCTTTTGCCTTCTGCATATTCATTGGGTGCTGAAGGCAAGACATTACAGGAAAACACATTGTTTTTTCATGCACTGATCAATTTTGATATTTTTCATAACATGCTGTTTCAGGCTAGAGAAAAGAAACATCCAAAATACATGTCTAGATGTTTATTTTAATATACTTTATCTATTTCTGTCTGTAGATTTCTGTTAAAATACATATCTTTAAAGGCCTTTTTCTCAAAATGATTTTTCCCTCATGCACTGAGCCAGAAATCTAATTAAATCTCTGTTTAATTCCTATCTATATTCTGATGGTTTTTACAAAGGGGTTTGTTCATATATGATTTGCCTAATTTCACACCAAAAATGTATTCCTAAAGAAACATGGTGAAATATTTTTTTTACAGTAAAACTATAAAAAAAATTAAAAACCTTTAATAGTAATGTCAACAAAACTGAATTTTGAATATTCAATTCTACCATATTAAATATAAAATTTCAGAAAAATTGTAATACAAAAGATGTTTGCAGTTCTTAATGTAATAAATCAACGTGAAGTATGGTGAATAATTCTATATATTAGTTACATTTTTCAATCTATTCATCATGTTTAAATTTAGCCCAAGATATGGACCAAGAAATAATGGCAGGTCAACCAGGACAAATACAGATACACTAATCTTTGACATTATTTTCAGTGCTGTGAGTTGATTGGCCAGATGACAGCTCTATGAGGTGTGCCATTGGTTGAGAGTGTCACAGTCAGTGATAGGCTGAAGGGATTGACACCTCTTCATTCAGTATATAATGAATTAGGGAAAGCCTGCAGGCCGGGCAAACCTCCCTTAGACCTTACTGTGAGTATATCCTATTAATTATTCATTAACTTTGTTATTATTATATACAATTTCAACCTTTTTGCATTCTGCTTTTCTGCCTGGACAGGATGAAAAAAGATGATTCAAGAGGTTACTGGAAGCAGGAATATTTCCTTCCTGTCCACTGGATTCTCTGGTATACCTCACATGAGATACTATTATATATTCCTGTTTATTGCTTACTTTATTTCTTTTCTAGGAAACTCCTGCCTTATGTTTGTTATCATTACAGACCGAAATCTTCAAACTCCTAAACATATCACTGTCTTTAATTTATCACTGACAGACATTTGTGAGAGTATCACTGAAGTCCCTCAGCAACTGGGTGCATTTTTGTTTGGGAATCAGTTGATCCCATATGGATTGTGCTTGTGTGATATGCTCTCCAACATGTTATTTGTTTCAGTGCATTCTCTAACTCTCAGTATTCTGTCTTTTGAAAGATTAGCAGCCATTTGTTTACCACTGAGGTATCATATGATTGTGACCCACAGATCTATGCTTGTTATAATTGGTGCTTCATGGACACTAACACTAACACGAACAATCATCAGCAGGCTTTGTTTTTGCAGAACTAGAGTCAGAATCATTCATTTCTCTGATCGCAGGTCACATTTCCCAAACTGTGTCAGCATGAGTGTTCTGTTTCAGGTCATCATCATGTTTCCAGTTTTTTCCAGTTTCCATCATGTTTCCAGCTTTATTCTATTTTTCTATCTTTTCATATACATGCATAGCTGTAACATTGTTCAGAACCCCACAGGACCATCAAAAAGCCACAAAGACATGTACTGCTCATTTAATAGTAGTGGCTGTATTTTACCTGCCCATCTGCCTAACATATGTATTTTGGGTCCTTTTAAGCACCAGCACTACAATAAGTATTCTTTTTCTGACCTCTGAGCTTCCTTCGATGCTTAACCCTATAATCTACACTTTCACGACAAAGGAGTTTATGGCATCTGTGAAAAAGGCTTTTCGAAAAAAGAATCATGTTTTCATCTAGAATACCAACTGTGTTCCAGTTATAATGATAGTATCTGTGTGCTTTTTGTATGGAATTATTGAAAATAATTATAAAATTACTAAACGTAAAACAGTGTTTGTTTTGTGTTATTTGAAGCATGAATTATAAATGCAGCATCTTTCATCTTGTGCAGGTCTGATTTTATGTTTATATATCATGTGAACTAAATAAATCCTAACCATATTCCTTTGTATTGCAATGTTTAGACACACTGTACTGTATTTGTTCAGAATAACTGTTTAGGAAGGCTGAGAGGTCTGCAATGAATCATAGTGCTAAGAAATATTGGCAAATACACTGATTATATTATTCAGTGCATATCTAAAAACAGTTCTTTATCACAGGTAACACAACATTCCAGACAACAGGCAGCTTGACTCCAGTGCAGTCAAACTCCTCTGCAAATGTGACCTTTGTTCGTCCTGCAACATTCTTCATCAGAGGCTTTTCTAATTTCCCTCATGCAAAATACTACTATGTGTTCTTGTGTTTTGTATATGCTGTGACCGTTTTAGGGAATTTATTTATCATGTGTACCATTTATTTGGCCCGCAGGCTTCACACAGCCAAATACATTGCAGTCTTTAATCTGGCACTTTCTGATCTGTGTGGAAGCTCGGCTTTGGTTCCAAAACTCATAGACATGTTTTTATTTGAGCACCAGGACATTTCATATGAAGCGTGCTTGATGAATATGTTTTTTGTGTTTCATTTTATGAACGTTCAGTCTTTGACACTACTGGCTTTGGCTTATGACAGACTGGTTGCTATTTGTTTTCCTCTACGGTATCATGCCATTATAACCAAAACATCCATGTCACTTCTTATAAGCAGTATGTGGATGCTTTCCATGGTTTTATTTGCTGTCCTTGTGGGATTAGTCAACAGACTCTCTTTTTGTAGATCTACTGTGGTCGATAGCTATTTCTGTGATCACGGCCCTGTCATCAGCCTTTCCTGTAACAGTAATTCCATAAATTACCTCATGGCATATATTTTATTTGGTCTCCTAATTTGCCTGCCAGTGATAGTGATAACCCTCTCATATTGTTGCATTGCTGCGGCATTGCTCAAGATTGCTCATGGTGCTGATCGCATCAAAGCCATGAAAACCTGCACCTCACATCTTGTATTAGTGGCAGTTTTTTATCTACCAATTTTAAGTGTAAATGTTAAATCCATGTCAACATCTATTGATCCAAACTCCCGGATAATTAACAACTCCCTGACGCAAATAATACCACCTATGCTGAATCCCATCATATACACTCTAAAGACAGAAGAGGTCATGCAATCCATAAAAGAACTGTACAAACGCAACAGGGTGAACACTATTACAGAGAGAAATGTGAAACAGAGAATGTAAATATACGCGCTTGTCCTTTCACATTTTATCCTTAATGTTTTTGTTTGTTTAATGATTGTATGAAAGAAACTTCATGTCCTTCATGTCATTATGGGTGCTTCTCAAATGAAAGGCTGCGTATCTAGACTGCCACGTCATCGAATGTCACTACCTTCGTTCCGCATCCTTCATTCAGCTGAATTTGAAGGATGCATCCTTCGTGACCTTCAATCACCCACAATCCTTTGTACACATTCCAATTCATGAAAATAAACTTATGAAAAACAGTCAGTACTGAGCTTGTCTGAATTTATTATGAAATGTAAGACAAAAATATTGTTTTCGGACATTAAAATTTTGGTTAACACTAAACTGCCAATAGCCTAATGTAATCCACTGGGAGACTGTAGACGGCTGTGATTCATTGCATTGCATTGCATTAATAGAAAGCCAAATAATAGAAATTAAAAAATTTCCAAAATTAAGTTTTATTAGTATTTTCGCACCACCTTATTCTAGCATTTAATACCCAGGAGGACTCTAGCCTAAAGGTCTCTGAAAGACAGAAAGAGGGAGGACGCAGCCTTCTGTTTGAGAAGCACCCTATATGTCACTATATTTCTGTACTCCCCCTGTAGTGTTTAAATTGCATCTCTTTTGGCATTTCCATCCCAATCTCACGGCAATTCGTACATATTTTACGAGGTGGCTAATTTGTACGAATTTGTATGACCTCACTCGTACAAATTCATATGATTTTTTCTAAATCGTATGTATTTTACGAGTTGCCAATTCGTATGAATTTGTATGAATGACCTACACCTAACCCAGCCCCTAAAACCCATCTTTGGGGTTTAGACAAATCGTACTAAATCGTGAGTGAGGTCATACGAATTAGCCACCTCGTAAGATATGTATGAATTGCCGTGAGATAGCGTTGGCATTTCCTGTAGGCAGCTATCATAAACAGGATGTGATGTGGCAGTTGGTAGTTGACCTACACTGCTTACTTTGAATCACAGTTTATCTTTAAGTTTCCACTATCTTTTGTTCCAATAAATACAAGCTTGCTCAAACAGGTTTGTAGTGTCTAATATGCTTTCCCACACTGAAGTGGCTACAAAGTAAAGGAAGCCATTACATTTAATCAAAAACTCCCAAGAAGAGGGAGACAGGCATGTGGTAGGCCCTATCAAGGCCTACATTTGAAATGAACAGGCCTTCAGTGGATCAACAGCCTTTAAAGGATTCTGCAGTTCATCCAATTTGTGAGTAACCATGTGGGGATATATTTGCAAGTGCTGCTATGAGAATTTTGGCTTTGACCAAAGATATGAGCATGATGCAAGAAGCTAATGCTTATGTGCATATTGTGGCCTGTTGATCCTATGGTTATCTGGACACTTGACTGTCTTTGTTTGTGTCTAGCATGGCTCAGTTCTATATGCAGGGGAAATCTTGCTGTGTGCACATGTGGGATTAATGAAATGGAAGCATTGCTTGTTGATGGTGGTGATGTATAATCAATAAATAAATAAAAGTGTGGAGGCATTTTATATGGCACTTGGAGAATTTAAGACTGCTCATAAGCTTGCAGGAACAACTACCTGATGAAATTCAGGGAAAATGAGCGTATTGACTGGTTTGAGAAATTTATGAGTGAACTGTAGATGTGGAAAAAGGTTCAAAAGGATCCACAAACACTTATCGAGCCAAACGATAGTGCTTCTTGTGTCCAAAGTCAGATAAGTCTCGTAGTTTTCACAGCTCATCAGTATCATCATTGAGGATAAAACAAAAACCGAGAATAGTATTGCGATAGACTTTAGTATCTGGAACAATTCCATTCTGGCTAAGGAGCTTGCGAAGCTGCTTGCATATGGATGCTAGGAAGGGTTATGCTGAAGCTAAGAACCTCTTGAAACTTCATTAATGAAGTGAAGCTCACCAGTGCTTAAACAGAGAACGCTCTGAGTTGGAGTAATATCAGGGCTGATGATGGAACTAAACTTATTTTAGAAATGTCCAGATGAACAGGATTAGCTGTATTGATGTGTAAAATAATTTCTCATGTTTGATTAGAATTTAACACAGTGCTCAAATAAAAAAAAAAAATTGCCTTTTTCCCTGAAACCAAAAATGGATGGTTGTTAACACTGCCAATCTCCAGCAAATACCATGAATAAAATATATCACGGCAATCTTAAGCTCTTTTGAAAATATACAGTACTGTAGCTTTATGTGAATAAATGCAGAAAAAAAAAACTTTTTAAAATGGTCTGCTCACATATAAATACATTTTCTTAATTCTCTTAATTATTTTTAATAATAAATTACTTCAGTTACAGTTAAATTACTTGCTACCTAAGAGCAAGAACCCAGTGAAACTGTTTTATGAATGTTCAGCAAACCCAAATTCAGTTAATTGTGATATTGTGATAAAAGTAGTAATTTCAAAGAGTTTTTTATTAAGACATACAAAGTCTGAGACTAAAGAAAACGCTTCTGTTTGGCTTCTTTAGTCTGATTGTCCAATAAATATGTACATTAAACATACATGAAAAATGTTCATGACATTTCTGTGCTTGACACTGCCTTTTGTTAAGTAAATACAATGAAAGTTTGATTGTCTCAGAGGCCTCTGCATCAGGCAGATTGTGTGGCGGAAGTCCTCTGCTTTAGGAGCTGCTCTTTGAGAGTGTTCTGGTAGGTGGTCATGCACTCCTTAAACTTCTGAACCTCAGTCTGACACTTCCTCCAGTCCTGATGCTCAGCCATACAGTCCTGCAGAGCATAGTGCAGCTCAGCACAGCCTGTCCTGGAGATCATCCCGTCCACTGGATCATCCTCATCCTCACTCCTGCTCCGGTTGTGAGGGGATGGAGAAGGAGTCGATGTCATCCTTATAATTTAAAATTATAATTTGAAATGTTTTACTATAAATAACGACGGACGTATCCAAAAACAATACAATCTGTAAAAAAACAACAAGTCGCTCGTATGTATTCGATTGTCTTTCACGCTCGAGCCTGTGTAGCAAATCTCTTATAGGTTTGATATTTAAATAAACTTGCCTTTGCCGTTTAAGATTTCAAGAGCTTCAGGAAGGTTTCGTAATTTGTCTAGTCGGGAACATTTCATAACACGAACAGGAAATGTGTTACATTTTAAGAGTCCGAGTCCATTCATTGACGTAAAAAAAATGACAGTGGATGTAATTACACTTGTCACTCACTAGATGGTAGTGTTGTATCAGACAATTGCAATCGGCTGAAGCGCTTATTTGCTAAAACCACGATACCTCTGGTGAACTCAATCAAGATATCCCACATAAAAAATACTACAGTAATTTATAGTAAATACTATAGTGTTTTTGAACCATACTATAGTAAAGTACTTGAATTAATTTGTTGTGGTAATTCTATATAATTCTACACTACAGGGTGTGATGAGGGACGACAAACAGCTGAAACAGCTCACTACATCTTATTTTGGGTAAAAATAGGTACAAATTTCGCCAGTGTAGAGTAGTCTCTCTCTCTCTCTCTCTCTCTCTCTCTCTCTCTCTCTCTCTCTCTCTCTCTCTCTCTCTCAGTGGATGCATAAAATTTCCTGACAAAAATTAAAAAATTAATGTTAATGATTTTCCATAATCATGTATAATAAATCCTTAGATCTTTCTAAACAATTATAGTTATAGCCCTCCTGCATGTTAACAGGTCATGCTGCAGTTTTCTGTAAAATATATTAATAATAATCATTATCAATAATTATTACTTTGTTTAATGTTTTATTTGGTTATAACTATAATCAGAATTATTAGTAGCCATACTGATGTATAAAAACAACAATTTTTTGGCCAAATTGTGCAGATATACAAAGAGGCACAGCAAACGTACTGTTCTTTATAATTTCTGGCAAATAAAGAAAAAGTTTATCTCAAGTTTTCTAATTACAGTTCAGATTTTGTTGGTGCAGATTTTGGAATTGAAATAAAAGAATGATAGAGAGATTAAAGTGAAATTGTGGTAGAAATGGAATCCAAACGGTATCTTTATGGAGCCGGAAAAAAGGATGTTCTGACTGCTATACATAATATTTATTGCTGTAGTATTAGTATTTGTTTTATAAATGCAATGATGCCCATGATCACAGACAGACTTGTCATATGTTTAAATTGCTATGACAATTTTTACACTAGTGGGGCCTATTTTCATTATCTTGCCTAGGACCCCACAACCCTACGGGCCGGCACAGCCAGCGTGTGTGTGTGTGTGTGTGCGTGTGTGTGTGTGTGTGTACAATTACACAACATAATGAAGTGTCCAAATCCCAAATAAACGTTTTTTTTTTTTTTTTTTTTTTACGCTTGAGTCTTTAGCAAAACTACCACTTTTAGTAATACAATAAACCTGCTTTTTCAGTTTATGAAGGTGTCAGAACTTGTCTAGCTATGTCATTTCATTATCACGGACAGGAAACGCGTGACGCAAGTAAAAAGGCAAGTGTAGTTACAACTGTCACCAACTAGATTGCAGGGTTAAGGCTAGAAGGGATAGGCCTACATACGGCGCTACACCAATACAGCATAATTTTTGTCACACTGTACAACAATAATTACTATTTTTGCATTATTGTAAGGGGTAGGTGTAGAAAATTAAATTTATTGTTAGCTTCCGGTTTTAGCTGTATCCCTTCTAGCCACAACCAGATTGCGGTGTTATAAAACACAATTGCAATGGACTGAAGCACTTGCGTTTCCAAAGCCACTGTGTTTCTATGGTAAATTTAGTCTTTTCTATATATCATATTTATATTTTTATATTAGATTGCGGTCTTAACGAGTATTTATTAACTTTATTGTTCAGAAAAATACTCATTTTATATTCTATTTTTATTATTTTTGTTTTGCCTCAGAGAATGGCCATTTCTGTTGGAAACCTCTGTGACAGCTTGTTAACTGTGTACATGGTAGCTGGCTTTAAAGACATTATTTATTTTTTATTAGGCCTATTAGTTTTTTAATGGTATCTGGTCACCCAGCTAATGACCATTATTAGAAAATTGTAGTATTTACAAGATAACTGCAGAGCAAATGTAGATTTGGAGATTTTATTGAAAAACAATAATATGAACACAAAATAATAATTTTATAAAAACATATAAAACAAAATAAAAACATAATTGTCACATGTAATATTTAGGCATCACAGAAAGCCTCCAAGATAACATTATAAATAATCTCAGCACATTACATTTGACCCACAGTTATGTTGTACATCAATTTTTAGAAGTTTTTAGAGGATGAACAGTCAGTCTCTGGGTTAACACTGAATGAATCCTGCTTCGAATCTCTTTAGTTTTCAGTGAGTAGAGGATGGGATTCACACAGGGTGTGATAAGGGACGACAAAGACAAGCTCACCAGACCTGCACTTGGGTTCCAAATAATTCCAAAAAATGTAAAACAGAAGATGATTACAATAGGAATGAAGAAAAGGGCCACTAATATGAGGTGCTCTGTGCACGTGGCCAGCGCCTTAAAACGGCTCTGATTATTTTTCATTCTGAATACAGCAGTCAGTATACCCATGTAGGTCAAAAAAATTAAAAACAAAGGTACAGTAATAAAGAGTATAGTTAAAGCAGTGGCAAAATTCCACTGGGATGTCGTATCGCTACAAGCAAGTACTAAAACAGGAGCATAATCGCAAAAATAGCTGTGGACCTCAAGAGAGCCACAAAAGGACAGTGTTGGGATGGATGTAACAGCATAGAGAACTATAACAATACAAAACAACCAAACTGCACTGATTATATAAGTCATTCTGGTGTTTGTGTTAATAGAGTCCTGTCTTAAAGGGAAACAGATCGCAATGAACCTGTCATAAGAGAGAATACATAAGGAAAAAGTTTCAAGGGATAAAAAAGTATAGTAAGTGTACATTTGCACAAGGCACAGTTTGAATGGCACAAAATTGTCTAGAACAATGTAAGTCTTGATCATGCCAGGCACAAGAGAGTTGCTGAGAACAATATCAACCAAAGCCAGATTAGCAACAGCCATGAACTTTGGGACATGCAGACGGTGGTCATAGAAAATTATGGCGATCAGAATGACATTGCACATGACTGTGATCACATAAAGCAGAGTGAGGAACATGACATAGATATTACTGTAAGGCATTGAACTCAAGCCAACAATGTAAAATCCTGCAGGCTGAATGATGGAGTTGTTGCCGTTTTGCATGTCTGTCCTTTTTTTCCGACCCAGCTTCCTTGCAGAGTGCTTTGCTTTTAGTGGGCAAGAAACCAAATACCTGCGAGAAACAGTCACAAACAGCCTGTGCTTTACAAATCACATTTAACACCTGTGTTATTTGAGGTCATAAGCCCTTATGACATTCAACCAGAAATATACCAGTGAAAATCTACATTTAACATTTTACAGTGATTGTATAAATGATCATTAACACATACATGAAAGCGTGTTGTAGAGGTTTGTGAATAACAAACCACAGTTTTTGTTTCTGCTTCACAGTTCTGGATCACTGTGAATCCTGAATGTGAACTTGAGAACATTTTGGGCAATATATTGGCCAATTTTTCCTCCAGAGGTGTCATTAAACTGGAAAGAACCTCTGGTATCTAAATAGTCTTTAGAGAAAAGACGTTCATTAGCACTATTTACTTAATCAATGTGAGATTAATGATGGTGTAACTAATCCCTTTAAGTGTCACTAATTAGTCTGCTTATTTTTGTGTTCATTTTTGTAACAACAATAAAAACTCCCAGGGGGAGGTGCAAAGGTGGCATTATGAAAAAAATGGCAAAATCACATAACTAAAAAACTTTTCAAATTTTAAAGAGAAAATATTTAAACTAGAAACAACCCACTGCTTTATTTTTTTTGGGCATTGGCATTGCATATATAACAGTATACATATTTACCTTTAAAATTCTATAGAATATAGGACAATCCTGTATGATTCGGAAGATATGTGACCCTGGAGCACAAAACCAGTCATAAATAGCACTGGTGTATTTGTAGCAATAGCCAAAAATACATTGTATGGGTCAAAATTATCGATTTTTCTTTTATGCCAAAAATCATTAGGATATTACGTAAAGATCATGTTCCATGAAGATATTTTGTAAATTTCCTACAGTGAAAGTATATCAAAACTTAATTTTTATTTAGTAATATGCATTACTAAGTACTTTTTTGGACAACTTTAAAGGTGATTTTCTCAATATTTAGATTTTTTGCACCCTCAGATTCCAGATTTTCAAATAGTTGTATCTCGGCCAAATGTCCTATCCTAACAAACCATACATTAATGCAAAGCTTATTTATTCAGCTTTCAGATGATGTATAAAACTCAATTAAAAAAAAAGTACCCTTATGAGTGGTTTTGTGGTCCAGGGTCACATATCAGACATGAATGTGATGGAGGAAGACTAAGGAAAAAAAGAGACGGCATACACTTCAGCATAATAGCATAATTTCAACATCAATCCTGAAACATATTGCTATCTTTCTTTCAATAATATAGATATCGAGCTGTTGGTGTAACTTCTGAGGAGTTTACATTAAAGAGACACCTGAAGGCACTGTTTCATTAAAGAATCATAATGCTAAGGATCTCCCCAAATTCAAAAACACATCTCAGAACTTACATTAAAAAAGAAGAAGAAGAAGAAGAAGAAGAAAGTGAGAGACAAAGCCCCCGATCATTAACAAGAAGGTTTATTTAGTTTGTAGGATCTGGAATTGAAGATGTCATCCTAAATGTGGTATTTATTTGTTCACTAACAAAGATAATTTTTATCAAATGGACATGAGTGTCATGCCCATGGACTGTCTTTGTGTTTGTTTTTCTCCCCATGTGCTCCGTGACCTAGTTCCCCCTCTTGTCTGAGTGTATCATTTGATTCTCCTCGCTCCTCGCAGTAGCAGACCCTGACAATGAGCTTATCTTCTATAATGATTATTGAAATATCGAGAGATGACTGCAGCAATGTATGGCGAGATTAAAATCAGATTTGAATATTAAAGAAATGTTCTATCAAATGTATCAAGTGCATCATCGTCTGCCACCTGAATTTTGCTTTGATAGAAGCTCCAGGTAGACAGCAAACTATAGGGATGCACCAGTATCTCTACTGGTATCGGTATCAGCCCAATAGTGTGCTTCTGTACTCGTACTCATAAAGATGCTCTGATACCAAAAGCCGATACCACACAGCATGTGAACAGTGCTGTGTCCATATAAAGAATTGTCGACGACAGAACAAGAAAGAGCAGCATGGAGTTATTAGAGATTAGGGATGTCTATTAAGTATATGTATGAAATCAATATAATGTTAAACATTCAATATTTACACCTTATATAGCTGACGTGTGCAAGCTGATAAGCAAAGCATGAGTGGATTTGATCACAGCGGCGGCACAGATGAGCCAGCTTGTCAAGTGAACATCCCTTTTTCACAAACATCACTGGAAAGTTTAGTTCAGACAGATACACTATATTGCCAAAAGTATTGGGTCACTCGCCCCCTTCTAATGAACAGGTTTGACTACTTTAGTAATTTCCATGAGTACAAATCTTAATGTTAAAGCATATAATGATATTCTAGGAAATTGTGTGCTTCTAATATTATAGCAACAGTTTGGACAGGACTCTTTTCTATTCTAACATGACAATGCCTCTGTGTATAAGACAAGGTTCAAAAAGAAAATGATTGATTCAGTCAGTGTGGAAGAACTTGACTGGTCTGCATAAAACCAAGTCCTAATCCCAGTTTAACACCTCTTGTGTGACTGTAAATGCAGACCTTGAGCCAAAAACTCATCACCAAACACCAATGACCAATGATATCTGTGAAAACCTTGTTTGGATCTGCTTTTGCCACATGATTGCTGATGAAATGGGTGTTTAGGCAAGTGGCATCGACATCCACATTTCCTTATTCCACACACGTATAAACCAAAGTAATAATTAACAAAAACAGAACTATACATAATCAATCAATCAATGTGATGTATAAAGTGTAAAAAAAACCAAACCCAAGTGCAGGCAAAAAAGAGCAGGGGTGTTGGTGTAAGCCTCAATATTTGGAATGAGATGGATAATATAAACCACACAGCATGTACTGCTTACTATTTAAAAAAATTGTGTGAAAATTGTGTGAAACAGTGTCCATCATTGTACATTAATGTTACACTGTTATCAAAGATATTAATCTATTAATCATGTTGCACAGTGAAATTACTGCCCACTAGCCAATTAGTTGTAAGGCATGCTACTGTTTCCAGATGTTAATTTTCCTATCATAATCAATGCATTGATTGTTTACAAATTTACAAACGTCTTAATTTCTGAAAGCCCTATCAAATAATCAATCACAAATTAGATGTTAAATGTTTAGGTAATCCAAAAATGAATAATATGACACTATTTAATCACCTTTATGTTGTTCTAAACCCATACGGCTAACGACTTTCTTTCTTCAACTGCAAACAAGGCAATATAAACAGCCCTTCAAACAAGACTGTTGTCATTAATTTTAATTTCATTAAGTATTAAGAAGTTCCATAAAGGCAATATGGAAGTAGTCCATATGACTTCTGTGCTATATTATATCTAGGAAACCTTAAACAAAAAAAAAACCTTTTTGAAGAGTAACCCATTTTACTAACCCTGTGATGGGAAGCAAGAAAGAAACTGCGATGATAAGGGAAAACACAGGCTCAAAAACAACTTAATGACTCCCCGAACAACCTAATTCTCTCTAAATTAAGACAACATTGATAAAGTGACTCACACACACACAAACACACACACAAACAAGCACAATTTGTGCCACAGAGCATTTTTATAGAATTTGGCAAAGAAATTCACAAATGCAGAACAAAGATATAAAAGCAGTTCTGAGACACAAACAAATCAAGTCTCACACACACACACACACACACACACACACACAGTCTGCCACAGACAGTATGAATGTAAATAAAATTTCAGTGTTTAGAATGTGTTTGTAAAAAATGGTATTGTTATTTGATGCTCTATCCTGTTCATTAACTGTTGGTTTTATTTACATATTATTTATTTAATTTATTTTGCCAGATTTTTTTTACACATTAAAATCAATAATATGCTGCTCTCATCTCATGAGGGTTAGGTTTAATGCATCAAAAACTACAAAAACCTTAGAAGTCTTTTCTAAGACAAAATGTATCACATTGTAAGTTGGCCACACTAGTAAAATGAATGGCTCTCATTGCCTCTGCTGTCAAAACTATTTATTTCTTAAACTTCTGTGAGGTTTATCCTAACCAGCAGAGCACACTTCTACACCTAACACCGATCAATATCCAGAAACAACTTAAATTAAATTTAACATAATTTAAGTGATTTTTTCATAAAAATTTAATATCTCCTAAAGGTGTAGTTGAGGAATTTTGCAGTAAATAGGTACAAAAGTACTTCAACTCAAAAACATTAATGTATAGATGAGAAGTAAACATCATAATATTGTTGGGGTCTGACCCCAAAGACCATAAGTGTCAGGTAAGAACATAAGAGGGTTAAATGAGAGATAGAGCCCCCAGTCATTAACAAGATCAGGATCTGGAATTTAAAAGGTCAACTGAGGTCACCATGGTTTGTTTGTTTGTTCTTTAACAATGATCATTTTTATCAGATCAAGATGAGCTCATATCCTATAATGATTATTGAAATATTGAGAGATGGCTGCAGTGATGTATGGCAAGATTAAAACCAGATGTGAATATTAATGAGATTTGGCATCAAATGTATCAAGTGCATCATTTTCTGCCTGGAGTCCTGGAGGGCCGATGTCCTGCAGAGTTTAGCTCCAACCCTAATTAAACACACCTGAAGCAGCTAATCAAGGTCTTACTAGGTATACTTGAGACTTCCAGGCAGGTGTGTTGAGGCAAGTTGGAGCTAATCTCTGCAGGACACCGGCCCTCCAGTATCAAGTTTGATGACCCCCTGGTATAAATGATCATTAACAAATACATGAAAGCATGTTGTAGAGGTTTGTGAATAACAAACCACAGTTTTTGTTTCTGCTTCACAGTTCTGGATCACTGTGAATTCTGAATGTGAACTTGAGAACATTTTGGACAATATATTGGCCAATTTTTCCTCCAGAGGTGTCATTAAACTGGAAAGAACCTCTGGTACTGAATCAAATAGTCTTGGGAGAAACGACATTAGTGTTTTTTACTTTATTAATGTGAGATTAGTGATGGTATAACTAATTGCCTTTAGCGTCACCAATTAGTCTGTTTATTTTTGTGTTCATTTTTGTAACAACAATAAAAAAAACAGAGGTATAATGCAAAGCAGGGGTGGTGGTGGTGGTGGTGGGGGTAGTGAAATAGTCATTTCACTATTCAGTCATTTTTCACCATGTCATTTATCACTGCAATCTCTAGAAGTAAGCTATAACAATCAGCCAGCGAACACAGATTTGAATTAGGCAGCTGATGTTTTCCTTTTTTTTATAGTTTACAGGACAAACTGCGCATTGCAACCAAAATTGTTTGGTGAGATATGATTCCAAATTTAGGGGGCCAGAGGGGGTCCATCCCGGACCAACCTCCCCCCACCTTAGAATAACCCCTGATGCAAAGGTGGCATTATGAACCAAATAACACTCAAAGTGGGAAAATATATAACAAAAACCTAAAACTGAAAGGGAAATGCTCTAAAAAAAAAACATTCATTTTATAATATGAAATAAAATAAAATCTAAAAATTAACAAATGTTATAAAGCGTATAAGACAAAATCCAGCAAGCTTTAGGAGATACCAGATGTGCAAGTGAAGACTGAGAAAAGAGAATGACTTACAATAACACTACTGCACTTCAGTCATGGCTTGATTAATTGTGGTGTTAAATTGACATCAATCCTGAAACACTTTCTTTCTTTGTATTATAATAATTATATTTAGAGATATCAAGCTGTTGCTGTAATTTTGGAGTCATTTAAAATGAATGAATTTGAGATGCCTGAAGGCACCGTTTCATTTGAAAATCATAATGCTACATGAACAAACAGTGCTGCTAGAGTAAAACACATCACCATAGACATCTGTCTTTTGGAGATAATATTTAAAAAGCCGTATTCAGCCATTTTCAAAAATGCTTAAGGAAATTTAATTTGCTTTGATAACATAATCAGGACTTTCATTTTCATTCATTCATTCATTTTAATCAAAGCTTCCTATGTATAAGGGATTTTAGTTAGTTTACCACTAACCATTAAGGCTGGATGGGCAGGCGAAATCATGAAATAATTTTCTTCATGTATTTTAGTTTCCAGTCTAACACTGGTCAGAGACACTGTAAACAGATTGACAGAATTACTTATGTTGGGTGCACACTGCATGATTTTAGCCCCGATACTCACTTTCCAACAGTTTTGTGGAAATCACTGACAAAAGCCCCAAATCAGAGGCAAATCATCACTCGTTCATATGAGTGACAGCTGTGTAGTGTGTATTATCAGAGACACGATCAGAGTGAAGCAGATTCGCCACTGATGCCCCTGAGATATTTAGGCATGCTAAATATCTGTCTGTGACTCAGTGTCATGCAGTGTGAAATGGGTTTTGACTGGAAATTACATTAAAGTTCAGGGGAAGGAGTCATAGACTAGCAACAGAACATCACCAAGCATGCCTTGAAGAGACTGCAAAAAGAGACTGCATGACTACACTTCAATGAAGTTGTTTCAACACAAGTTTTAGAACAACTTGTGTGATTGAGATGTTAAATGGACATCAATCCTGAAACTTCTTTGTTTCTTTTAAATGAAATTAATTTGAGCTTCATTTGAGAATCATAATGCTCCAAGAACAAATAGTGCTGATATAGGCCTAGTAAAACACATCACCATAGACGTCTTAATTTGAAGAGTAAAATAAAAGCCATTTTCACAGTCTTTTATATACAGCATGTTTTTATCTTCATAATCATAACTCACATTTTAAATGCTTAAGGCACCTGCTGTATAAGGGATTTGGGCTGCCCAGACTGAGGTTATATTGGATTGATCAAATGTCAAATTTGAGGTGATTTGAGTGGACACAGCTTCTCCAGATGAGCTAATGTTTTCATTCTGCCACTGATCAGACAAATAGTTAACAGAATAACCATTGTTTGGACTTAGATGGACACCTAATACTGTATAAAGAAACTACAATCCAAAAGGAAAAACACACACTCATAAACAACCTAATGACTCCCTGAAAAACCTAATTCTCTTTAAATAAAGACAACATTGACAAAGCGACTAATTTGTCTGTCTTTATAAGGCAATTCTGAGACAGAAACAATCAGGTCTAGTCTGTGTGGATGATTTTTGCTCCAATTAGCCCCAGGCTGCTCGCATCTCATCAGGGACAGAATTAATGACCTTAGAGACGACAGAATGTAAACACAACAATGCTTGTCTTCAGAGCGAGTTAATGATCACTCAAAATTAAAAAAGACATGAGAGATAGAGCTCCTAGTCATTAACAAGAAAAAGTTTTTGTTTGGTTTGTAGGATTTGGAATTTAAGAGGTCAGCTGAGGTTAACAATGATCATTTTCAAAAGATAGAGATCAGCTTTTCTCCTATAATGATTTTTTTTAAATATTGAGAGTTGGCTGCTGTGATGAATGGTGAGATAAAAATCAAATGTGAATATTAATGAGATGTTGTATCTGCCACCTTGATTTTGCTTTGATAGAAGCTCCAGTTAGACAGCAGCTGACATCTGCCTTCAATGTCTCTCAAAATCTTCAAATATATCTTCTTTGAAAGCTGCTTTTGCCTCACGATTGCTGAATTATTTTATTTTTTTTGCCAAGTTGCATCCACATTTCCTCTTATGAAAGAAAAAAACATTTCGTCATTTCATCATTTTCTCACTAATTGAGATTAGTAAGTCACTCTAATTAAGATTTTAATGAGCCTCAATTAGAGTGATGAAAACAATCATTTTAAAATAATGTGTCTGTATTTTCACAATCCCAAATGCACAGACATCCCAATAATTAGTAAGTACTTAAGGGAGATCATGCTAATAATATAACACTTTGTTTCTTTGGATTCTTTGGACCAGATTGTTTTTAACCATTTAAATCACTGCATTTACTGTAAATAAAAACACAATTTATTATAAAATCTATTTATTCATGTCATACATTTATTTGTTGTGTTACAAATTTGTTTTAAAAATGAATTTAGAATGTATTCATTTATAACGGGGGGAAAAATTAAGAGAGAGAGAAATTCTAATATTTTGGGATAGTTTTGTGCCAATATCACATACGATCAATAACTTCTGAATGCTAACTTCTGAAAAACTTCTGAAATCTATTGAAAACAGGTCAAACTGCTTGGCTGGCACTATGCTAATATGTTCCTGGTGTGTAAAAGATAACATAGAACCATTGGTTGTCCCAGCACTATAGAGAATGAGTTGGCACAAGACCAGAGGAGCACAAAAGACTATGGATGGCCATTATGAGAGAAAATAGCCTATTTCAATGGGTTTCATTCTTTATTCCTTTGCTCTTTTTCTTTTTTGCTGTGGTCGGCATAAATATTTGACGGTTTCCTCAATTTTAGAAAGGCAGTGAATTGGACAAAGTCATTTTGAATTTCACTCAGGCTTACAGGGCCAATGGACTCTGAGTCAGAGGCCTAATTCTTTACACACGGAGAGTGACTAACTCTGCTGAGATGCTGAGAGACGGGTCTAGGTCATGTACGATTAATATGTTCATGTATGTGAGAAACAGAAAAAAATTGAGGGGGAAAGAGGATTCGCCGCCTTTGTGAGGAGCTGAATATAAGAGATGAAACATGCTGAGGCAGAAGGTATTCTTTCCTTCTTTCATCTAAGGCCTGAACTGATGCCATCAGCACATATGGACACCTGAAGCTTTCTTGGCCAGCATTAGCATCACTAGTTTTGCGATATTTTGAGAAACCTCAAAACTCTATTTACAGTATGTACAGGTGCATCTCAATAAATTAGAATGTCATGGAAAAGTTCATTTATTTCAGTAATTCAACTCAAATTGTGAAACTCGTGTATTAAATAAATTCAATGCACACAGACTGAAGTAGTTTAAGTCTTTGGTTCTTTTAATTGTGATGATTTAGGCTCACATTTAACAAAAACCCACCAATTCACTATCTCAACAAATTAGAATACTTCATAAGACCAATAAAAAAAACATTTTTAGTGAATTGTTGGCCTTCTGGAAAGTATGTTCATTTACTGTATATGTACTCAATACTTGGTAGGGACTCCTTTTGCTTTAATTACTGCTTCAATTCGGCGTGGCATGGAGGTGATCAGTTTGTGGCACTGCTGAGGTGGTATGGAAGCCCAGGTTTCTTTGACAGTGGCCTTCAGCTCATCTGCATTTTTTGGTCTCTTGTTTCTCATTTTCCTCTTGACAATACCCCATAGATTCTCTATGGGGTTCAGGTCTGGTGAGTTTGCTGGCCAGTCAAGCACACCAACACCATGGTCATTTAACCAACTTTTGGTGCTTTTGGCAGTGTGGGCAGGTGCCAAATCCTGCTGGAAAATGAAATCAGCATCTTTAAAAAGCTGGTAAGCAGAAGGAAGCATGAAGTGCTCCAAAATTTCTTGGTAAACGGGTGCAGTGACGTTGGTTTTCAAAAAACACAATGGACCAACACCAGCAGATGCACCCCAAATCACTTTTAAACCGGCTGTGTCGGCGCCAACACATCAAACCAAGCTGTATTCATGTTACCATAACTCTTCAACCGTTTGCACCATCAAAATAATTCAAATTGCTCCTGATAGCAGACAACATGCGCTTTTCGGCAATATATGGCTTATTACGGCAATTTCTTGCGTTCCGTCAACAAATGACGGCAGATTTCCGGGAGAGCAGGAAGGGAGAATTTGAATGGAGAAATAGGGAGTGCTGAGTTTTGGATTGCATAAAATAATAAACGAAACGAACAAAAACATGGTGAAGGAGGAGTAAACAGCACAAGAGTCGATTGGGATGATTTTTGACGAGACTTTTTCACATGTAGTGTGTGCATCGCTATAATGAGTCCGTGCGTGTAAATGAATGGGTGTATGCATGTGTAAATGTGTGCGTGTATGAACAAAAAAAGTCTCCTGAATGAAAACTAAATGTAATATAGAAGTAAAAAGTGTAGGATTATTTCGATCATGATTTCTTTTTTTCTAAATAAAAAAAAAACAGAAAACTTATTCCAGTTTTTTTTTTTTTTTGTCCATTTAAATTATGTTTACAAACTCACCACACAAGATTAATGGTCAAAAACTGTTGTTTTTTGAAAGCCATTTGTTTTCTGAAAAAAAATGACACCTTGCACTTGAAAATAGCACATTGTTATAATTTTACAGTCAAATAAAAAAAAAAATGTGAAAATGACCTATTTTACCCTTAGGTCTTAAAGGGTTTTAACACTGGGCTTCATGCAACTTGGGCTATGAGCTTCTCCACCCTTCCTCCAGACTCTAGGACCTTGGTTTCCAAATGAAATACAAAACTTTCTCTCATCTGAAAAGAGGACTTTGGACCACTGGGCAACAGTCCAGTTCTTCTTCTCCTTAGCCCAGGTAAGACGCCTCTGACGTTGTCTGTGGTTCAGGAGTGGCTTAACAAGAGGAATACGACAACTGTAGCCAAATTCCTTGACACGTCTGTGTGTGGTGGCTCTTGATGCCTTGACCCCAGCCTCAGTCCATTCCTTGTGAAGTTCACCCAAATTAATGAATCGATTTTGATTGACAATCCTCATAAGGCTGTGGTTCTCTCAGTTGGTTGTGCATCTTTTTCTTCCACACTTTTTCCTTCCACTCAACTTTCTGATACAGCACTCTGTGAACAGCCAGCTTCTTTTGCAATGAATGTTTGTGGCTTACCCTCCTTGTGAAGGGTGTCAATGATTGTCTGCTGGACAACTGTCAGATCAGCAGTCTTCCCCATGATTGTGTAGCCTAGTGAACCAAACTGAGAGACCATTTTGAAGGCTCAGGAAACCTTTGCAGGTGTTTTGAGTTGATTAGCTGATTGGCATGTCACCATATTCTAATTTGTTGAGATAGTGAATTGGTGGGTTTTTGTTAAATGTGAGCCTAAATCATCACAATTAAAAGAACCAAAGACTTAAACTACTTCAGTCTGTGTGCATTGAATTTATTTAATACACGAGTTTCACAATTTGAGTTGAATTACTAAAATAAATGAACTTTTCCACGACATTCTAATTTATTGAGATGCACCTGTATATTCTGAAAATAATGAAATACTACCTCATGGTACAGGGACATAAAAATATCCAAAGTTAATAACATATTATTGCTATTTCCCCAGAATGTTGATGTTTTCAGTGGTGAAACGCAAGACTGAGAAGATCAATGATTGTAACTGTCAAACTCCAAAGCTCACATAAAAGTACCATAAAAGAAGTCCATATGATTTATATGCATTATTCCAAGTCTTTTGAGTTCATTCGATTGCTTTATATGAAAAACAGGCCATAATTTAAGTTGTATTTACTCAAAATTGTGCCGTACAAATGAGGACATATGAGAAGAAACTGAATGCAAACCTCATTTGTTCTTGTGTCTATAGTCAACGCGCAATATTCGAATCGAGAATTTGAGAACTACAAAAGACTCCCACAAACTGAGAACTAAAGCCTAAAGTCACTTTGGCCTCTCAAATATTTGTATTCAGCAGAATACAGAAACCATTAAAGGTAAATGAAGCATAAGAAGCACTGCAGTGAACATCAATAACAAACTTTATAATAAAAAATTATTCGGGCTAACTGGAGGGAAATAGGTTTGCACAGGACATTCATTTTCTTACAGGATTTGTATCAGGGGTTGTGCTGCTGCACGACTGACCTTGTGTTTAAAATCAAACTCCCAATCATAAGGAACCTTGTAATTAAACCTGGGCAAATGAAGCAGGCTCGGGGGCGAGACTCAGGATTTATAGGACATCAGCTTGCCCTCCTATAGTTATGACCCTGATGGGATTAATCCCAGCTCTGCTATAATTATATCACAGATTTGTCTTCAGTCATGCCTCTGTTCTTTTATTAGCAGCAAATTGTCTCCAACTATCATCAGTATTGGGGAGAGATATCCTCATAGTAGATTATTTAAAGAGAAAGAGATTGAGAGGAAAAATCGAGTGTACACAAATTGTATTTGAAAGTTTTCAATGATATCCCACTCACTGTAAGAAGCTGCCAGTTGCTTCACAGCAATCAAATGATGCCTGAAAATGTGTTTGTATGGGAAATAACTGATTTCCTCTCAGCCTGGATTTCCTCATTCTGTTGCCTTTATTTGATATTCTCAATAATGAAATCCAGAATTTTTTTTTTTTTTTAAAAAAGAAGCACAAACAAGAAGTAAAAAGAAATTGGACCTATAAAAAAACAAAACACAAAAAGAGCAGTCAATGGGGACATCTTGAGTTTTATTGAGGATGCAAGTCATTCATTTATAAAATAGTATTATGTCACTGCTCTATATAGGTTATATGGGCTGCATAACAGTCATTCGAAATATGCAAAGAGTTGATGAAGGTTAGAATTGCACATATTTGTACAGTCAAATCTCCATATGCATATACAAACAAAGGTCTAGATTCAAACATTGCCAAAAAGAAAAAAGAAAGAAAAAAAAGACTCATCTCATTCTCTCACTCTAGACCAATAGTGTCTTGGCACTGTATACAAGGTTATATATGGTAAAAAAAGCTAAATTCAAGCAGTCCTCCAGGTAGTGCATGTAATGTTTGTGCATATACATTCACCCTAATGCACTTAAACATTTTCAAATAATGTCTTGAAAGCTGATAATTTGACTATTTCATTAAATGCATTAATTGCCCATTTTCAGCATTATAAGGGAAGTTATTGTATAGCCTATTTTTGCTTATATTTACCCAGATTGTATTACTGGACTGTTTGATGCAATAATTTAATGCATTGAGGAAAGCAAGGAGTGTTACATATATCCTGCACTTATATTATTTGGAATTGTTATTCATGTATTAGTATTATTTTTTTAAACTGATAAATGTATATA
Organism: Schizothorax lantsangensis; assembly: GCA_027422415.1. Taxonomy (NCBI): domain Eukaryota; kingdom Metazoa; phylum Chordata; class Actinopteri; order Cypriniformes; family Cyprinidae; genus Schizothorax; species Schizothorax lantsangensis. The sequence goes on along the minus strand of CM049856.1, from coordinate 20,810,578 downwards.
CAGGTAGCCTGCTTTCATTCCATAGCATCTATAATACAAATTAACACTTAAAGCGACAAAATCGCTTAATGAGCCCTGTCTTTTTTGCTGTATTGATGAATTTTCCTATTGAAATACAAAATTTCTGGCTAAGGATCTTTTTAAAAATAGCCAATAGGCTTCCATTTACATCACAGTTTTGAAACATGAGTTGTTACTTTCTATTGCTTGCAATGAGATCTCTAATACCTGGAGAAAGCTACCCGTTAGCATTCCCATTCATCTAAATGGTTTTTGTAACCAGCAAAAACCCAGCCCTCTTGATTGCTGGTCCCAGACAGGTTGGAGAGGCATTCCTATTACAAATTTTATTACAAAAAAAAGACACGCCCATGAATGCAAGATGAGTTCCATAACCATTTTCCCAAAACTTAAAGTTAATTTAAAAAGTGTAAGCTTATGTCTGCTGAAAGTTAATTTTGTGAACTTTTAAGAGTATGCTTGTCTTAAAGCTAGCAAACATGGACTTAAAAACCACAAACTCCAGTTTCGTTGTCATAGCGTTTCATCAAACAGTTCAGGGAGATGAGGTCAGCAGGTTCCGCTTAAACGGCAACGTTTGCTAGCCTGGGATCGGAGTCCTGTTCATATCTGTAATGATACACCTCCATTTGATCGCGGCAGGCGTCTCTAATGTTATTGAGCCACTTCTTGATGCCTCTTCTGTTCAGATACAACACCATGAGGAACACAACTCCAATGAGGGCCAACACAATGCCGAGAAGCACATAAGAATGGGCATCCAAGTTTTGGCACTCCATGTCCCTCTTTTCTAGATCCTTCACGAGTGTATTATTCTTCTTTTCTGGTTGTACGCATTTCAGGCTGTTTGAGTCTGCGCATTGGGAGCTATTCTTCAGCCAATCATAAAACTCCTTCACTTTGTCACATTTACAGTCGAACGGGTTCTGTGATAAGTAAATACGTATTTCCGTGAATTCGTTTAATTTTGTTAAAGTTTGCTTATCCAAGGTCCCAATGGAATTATTTGTCAGTATTAATGTGGTTAAATTGAGGTTGCCAAACCCAGAAAAGGGAATTACCTTCAAACAGTTTCCAGACAGGTCCAATCTCTGAAGATTACACAAACTGTCCGTGGACAGCGCGACTGGTAATTGCCCCGCGCCCGAAGTCATAAAGGTGTTACTGAGGTTAAGATTAAGTAGCTGTTCCAAGCCATAAAAAGCTCCAGGGGACACAACCCTTAAACGGTTGTGACTCAAATCTAAGGAAACAAGTCGTGGGAGTCCACAAAACGCACAACTTTCGATCACCTGTATGTTGTTGTTCTGCAGTGACAGCGCGCGCAAGTCCATATCGGTCCCATTGGCTGAAAACGCCCTCTCGGTTAAAACTGAGATGTTGTATCTGTATAAAGTTAATTTTTGGGTGCTTCTGGGCACTTCGAGAGGTATCATGATCTCTTCACAGCTCACCAATCCGTCATAATGCATGTAGGTATCGTGGCATTTATGAGCTTCAGCAGACAAAACAAACAAACACATCAGCCCCACGCTAAAATGATGTCGCTTTAAAGTGTGAGATAAAACACGAAGTGGTTTTCTGTTCATTTCCATTTTAATCTGAAGCGAATGTTATTCCAAAGGTTTAATTGCAGCATATGTTCTCTTCATAGTTCGGATTCACTTCGCTTCGGGAATCCGTTTCAGCCATCAAGGAAAGCAGTCCGTGTGACCAGAGAGTGAGCGTTCAGTCCGGCAGCATTTTCTCTTTCTGGAGCTCCCCTGACGACGCCTACCCTACAAATGCGATCAAGTGCTGTCGAGCAGCATCCCTGAGGTGAGCAAAACCTCTCCCACTTCACTCAGTGAGAGAGATACAAAGAGCCGTGTCGTTTTGCAGTTAGGACAGAGTGGACACTGAATGAACTTCATGTCAGAACTGTGTTCAAAGCATTTTAGAAACTTTAAACGGGACACGTACATGCTCTGTGGGAAAATAAAGCATGCTGCCTGCAAAACTGTTCAGCAGGGGTGTAAAAATGGGTACTGTCTCAATTTTACTCAATTAAAAGTCAAAGTACGCAACAAAAATATTTGTGAGACAGAATCCAAATCGAAATGTAAGTATACTGTATAAAAGTTTGTATTGAAATGTTTGACTAATATCGTTGCCTGATATTGTTAAACTACTAATATGTGTTTTTGTATGTGTTTTTGTATGTAGAAAACAGTGGTGTGTGGTGGTGTTCTGAAATTAGGAGGCAAAGTCCTCAAAGTTTTTTTTGTTTGTTTTTTTCAATCAAATATAAATTAATGTCCCAGTCATTACATCAAACATTACTTACAGAAATAAATAATAATAATAATAATAATAAAAATCTCATCAAGTTAGTGTTTTTTTTTTTTCATTTACATAGGACAGTATAGTGAGTGACAAGAAAGGATGTGGGGAAGAGAGAGGGGGGCGGGATCAGGAAAGAAAGGTCCAAGAGCCTATAGGATTCGAACTCGGGACGTCCGCAGTGCAAAGGCACTATCAGCGCACTGACCACAGGGCTATTGGTGCCAACCAAATTAGTGTTTGTAAACATTTTACATTTATTCCAAAATAATAACTCGAGGCAGGGCTGCATTATCCTAATGGGCAACATGGGCTGCAGCCCAGGGCCCCAAACACTAAGGGGCCCCCGAGACAATTCTGCATATGGAATCGTCCCGTATTAAAGGCAGGGGCGGATTGGCCATCTGGACGTTCTGGAGAAGTCCAGAACGGCCGTCGGCCTGGCTGGTTCATCATCAAAGAAAAAGTGTCAGATTGAAGGTCTGCACACTGAGTCTGAAATTTTCGTCCGAAATTAAAGAATCTGCCTTTTGGCGAACTTTTTTTTTCTCCCTTTTCAAATTTCAAATCCCATCAGAAAAGCATTTATTTTTTAATAAAAATGAAGGAAATAATCAAAAGGTTGAAAATAAAGTATCGGGTAGGGTTAGGGTAGGCTTTATTGTCCCAATAAGGTGGCATCCATTTAATCATTTTAATTCAAATTCAAATTTACACTCACTCAATAAGTTATTGCATTGTTTTATAATGTATTGCAATACTAAGGTGCAGATAATTGCCACTATTTGCAATAAGTAGTATAAATAGCAGAAAATCCTGCTATTTTAACACAGTGTAAATAGAATCTATAGCTATTTGCACTTAGTGTAAATAGCATCTATCGCTAAGAAAATGTTATTTTCACTTAGTGCAAATAGCCTCTGCCTTAAGTGATTCTACAACGGGTTACATTTGAGAGATATTGAGTTAGAAAATACAGGCTAAATGAGCCTATAAGGTGATTAGTCTGATTAACATGACACACACACAAAGAGACATATACTCAAAGTGAAGAGTTCTGTTGTTTCAGGTTTCTAGATTCTAGGTTTATGTTTATCATTGTCATATTATACATTTTGCTCTTTTTATGTAGTTTTCAAGTATTTTAGTTCATTCAATAATATATATTTATTTCAATCCCATGCTGAAAAATACAAATAAAAACCAGCACATAATTTGTAATGGCTTTACTGATTTATAATGAGAATTGTATTGCTTATGGAAACTGTAATGGTGCCTGTTGGTCACTACTGGTAAATGGACGTTAAAAAAAACACTAAATCCTAATGTAATATGTCCCAAAACACACTACAGGAAACCATTATTTAATTGTTTTAATGGTTAAAAGTTGATAGTTTGTAATGGTATTTGTAGTGGAAATCATTAGAATTTCTGTGATGGTTTCTATTGTTTTTGTCAGCAGGGTCACATGGGTTTTGTGATGTTATTTGCCATAAATGCGACAGGATTGCTGCAATATTGTGAGATATAGCGACTGTTTGTACTGTAGTTGTGGTGGGCCTATTTGGGAGAAAATCCAGGGCCGTTTTTACTCCCAGTCCGTCCCTGATTAAAGGCATCAGAGAATGCGTATGAAAGATATACGAACGCAGTTCGTCCCGTATTTGCAGGCATAAGCCGTATGACCACCTAAGACCATACAAATAACAAATTAATTATTTATTTTCCCAAATCGTTGTTTGAATTGCGAACGTAGCCGCTACAGGAAGGCTTTAAGACCAAGCGGAATCCTCTGTCGCCTGTAGTCGCTCCCGCTTCACAGCTAGAGGGATTTCTGCAAATCAGTTTGGGCGAATGAGATGTGATTATTGATCGCAACATCCAGCTGAAAAACATACAAACTACCTGAGGGAAGACGTCTTTCACTATTGCAATTGAATGTTGTTAAATAGAGAAACAAAATTATATTTTTTAATTAATTTAACTTCTAGTGCAGGGGTGTCAAACTCAGTTCCTGGAGGGCCGCAGTCCTGTAGAGTTTTGTTCTAACCTTACTTCAAAACACATATATGCAGTTTTCAATTAAGCCTGAAGGACTTGATTAGTTGGATCAGATGTGTTTAATTAGGGTTGCATCTAAACTCCGCAGGGCTCTGGCCCTCCAAGAATTGAGTTTGACACCCCTGTTCTAGTGTATTAGCTATTAAACTTGGACCTCATTATTGAAAAACAAATTCAAGCACCACAAGCAGACCACACTCTATATGTTCTCTTTCATTATTTATTTTTTAACATTTTCATGCATTCATAGGCTACAAATCTTTAAGTGCCATTGTTTAAAAATGCTTTGTTGACTGACGTTTCATAGACGTTTAGTTGTGCTTTCAAATGTTATGCCTCATTATATCCGCCTCCTAAATTATTACTAAGTGCAGTCACAATTCCATAGTGGTAAATTTATTCAGGCCAGTGGTTTGTGTAACGTGCATGACATTTTTGTATAACGGATGAGGATTTAATTGAGGAATTATCTTTGAAGAAGAGCAGGAAGAAGCCCTTTTAGTGGTGAGTGATATTTAATTAATTTTATTTGCTGGGCTGTTTCTGATTTGTAAGATTATTACTCCATAATATTGTTTCATTTATGTAAAAAGCCTATATGGGATTATGACGTGCGCATTGTTTGTTTATTTTTATTTCAGAGTGTGCGTTTATTTCAGAATGTGCGCGTATTTATATGCTGTTTGTTCATTGAATATAACCGGCGTAGGCTATACCGGGTTGGGGGGGAGGAGCGGATGTATGGGGGCCCCGCAGCTGCGTTAGCCCCGCAAAGGCTTAACGCGGGCACTGACTCAAGGCAGTAACAATTTAAACAAAATATTTTATTTGTGACTATATGTTCAGCTATTCTTTTTAATAGTTCACTTTTAACTATTTTGGCTTTTTTTTTTGGATCATCAGTCATCAAAGGTCCATAAATATTGGTCACAGACTCGGAGATTTACTTTAAATTAGGCTACACCAAGCTTACTCACTAAAAACTCCCACAGATTATGTGTTCAGGCCATTTCAAGTCTTATTTTGATGTAACATAGTGGTTATATCTAAGTGCGTGAGCTGTTTACTTTATTTAGTCTTCCCATGAACGGCATTATATTGTTTATTCAGACTCATTTGCTGAGGTGGGTAGTAACGAGTTACATTTACTTCGTTACATTTACTTGAGTAATTTTTTGGGTAACTAATACTTTTAGAGTATATTTAAAAATGGGTACTTTTACTCTTACTCAAGTAAATTTTTAGTGAAAAAACGGTACTTTTACTTCGTTACTGTCATCATTCTAATATATTGATTTATTACCAGTGTTGGAAACAGTTTTGCTGTTTAATATTTTTTGGAACCTGTGACATTTTGTTCAGGATTCTTTGATTATTAGAAAGCTAAAAAGAGCAGCATTGATAATAAATCAACATATTGGAATGATTTCTGAAGGATTATGTGACACTGAAGACTGGTGTAAAGGCTGATGAAAATTCAATATGCACACACACACACACACACACACACACACACACACACACATTACATAAATTTATCTATATATAGATATCTAAATAAAAATAGACTATAGATATACAGTATATGATCCAAAGTAACTAGTAACTAACTACTTGTAGTTTTTTATCCAATGCTTTTTTACTCCTACTCAAGTAACTATTCAGACTATTACTTTTACTTGAGTAAATATTTCTAGAAGTACTTTTACTTTTATTTGAGTACAGTTTTTGGGTACTCTACCCACCTCTGCTGATTTGCGAATGCGAAAGGCAGGATTTATCGCATGAACCAATCACAGCCGAACATAACCAGTCATATCCAATCATATCTCGATGGAGGAATTGCCTCTTCTCACGTGACTTTCCCCCATTCATTCTCAATTACCCACTCCAAACTCACGGCTCGCTTTAGGGGGTCTGTTAAAACTCAGTGGGCTCAGGGGAGGCGAGAGAGACACAGGCACTTTCTGTAACTTTACCTGCTGGTGTTGCTGTTGTTGGACAATGTTTCTTTAGAGATTTCTATACTCTTTAATGTTATATTTTGTAATGCCATTTTATTTTTGTACTACAAATCTTTTTCTCATCCAATATTTTGAGGAGGCACTGCCTCTCTTGCCTCCTCAGAGGAAACGCTTCTGGTAGAAATATAGTATACCAGGTTCTGGGACTGCTATTTTCAGTGTACTGATGTGTGACGCATCAATTCTAATTGAATTCTAGACACTATTAGGGATGGATAGAATAAGACTGCAGGAACATGGAAGCGACGGGTCGGGACAGGACACAATTAAAAGCACTGCTGACTTTGAGCAAACTCTACCCACAGGACTTACATAACAAGAATTCTTTCACCTAGAAAGAGGATTCAGACAACATAACATCTAAAATAACAAACTGAAAAATTAATGAAAGTACAAAACAAAAATACAAGCTTCACATTGCTTTTAAACCCCTGTCGTCTGTCCATTGTACTGTAAGTGCACAGCCAACAACAATGTTGTTCCAGGATCAAAAGTGATTTTTTTTATGCTTAATATTTACTGTGACCAATCCTTAAGACTATTAATTCATGAATACAGTTTAATAATCCTTGCACATGGATGGTTTAACACTGCTCACATTATCACAGAGTTTGATAATGTAGGTCTAACTAGAAAAAAAAATAGTTCTTTCACTATGAAATATTAACACATAAGCACAATATCAATTCTTTGTAGTTTTGTGTGTCCAAAAGATAATTCAACATGTATGCACTGTGATGCCATCTTTGATTTTCTGTATCTGTTTACAGCGTGGCCCCTGCAATCCAATCTATATTGTGAACGCCAACTGTCTAGGGTCTAATGTTACTCCATCCTATCCGTCTGAGGGGTACAATCTTTTGGCAGGTAAAGCCTTTTTCAACCCATTGCAATTTTTGCTGTCTATCCTAAAACTGGTCCCTGAATAGTATTTTTGGAGAACAATTTCAACTGCTGTGGGTTATTGTTTAATAGCGGAGAGGAAATCTCCAGGCATCGTGTTGGCTATGATACAATAAAATAATTTTACTGGCGCAAACAGACAAATAGAGACAGTTAATAAGCTCTAAAACACTCAGAGACATAATCATTTTGGTGACAAAGTTGAAGCTTCTGGCTCTTGCTGCAGGATGGTCACAGGATAGATCCCTTTTCCACCAAAGGTTACTCGAGTTCAAACGAGAGCACTCAGCATTCAGTCATTTTCTCCAGTCAAGTGGAGCATGTAGCTTTTAACGCTTGGAGATAATTCAATTTTGTGGGATTTCATTACAGTAAGGCTTCCTCCATCCTTTAGCCACATGAAATGTATTACTGATTACTTTACTTTAAAATCTAACCTTCTGCTTTCAATCTTCACCCAATATCTACATCAACACTAGACTGAGAAGCAGCATCGTAATCATCAAAAATGCATGCATCAGAAGGGCTATAGCCTAAGTGATAGCTGTTATCGAGTGATGCACCATGATTATTTTATTCAGTGGGTACCTGACAAAGTGGCCTAATTGTACTTGTCAGCCTATGGTAAGCCGGTTTGAGGTGTGCAACAGATATGAGCTATCATGTTCCAAATGGGCAACTTGGCCGGGTATATTATTTTATCCTTGTGGCTGCCCGTCTGGAGTAACACAGTTGGCAAAGTGTCACAGTGTCTGTCACTCATGTAACAGATTCTTAGACAGAAAGTAATAGAGACAGATGCTTTACAGCAGTGAATAAATGTGTGAATTTTGTCAGATATGACCCCCCCCCCCCACACACATGCATACCAAAAAAATATTTTATATATTATATTAATAAAAATTACATTTACATTTTTATAGTACTCTCTCTCTCTCTCTCTCTCTCTCTCTCTCTCTCTCTCTCTCTCTCTATATATATATATATATATATATATATATATATGCCTAGGATGCATATATTTGATAAATACAGTAAAAAAATATTTTAATATATTTTAAAATGTAATTTATTCTTGTGAAGCAAAGCTGAATTTTCAGCAGCCATTACTCCAGTCTTCAGTGTTACATGACTTCAGAAATCATTTTAAGTATGCTGATTTGATGCTAAAAAAACATTTCTATTATTATCAATGTTCAGAACAGTTTTTGCATTTTAATAATTTTGTGGAAAATGTGATACCATTCAAAAGTTTGGGATAAGAAAGAAAAGGAAAAATACTTTTATTCAGCAAGGAGACATTATATTGATCAAAAGTGACAGTAAAGACATTTATAATGTTACAAAATAATAAAGATTAAATAAATATTCAAATAAATACTGTTCTTGTAAACATTTTATTAATCAGAATCCTAAAAATATATATATATATATTTTCATAAACGTATTACACAGCAAAAAAAATGTAAATAAATAAATCACAATATCAGCATATTAGAATGATTTCTGAAGGATCATGTGACACTAAAGACTGTAATATTGGCTGCAGAAAATTCAGCTTTGCCATCACTGGAATAAATTACATTTTAAAGTATATTATCTAGAAAACAGTTATTTTAAATTATAATAATATTTTACAGCATTACCATTTATACAGTATTTTTTTTATTAAATAAATGCAGCTTTGGTGAGCATGGGAGACTTTACAAAAACATTTTCACACATTTCCAACAAAATTTTTCATTACCGTAATGCAAAAAATCTAATTTGTGACCTGGACTTGTTTTCATGAGATTTACTTTTAAGTATTTGAAATGCACATTAGTTTTGTGTAATTGTTTGTGTGTGTGTGTATGTGTGAGTTTGCACCACATGTGCATTGTTTGTAAAGAGCATATTTCTGCGTCACTCAGGCGTGTGTTTGTTCTTTGCCCGTCACTTTAAAGTGTGTGTATTGGCAGCGTGTGACCGGCTTTTTGCTTGCTGGATCAGTAGTAACAGTGCACTCTGTTTGGGTGAGCTCCTCTGATAGCTCATTTTCCATTCTGCTCACTTCAGATCAACCTGATCTCTCTACAAACTCTCTGCATTAAACCTGACCACACATTTCCGCAAATTTCCAACATCCACCCCAGAGTGACTCATTTAATTGTCAGATAAGAGCATTTAACCAAACCAGTGCATTATCAAACGTCACTCATGCAATACATTAAAAGAATCAAAACCATATTGTTGAGTTATTAATGTGTTTACAGTAACACAATCTTGTGGCAGTTTGTAACTATTTTATATTTTGGGGAATTGGTAATTAATCTCATTCATATGTTTTCATACAATCTGCTTATGCCCCAGTAATGGTTCTCTTTAACGGTAGGGCTTCATGCTTGCTTTGTTTTTTTGTTTTTTTTTTCATACAAATCACACCAATTGCAACATTGCCACCTCATGAAATGAGATTTCATTTACATATGAGATTACAATCATTTTAATTTAAAAATTAAAACATCCAGATAAATTATGGTAATGAGAGCTTGAGGAGAAAGACTTAAATGTCATGAAAATTATGTCACAGTGCAAAATGGCCTTAAAAATAGGTTTAATTTACTTTATGCAAAATAAAAACAATTATTTCAGAGGTGAAATATTATGGGAGCTCGTTTCCACCCTGAAAAAAACAAAAAAAAAAAAAAACTTTTTGTCTCACACATTTTCCTTGCAATTCTGACTGTATACTGTATATCACAACTTTTTCTCACAATTAAAAAAAAAACAACAACAAATTGCTAGATATAAACTTTGAATTGTGATATAGGCAATCTGGCAATTCTGAGAAGAAAGTCTGAGATAAAAAGTAGTATTTACCATTTTTTAATCTGTGGTGGAAACGGGCTTCCATAACATGTGACTCAATATTAGACTTAATATTTTCTTGCCAGGTTGCATAAAAAAATAAATATATTACTTTTTATTTAAATTTTATTCTTTTAAAACGTACACTTTTAAAAACAAAGGTTCTTTATTAGCATCAATGGTTCCACGCCTTTATCATCCATGGAAGTTTTTCATTTCACAAAAGTTTCTGGAAAAAGGTTCTTTAGATTATTAAAATGTTCTTCACACTAAGAAAAAAAATGGTTCTTTTAAGAACTGTTCACTGAAAGGTTCTTTGGGGAACCAAAACTGGTTCTTCTATGGCATTGCTGTGAAAACCCCCTTTTGGAAGAGTGTAAGATTCACCCTGCACTGTTTTGCAGTACTCAGAGATTCACTTAAAAGTATATCTCTTAACTTCACCTTTCAGAGACCTCTAAAGGGCTGCATTGTAATTGAAAAGCCTGCAGGTTTTGTTACCAATGTGTGGTGTAGGTGTCCAATTGCAAACATCAGTTTTTCTCCAATGAGGAAAGTGTCTTTTGTTTTTGATCCGTGACCCACACAAAAGGGTTGGTGGGTAGATGGTGTAGCCTGGAGGAGGTGATTATGGTTGGATGGCTCTTCTGCTTGCTCTGATAAGCATTAACAGAGGCTTTTATTTCTCATTAACTCAAGGTGCTTCCTCTCGGCTGGCGGAGAATGAGGAAATCACACGGGGACATCTGCGAGGACCTGTGAGATGCCAAGCACCTGCACTCAACCAGAACGTCTGCTATCAGGCTGTCTACACCGTGTGATTACCACAACACAGATAAGAAACCTTGTGATTATAATATTACAGCTGTCACATTGACCCGCAGGCTTGATGTAAACAAGTGTGTCATCCACTAGTGATTGTAGATGTGAGCGTCTGACATACTGTCAGCAGAATTTAAAATGATATGTACATACTCATCACTTTGTGGTCTCACACATCAAATGCCTAGATACTTCAAACTAGGATGCTTGTCAACAGACATCCAAACCTGACATGTTCATTCAGATCCATAATGTATAAGCTTAAAACTGCTCACTATTAGATGCACATGTATTGTGAACTCATGTAAATGGTAGTCAAACAAGCAGCTTTGTACATAAAAAAAATCAGTGTACTTATTATGTAAAAGAGCTTTGATGGGTGAATACCCTTACTTAAACTGCTTATTGCTACATTTCTCCTCTGGCTGAATTAAACCAGGCACACGGAGTCATGACAAACCTTACCAAGTCAAGCATGCACTTTTCAGACAAACAAAACCACAGAGATTTAGGACATAATGTAACGTGTCTGTGTGAGAGAGAGAATCTGTGTTTCTTAACGCAAAAGCAGAAACTAGATGTTTTATTTATCTATCTATCTATCTATCTATCTATCTATCTATCTATCTATCTATCTATCTTATTATATAGAAATTATTTATATCCATCATTATTAGATTAGATCATTATTATCTGTCTGTCTGTCTGTCTGTCTGTCTATCTTATTATTATTATATAGAAATTATTTGCAGCATACATTTTATTTCATTTTATGTAAATAAATTATTGATATCTAATTTGAGATAAAAAAAATGTTAAAAAAGTAAAGTATGTGGCAAAGCATTTCATTATTATTATTATTATTTTTGTTGTTGTTGTTGTTTTGCTGCATACATTTTATTTAATTAAATAAAATGTATAAACTATCTTCATGGAACATGATCTTTACTTAATATCCCAATGATTTTTGGCATAAAAGAAAAATCGATAATTTTGACCCATACAATGTATTGTTGGCTATTGCTACAAATATACCCAAGCGACTTACGACTGGTTTTGTGATCCAGGGTCACATATTTCAGCAATATATGCATTTACTGTATACCAGAATGATTAATATATCAGAATTTAATTTTTCCTGTCAGCTGTTTAAACATTTTCACTTCACTTGAAGGACTGTCACCATGCCAAAGAAGATATATGCAGTGAAACCCCTTTCCCTTTTCATTACTATGAGCTGTGCAGGTTTATATTTTGACTTTTTTCTGAGGATATAGATAAGCCCGGTAAGTTTCCAGCTTACTTGTAAGACTTGTCACAGATCTGTCAACCAGTTTCTAGGAACGCCTCTGGAGGCTTGAAAAGTTTACACGCAGAAAGTATCAGCAATGAAAGTGACCTACAGAAGCGATGTGTCAGTGGAGATTAAAGCTCATGCGTTCACAATGCGCTCCCATTGGCTTCACATCAGGGGACCGCTTATGTCCCAAATGGCAGGATTTGTGGGTAAATGCTGTTCATTCTGTCCCTCTCATTGCTCGAGTCCTTCAGAGCTGCCTCTAAGCAAAGGGTAAGGAGTTGAAGGACTCTGCCACACACGGTATTCTGGCGCACACACGCATGGCTGTGCCTTCAGCAGGAGGTTTTTCATTCATCACGCACCACCACGTAAACTTAAATCGGCTGTCTGTGTGACAAACGGCTCTGCCCTGATAAAGCACCAACGCAGGTACACGTTCCTCATCAATCAAAAGGCAACAAGGTCATTTATATTTCACGCTCAGCGTGAATCATGCGTCCTTCTGCTTCACCCTCAAGGTCATCGAATCTTATAGGTCAAGCGTACCTATTAACGGAAGTGAGAATTAGAAACACGATCCTCCAAACTGCCTTTCGCAGATGGATTTTATGAAGGAAAATCAATCATCGCGCCGATCAATCTCATCATTCATAGGTGTCATGTATCTCTTGTCCCGAAGACGGACTAAAAACCTCCTAATCACTTTCCAAGTCATAAAAATTCAAAAGGATTCCTTCTCCGTTCCTCTTCTCCACCCATCTACAGCGAGACGAAGGCCCCTGCTGGCTGTAATCAAGCCGGGTCTTTGAAGCGTGGCCCCAGGGCCAGCGGAACACTGCAGGAGTGCAGAGAGACACACTACTTAAACACTACTCCTGAGCCATGTGAATTAATCATGGAGGTGGATTCCATCTTTGCTTGGTCACTCTGGATGCATTATACCAGCCTATTGGCTGGAGAGAAACAGATACTTATAAAACGGTGTCACCTGTCAAAGAGGCATTAATTAGTCATCCACAGTTGTAACGGAGCAAGCCGCGTCCAGACAGGCAGCGTGGCTCGGTATCATCTGGTTGCATGTTCCAACATGGCCATCTTATAATGCATCTCATTCAACCTCTGACATAAATGGCTTCTAAATACACATTGACACCTTTGACAACAGCCTCCATTGCCCCTGATGCTTCTGGGCAATGCTCAGCTGATGGACAAGATAGAAACAGCAGCAGAACTGGATCTACTTCCCTATACAAACTTTATTTCGTCAAGCGTTTTTAACAAACTAAATTCACAGTTACAAAGTGATTCAGGTGACATTACCTTAATTGCTGATTTCTGGAACCACCATCATGCACCTCTTGTAAATGTATGTATTCCACACACAAAAAAAAAAAAATCTTGAAAAGGTGAAAAAGATTTTTGCCCCCTTTCTGTTATTTAATTGTTTTGCATATTTGTCACACTTAAAAGATTCAGATCATCAAACAAATTGTAATATTGCATAAAGATAATGCAAGTAAATACAAAATGCAGTTTTTAAATGATGATTTCATTTATTAAGGGAAAAAAGCTGTCCAAACCTACCTGGCCCTACGTGAAAAATGAATTGCCCCCTCCTGTTAAATCATGAAAGAACTGTGATTAACCACATTATTTTAGAAAGCTGACTTAAATTTCACTAGCCAAACCCAGGCCTGATTACTGCCAGACCTGTTGAATCAAGAAATCGCTTAAATAGAACCTGTCTGACAAAGTGAAGCATGCTTAAAGAGCAACACATCATGCCGCGATCTAAAAAAAATCACAATGACGACTCATCCAGGAGGTCATAAAAGAACCCAGAACAACATCTAAAGAACTGCAGGCCTCACTTCCCTCAATTAAGGTCAGTGTTCATGATTCAACAATAAGAAAGAGACTGGGCAAAAACGGCATCCATGGGAGAGTTCCAAGGCAAAAGCCACTGCTGACCAAAAAGAACACAAAGGCTCATCTCACATTTGCCAAAAAAACTTTTGACTTTTGGGCAAATATTCTGTGGACTGATGAGACAAAAGTTGATCTTTTTGGAAGGTGCGTGTCCCGTTACATCTGGCGTAAAACCAACACAGCATTTCATAAAAAGATCATACTAACAGTCAAACATGGTGGTGGTGGTAGTGTGATGGTCTGGGGCTGCTTTGCAGCTTCTGGACCTGGACGACTTGCCATAATTGATGGAACCATGAATTCTGCACTCTATCAGAAAATCCTGAAGGAGAATGTCCGGCCATCAGTTTGTGACCTCAAGCTCAAGCGCACTTGGGTTATGCAGCAGGACAATGATCCCAAACACACCAGCAAGCAAGAAAAACAAAATTAAGGTTTTGGAGTGGCCAAGTCAAAGTCCGGACTTAAATTCAATTGAGATGCTGTGGCATGACCTTAAACTGTCCATTCATGCTCAAACCCTTCAAGTGGCTGAATTAAAACAATTCTGCAAAGAAGAGTGGGCCAAAATTCATCCACAGCGATGTGAAAGACTCATTGCCAAGGGTGGCACAACCAGTTATTAGATTTAGAGGGCAATTACTTTTTCACGTAGTGCCAGGCAGGTTTGGGCAGCTTTAGCTTAGGTTTTTTCCTCTTAATAAATGAAATCATCATTTAAAAACTGCATTTTGTATTTATGTGGGTTATCTTCGTGTAATATTAAAATTTGTTTGATTATCTGAATCTTTCAAGTGTGACAAATATGCAAAAAAAAAAACAGGAAAGGGCAAAAAAACTTTTCACGGCCCTGTGTGTGTGTGTGATATGTATATAGAGCGCTAATTTGCATCAAAGGCCTAATATGAGTTAATTTGATGATCCTGATTTCAAAAATATCGATAAAAACTTTACATCACATACAGGTGTCACAACTTCAAAGGAGAGGAGCGAGGAGTAAACTCAAACGATCAATCTTTAATAATAACTCAAAAGAGGAATCCAAAACGTAGGAGAGCAGGACGACCATTGACATTCAGAGAAGACATTCACCTAATATACACAACTAAACGAGGGATAATTAGACAAGACACACCTGAAACAAATGACAAATCAACAAGAGGGAGAAACTAAGTCACGGGGAGCACATGGAGAAAAACACAAACAGACAGTCCAAGGGCGTGACAACAGTTTTTTTTTTTTTTTCACAAAATAAGAATGAAATTATATATTAGCTTTAATAAACGTATAAAAAAAACAAACGCAGTCAAATGTAATGTCAAAAAGAAGTATTTAAAATGTAGAATTTAACTTGCAGTTTGCATAGGAGTGTATAAATATATTCAGTTATTCCTTTTAATGAACTTTACATACAGTAGACAAGTTTATAAAAGCAAAAATCATGTTTGTCATGTTTGCATTTTCTTCTGTCGCAAAATTGAGCAAATAGTTGTAACCTGGCTCAGGGGAAGATATGGTAGTTTTTTCTGATTATTACAGGACGATATAAGACTTCTTCACCATACAAATGGTTCTCTGACGCAAAAATGCCATAAAATGCATCATATTTTGTAAGAAAGTGTGATGTGCTAGAGCAAAACAGGCACTATTTTTGCAATCAGCACCCTAAAACCCTAAAAAGAATAAGAACTAAATTTCATTCCGCAAATATTATATATAAATGAAGTTCCAAACATTGGTTTGGGAAGAGCCTAATCATCCAGTCCTGTCAATCATCTTTACAAACCTATACAGTGGGGAAATTATTATTTTTTGATCCCCTGCTGATTTTGTACGTTTGCCCACTGACAAATAAATGATCAGTCTATAATTTTAATGGTAGGTTTATTTGAACAGTGAGAGACAGAATAACAACAACAAAAAAATCCAGAAAAACGCATTTCAAAAAAGTTATAAATTGATTTGCATTTTAAAGAGTCAAATAAGTATTTGATCCCCTATCAATCAGCAAGATTTCTGTCTCCCAGGTGTCTTTTATACAGGTAAGGAGCTGAGATTAGGAGCACTCTCTTAAAGGGTGTCTCAGCTTGTTACCTGTATAAAAGACAACCTGTCCACAGAAGCAATCAATCAATCAGATTCCAAACTCTCCACCATGGCCAAGACCAAAGAGCTGTCCAAGGATGTCAGGGACAAGATTGTAGACCTACACAAGGCTGGAATGGGCTACAAGACCATCGCCAAGCAGCTTGGTGAGAAGGAGACAACAGTTGGTGAGATTATTCACAAATAGAAGAAACACAAAATAACTGTCAATCTCCCTCTAAACTGGGGCTCCATGCAAGATCTCACCTCGTGGAGTTTCAATGATCATGAGAACGGTGAGGAATCAGCCCAGAACTACACAGGAGTATCTTGTCAATGATCTCAAGGCAGCTGGGACCATAGTCACCAAGAAAACAATTGGTAACACACTATGCCGTGAAGGACTGAAATCCTGCAGGTCCCCCTGCTCAAGAAAGCACATGTACAGGCCCGTCTGAAGTTTGCCAATGATTCAGAGGAGAACTGGGTGAAAGTGTTGTGGTCAGATGAGAACAAAATCGAGCTCTTTGGCATCAACTCAACTCGCCGTGTTTGGAGGAGGAGGAATGCTGCCTATGACCCCAAGAACACCATCCCCACCGTCAAACATGAAGGTGGAAACATTATGCTTTGGGGGTGTTTTTCTGCTAAGGGGACATGACAACTGCACCGCATCAAAGGGACGATGGATGGGGCCATGTACCGTCAGGGCCAGGGCATTGAAGCCATCCAGGGCATTGAAAATGGGTCGTGGTATTCCAGCATGACAATGACCCAAAACACACGGCCAAGGCAACAAAGGAGTGGCTCAAGAAGAAGCACATTAAGGTCCTGGAGTGGCCTAGCCAGTCTCCAGACCTTAAAATCCCATAGAAAATCTGTGGCGGGAGCTGAAGGTTCGAGTTGCCAAACGTCAGCCTCGAAACCTTAATGACTTGGAGAGGGTCTGCAAAGAGGAGTGGGACAAAATCCCTCCTGAGATGTGTGCAAACCTGGTGACCAACTACAAGAAACGTCTGACCTCTGTGATTGCCAACAAGGATTTTGCCACCAAGTATTAAGTCATGTTTTGCAAAGGGGTCAAATACTTATTTCACTCATTAAAATGCAAATCAATTTGTAACTTTTTTGAAATGCGTTTTTCTGGATTTTATTTGTTGTTATTCTATCTCTCACTGTTAAAATAAACCTATCATTAAAATTATAGACTGATCATTTCTTTGTCAGTGGGCAACCGTACAAAATCTGCAGGGGATCAAATAATTTTTTTCCCCCACTGTTTAAGCAGCAGTAATTGCATCGGCCCAGCAACAATTTTTCCGGCAACCCTTCACCTCCCCATCTCCTCCTCTATTTCTGTTATTCTCTCTCTATGTAGTACTGCAATTAGGGGAGGGGAGGGGGGAGATAAACTCATGAAATACACATATATATATATATATATACTGTATATATATAAATAATACTTCACCATATTTAATCCCCCAAAAAACTGCCCAAAAATGTGGGAAAAACCAAGTAAAATAAAACAACAGCAATTTATTTATTTATAAACTTCTTTATTCTTTATTTATTATCATTCCAAAAGTTGACTGTAGGTGCATCCCAAATCATGTACTTATGCACTATTCTATGACATTTTGTAGTACAAATAGTGCGAGTAGTGTGTTCACACTGAAAATTCCCAAAAGAAAAAGTGCACTTTAAATACCCGGATGATGCACTTTAATAATGCACTCAACTGTCGCAGCTTTAATTACGTTGCGAAGGGGGAGGGGCTATCAGACTCTGATTATTAATGACAAAATAACCTTATAAAATTCATACACTACATGGTTTAGTACATAGTGTATAAGTGTATAGTGTATATCATTTGGGACGCAGTTTGTATTTCAAATTATTTGCGTTAATGCAAGTACTATTGTGAGAACTAGCAGGTTTTTTTATCATTTAATTCAGAAAACAGGGTAGGAAAAGGGCTAAAAATTTTGTGTTTCTCTCTCTCTCTTTTTTTTTTTTTTCCCTGGATGCTGAAGTCAACAGTGGAGCTTGCTTTCCACAGCTGGGAGTGACCTTGGTGGGACTGATGTGTGGCCTGGGTAGCATCTGCGCACAAATTCAATTATTTATGGTGTGGCTGTGTAGAACTCGAGCGTTTGCTCAGAGAAGAATGTACTCGTCCATCACAGAGAGCTTCTGGGACTATAGCTGAATGAAAATACATCTGTTCAACAGGAAAGAGATTAAGACGAGATCTTATTTACATCAGTGTTAACTGTGCACAGGAAGTATTAAGTGTTAAAAAAAGTGATTATGTAATCAAACTATATTGATCTCTTGAGGACAAATAACTGAAATGTATAATGAAATTGGCCAGATTGCTTAAAACAATGGACCCTTTTCACAGACTGTGATGACGCTTTTTCATGTTCATTAACATAATTTAATCAAGTAAAATTTTTGGTGTTTTCATTTTTCAAAAATGTAATGTACATAACACTATACTTTGTATTTTATCAGCTTGCCATTAAATTATAGAAAACAATTAATACAGCATGAGTGTTTGTAATACAACGGCTTATGGAGTTGTGGCAAATTTGACAATTTCTTGATATTTTTACCTCTTTTGTGAAGTCATAAGAATGCTATGCTACTTTTTTTTTTGCTACTAGAGCAAATGGAAGCACAACAATTATATTTTATAAATGTACCCAACTATGCCGACTTCTGCCTCTGAGAACCCCGAATAAAGGTAAAATGTCAATTTTTGCTAAAAAAACAAACAAACATCTTTCCCGTTGACTGCACACGGTATTCCGAGGATTTGCTTTGTCCTTCCTCAACTTCCAATTTTAGAAAACTGCAGCTGAAATTACATCACCTTTCAAATAAACTTGACTCAGTTTCCCCTCTCTAATTCTTTTCTGCTGACCTGGTCTCTTGCCCAGGGAGTTGGTTAAAATAGCTCAATGTGCTATATAGAGATGGAGAGCGCTACATTTAATCTGGACAAATAAATATGAGCAGCGTCTCGTTGTTTTTTAAGAGGATAGATAGATAGATAGATAGATAGATAGATAGATAGATAGAGCTTATTAAACAACACTGAAACCTTATCAAATCTGTCTCTGCTCAAGCTAACACCCTCCCATTTTGCTGGTAAAAATCTAGCTTGATTAAAGTTTAATGTTCCTGAGACCCTTCAATTAGTGAGTTTGGCTCATACATTAAAATAATGACTCTAATGAGGAGAGTAATGAAGACTTTATTATGCACATGGAGAGGAGATTAAAACTGCTTTATCAGCCATGTGTCACTGAGCTTGCTAAAAATAAGGTCAAAGAAAGTGTAATGAGCAACGTTTTAATATTTAGCACCCCTGCATGTCATGATATCCTATTACTGCTTTTTTAATAATTATAATTGACATGTATTTGTTATTAAAAACGTGAAAAGTAATATTGTGAAATATTATAACAACTGAAAAGAACTGGTTTATTTTAAAATGCAATTGATTCCAGTGATGGCAAAGCTGAATTTTCAGCATCATTACCCTGTCGTTAGTGTCGCATGCTCTTTCAGAAATCATTCTAATATGGTAATTTGGTTATTGGTACTAAATTATCAATAATGGTTCTTATTATCATTTTTATGGGAGCTTAATATTTTATGGAAATCATGAAACTTTTTAGGATTCTTTGATGAATGGGAAATTCAAAATAAAAGCATATTTTTGAAATATAAATCTTTTGTGACAATATGCATGTCTTTATTGTCACTTTTGATCAATTTAATGCAAAATTTTAAAGCATTTGAATGGAATTGTATCATGGAAATATTAAATCAACTGTATTTTTGTTCTTATATCATGTCATGCTGAAAATTCATAATATAAGCATTTGTACATCACTGTTTATACTGCAAATAAATACAGCCAAATTATTCCATACTTTTTGGCAACTATTTAATAGATATAACAATAAAAATGTCAGGAACATAAACATAATGTGTGATGATAAGATAATAATAATGTCACAGGAATAATCACAGGAGGAATACAAATATTTTAAAACAAATATTATTTTTTTTTTGTTTTACATTTGTACATAACAATTTAAAAAAAATGTTTTACTACCATTAAATTCAATCAAATATTGAATGTGCCTTACTAATTATTCCAACTTATTCCACACACTGACCACACACACACACACACACACACACACACACATACACATATACACAATATAGTCTATATATTGTTGTTATGTGATCTCATTCCTCTGTCTGCTCATATATCAGCAAATATTAATCTTTCTTCCTCTCAGTTGCAGTGATGGATGTCAACAGATATGTCTATGCTTCAGATGACCAAGGCACTGCAGGTCCGGATACAGAAACCTCAGCTGATGCATTATGGTCATGGTTATTGATTTCTGTTATATACAGCCTGTCATTCGATATCTGTTAATTCAGCATAAATGGAAACTTGCTTAAAGTAACAGTTCACCCCAAAATGAGTTCTGTTATCATGTACTTACTCACATGATTTCATGTATGATTTTTCTTCTACAGCGGAACACAAGGGATGGAACACTGGACATTCCTTTCCATTATAATGACCGTGAATGGGAACTAAGACTGTCAATCTCCAAAATGACAAAAAAAGCACCATAGAATGTCATGCAGCTTTGTAACAACATGAAGGTGAGTAAATGATGACAGAATTTTTAGTTTCTGTCGGTTATTCATCAGGGTTCATCAGGCCATTTGCAAGCATCTTAATAGTTTGATCCTGTTTCTCAAGTCAGTTCACCTATGAAAAATATGTTGGGATGGCGATAGCTCTTTGACTGCTTCTCTCACTCTCGCTGCCTGCCTGTCATGACCTTGGCTTTGATTGACAGCCGAGCGTTGTGCTTGGTGGGACAGCTCACTCATCTCCCCAGTAGCTCCGCCGACAGTTTGAGACACTGACATCAGCAAAACACACACTCTTACACACATAAATCTGACAACACAGCTCCACTGTCAGTCAGAACGAGAGGTTCCTCTCAGCCAATGAGATTGACTCTTTCGTGAGTCTGTATATCATAAAACCTGCATGAAGACAGTTCACATAATCAGGTCTGGTTACCTGATGGAATTACGTGGTGGAAACCAGCTGTGGAAAATTGGCCAAATGACTCCGCTGGCTGTGATGTGCTCACAAACACAAACGCAGACCAGACACACAGCAGGATGTGCCGGTGATCTATGACAGATGTGATAGATGGCTTTTCATTATCGACAGAAGCATAAGAAGCATTTATGGCCATGCAGTGGCCCCAAAAAGTATTTGAACACTTAAGCACTCTTAAAATGTTTGAAATTGTAATGCAGTAGACAATAAAATATCAAATCAAGAGGCTTTTTTAAAGAATTAAAGTATACTCTTTAACCAAAATATTTCATAAATAGATGATTACATTTTTAATTGTATTTAAACTATATTTAGAACTATATATATACATAATTTAAAATTCAGAATATATATATATATATATAGGTTGTTAAACTATGTAGTATATATGCTTGATTACTTCATGCATTTTTACTGATCAGATAGCTATCCGCTATAGCTATATAAATAAAAGACTAAGTAGAAATGCCCTCCAAGAGGCATTTGAGAATGAAAGCAATTCAATAGCTAAGTGTAGGATTCGGGTCCGTTTAACATTAGCATGTTTAAATCCAATCTGGAAAATTCCTCCTAAAATCAGTACAGGAAAAAATAAAATAAAAGTACTTTTTAAAAATCATTGGGGCAATTTCCCACCAACAATCATCACAGAAAAATACATAAAAAAAAAAATTATAATATAAAAAATTAAAATTATTATTACATTTATCATTGCAAAAAAGTTTTAGAAAAGTGAGTTTTAGTTCTGAGAAAAGCTGTCGCATCATTTATTCCCACTTGGCTTTGTATTTTGCCATCTAATGCAATGAAATTCATACATTTTTAAGAGTGGCTTAACTGTCCAGATTCGATTGGGCTGCTGTAGATGCTCTTTTGCTGTTTAATTCATCTAAGTTTTAACTTGCGCAGTAAGCATTGCATGCTGGGACACACTGTGCCCTGCTCAGTTGGGCTTTAATCCATGTAGACAGTGTCAGGATAAATACAAATGCCTGAGGAGACGGATAAACCCACCTGATATAAAGTCAAGTGGGCATTTCTGCTGCTGCAGAACCCCTGTACTGCAATCACAAGAGTGAGAGATGCATGTGTTAATCTGCTCAGGTCAGCCATACGTACCCTGTAATGTCACATGCTATGTATACATTTAGACAAGACATGCCACATGACAAATTAGTGTATCTTCACAGAATGGGAACATAACAAGCATTAGCTTTCCAGAATGCTGAGCTAAAGCTTGAGTAAATGACGCACAATGATATAAACGGAGGATGGCGCTCATTCCTAGACCAACATTCCTCTACAAATAAATAAATAAATAAAAACTCCCACTAAATCATCTTAATTATTTCTATTTAAAACATTTTTAAACATGTTTTGCAAGGTCAAAAGTTTTTCTACTAGTTTTATTCATTTTTGTCTGATTAGAATCATGATGTTTGGATATTTTGAGACATCTATTAAACTTGACATTTAGACATTTACTTGAATATTAATACCATTTATCAGTAAAACTATTTTTTTTAAATAAATGATAATGACAGATAATGCCAAACTAATTTTTCTCAAGACCATTTTAATGAAGCCTTTTCTTTATCTCAGGACCTTTACATCACCTTGACTTTTTTTTTTACTTTAAGCCCCAAAAACATAGCAAAATAAATAACTGATTTTAATTCAGTTATCATAGAATAAGTGTATTGCAAAAACTGCAATTTTAAATATTACATTTATAGTTAATCATTAATTATAGTTCATATTGTGGTTATTCAATCTCATTCCTCTTCGCCTGCTTATTCATCAGCAAATATCAAAATTAATTAGTGATTTTAATTAATTCATCATAGAAGTATTTTCAGGTTATTGTCTGTATAAACTGCATTTTTAAATATTAAATTAATAGATCTGAAAAAATCGCACTGATGCCACTGACCTATAAACGTGATGTACAAATTATTATCTATCCCCACAGCAGCATTTGATTCTTATTTGGTGTATTGATAAGCCACCTCAGATAAGCCCTTAAAGCTTATGATTAATCTCCCAAGGTATTAAATGTTAATCTCATTCCATAAAAATATCATGAACATGCCCTTAAGCATAAAAAGTTATTTCTTACATGGAGGTCACATATCCAGCCATGCTGATTATCTGCCTGTTGTGAGTCTGAATGGCCCTGAATGTCAACATGAGGAGACACACACACACACACACACACACACACACACACACACACACACACACATATACATAGTGCCTGCTCTCCTGAGATATATAATCCCATTATCCCCTGACTGTTAAACAGATTTACCGACGCAAGAACCTTGACCAGAGGTTCAAACCAAACACTGGAATAAACAGCATATCCAAAAACCTCACACAGGCCAGTGGTTGCAAGAGTGATGAAACTGCTAAATCCACTGGCTTGGCTTCCTCTTTACCAGTTGTCATTCTTTTTGAAGTACAGAGAAGTTGGTTTAATTTCTTGCGGGCACAGAGATCGTCCCATGGGCTACACTCTAGTTGTGCGAGGGTCCATTAGCAACATAAAATGTCAATGGCGTCAATAGCCTTTACTGGATTACTGAACCAGCATACAGAGATAAGTGAAAGTGGGAGAAGATTAATCTGTTAGTCTAATGTTTCATTCACAACCATTGTTCTTAAATATGCAACCGTTTTGTATTTGCGAGCGGGTGTTTAGTGATAAATTGTCTTCTAGAACATCCGACGTAAAGGGATCCCACTGTATAGGCCGACAGCTATATATTGAACTAAATGTTTTAAGCCCGCCATTGTTTATGTACTGAAGCACATTAAATATGCAAGAGCACAGGATTCTACTTTTTCTTTTTAGTGTTTCTTGAGGGATAGTATGATGCAATGGTACAGTATGAATTACAAGTAGCCTTTAATAATGCCAAATAACTGGCTAAAGTGGAATGTGGAGTACAATCGTAGCCTAAATGGGATGCATTAGGTCTGTTTGTGTCATGCACTGTCTCATATGTATGGTTGTATTCCCACGTTGTTGTTAAAGTCCGCCATCTAGAGGTATGAAAGGTACTGAAATCAGGCTTAACTAATGGTGTTTGCAAGCTACTATTATTGTTGCTCACACTTAAAGGATTTGAACAACCTCTAAACCCAAGTATATGTTAAAATTGACCCCTACAAATAATAATGACAGATTAATAAATTATTTTTACTTACCCTGCCAATGTTTTCACTGGGCCCAAAATAATTTTTTATAAATTTAATTTTATATTTTAATTTATAGTTTTACTTTTCTACTTTTACATGTATACATTTTATTTATTATTATTTTCATATTTATTTTTATATAATTAAAAAATATATATTATGAAAATATTATATAAATTATAATTATATAAAATATTAATGTATTATAAATTTTTACACTCAGAAATTAGTTATTCTCTCATTAAATATCACATTTTCTTTATAAATAAGTAAGCAATAATAGCTGAGCCCACTGCAACATCACATTGTTAATTCATGACTTTTATTACATGTTTGATGAAACTACAGTTCAGTTTTAGCTGTTATTTCACAGCAGTTCTTGCAGACAACGCTCCATTTCCTGCAGTTCCTGTAGTTCTTCACAGTGAGGGCTACAGTGGAGAGAGAGGAGCTTATGGGCCCTGGGAATCACAGAGAGAGCCACCCCACAGTCTCCGCTGTCAAAGGAAAAAGTGACGCTGGGGTGAGAAGAACTGTTTTTGATCATAAACAAAGTATAAAATGTTTCTCATCAGATAGAGTTTGACACATTGAGCTCTTACCCATTAAAATGCAGCTGTGCTAGTTTAAAAAGCTGTTGTCCCAGCTCAATGCTGTCCTCTCCGAATTGGGCCTGAATGGCAACAATGCTACGCTTTAGATGGGACGCAGCCATTCTCCATTCACCTGTTATAAAAATAAAAAGAATCATATTATACCTTTTCCTTGTATGAATTTAGATGTTACTTATTACATTATTCAAAGGGCAATGTAGCACTGCTATACAACCTTTACATATTTTACATTGTCATAAATGTACAATATTTGCAAAAAATAAATTTCTGATAGTGTGATATATCAGGCTGTTATTCTGACCTGTGGTGGCGTACACACGAGCTGTTGCATCTGCTAGCTCTCCTTGGAGAGGGTGAGTCTCTGTTAGGATGCTATTTGCCTGGGAAGTAGCTGATTTTAGGATTTTTAGGGCCTCGTCTGCAAAACATGGAAACATTATGTATATTTATGGATATTTATCACATACACAAAACAGATTGTGATTAATATTGAGGCGGTACCAAATATGTCTCGCTCAATGAGATGAAAGGCTTCATCCAAGAGACACTGTAAACTCTTTAGTTTGTTCTGCACATCAGCACTGGTGATCTGATGACCACAGGACGGCCAAGAGCACATGTACCTATCCATATGGGACTGAAATTGCAGCATACATCAAGATACACACAATGAACCAACTAAATGATCATTTGAGCTTTTCTGCAAATGTTTACCCGAAGAGGCTTTCCACATTTCACACACTTCAGCCCAGGTGCTGCGTTTTCTGTTGCATTCTGGCTTCCATCTGTTAGGTCTCTCTGACAGGCTTGACAGTTACAGTGGAAATAGTACTGCTCCAGCAGGAGGCGCTGACGCTCATTCACCTCCATTCTGCTACAGTGAGGGCCTGTGTGGAATGACATTTAATTAAAATAAAAAATAAAATGTTCCCGGACGAACCCCCAACCAAACAAAAACTGAATTCCCAAGATCACATAATACCATAACAGTGCAGAATCTCCTGTCCTGGAGTAAGATCTTTTGAAGCACGTACAGTGACTGTCACACCACTGCGAGAGGTCTCGGGATGGTCAGTGTGACCTTCAGAACAACCGAACTGATTGAGTGGGTCAGTTTGACAGCCTGTGGTGAAGGAGATGCTTGTGTTTGGACTGCAGGAGTGGTTAAGCAGACTGAGAACAGGAAAAATTGCTGTGGCAATGCGTTTTTCACTACTGGACTGAACAGCCATGCCACTTTCTTCTGTAAGAATTGAGAAAAAAATTATCAACTATCATTAAAATTCAACAATTAAATGCATTAAACTGCAGTTTGTGTTTAAGCATGAGAGTTCTGTCGAACCTTTGACCATAACAGCAGTGACTGCTTGAGCGTTACATCTAAGCTGCATCATGTGTCTCAGAGCCGTGGCTCCTAGCATGCTCATCTCAGGCTGCCATGTTCCACTTTCTCCTTCGTCCTCAGCCTCGCAAGATGCCCACATGTCTGGTGGGGGTCCACCTTGCAGTCTCATATAAACCACCGCCATGGTGACTGCCAGTAAAAAGCGTGAGCTGGGTGAGTGTTGTGCCACATGTGGTAAAAGGCTGTAGATGCCCATGTACGAGTTGCCATGATAGCAGTCTGTGTGGTCTAAACTTTCTCTACAGGGATCTCCAAGACTCAACTTGACTGGCGAATCACTTTTATAAGAGCTACATGTCACATGGTCTTCTTGTGATGTGCTTTTTTTCACCCTTTTAACCTCGTTTTGTCCGGCTTTCAGGGCCACTCTTAGTGCAAGATGACCCAAAACCCCAATGGCCAGCAGATCTGCTCCAATTGGGCACTCCCATTGGTGCCAGCACTCCCAAGCGTCTTTTTGACAACTCTCTCCACAATATTGAACGTAACTGCAATTTGGACAGGGCACAAAGCTCAATGATTGGCTCAGGCAGTGGTGACAGTGTCGGTCTTCAGTATTAAACATCTTTCCTGTCTTATTGGTCATTGTATTGAGTTTGTTTCCTGGTATAAGTACGCAGCAGAAAGCCTCGTCCTCCAGAACAACCTCACCAGCTGGTTTATTTTCTGTGGTTAATATGTGGCGACCTTTCTCTTGCCTGAAGTAAACAGACACACCAGGTGAAATACAAGTATTTCTGCTTTTCTGGCATGGTGGTGTTGGATGATTTGTGGATGGCTGGTTGGATTTTTCAGGTTTTTGAAGCTGGTTCAGGCATGCAGTCTGTCTAGCTCTCAGTTTGTCCTGCAGGTGGCTTGGGTAACCGGCCTCCAAAGAGTGCCGGATGTCCTCAAGACATTCCTGGAAAAAAGGAGATAATCACTTAAACTCATATGGATGAGTCAGGTATGCATTAAACAAGGTGGCATATGTTCTTATTTGAATGCTTTAAAAAAAATCATGTTTTGTGATGGATAAGAGACTCTTACTCTGTAGAGGCCTTGGTAAAAGAGGGCAGCAGAATGGTTAGCATAGCACAACGATAGCTCTTCTGTATTCTTGTCAGCATGGCAAACTCCCTGAAACATCAAACAGAGAGAGTGGGAATATATTATGCTCACAGGACCGACCACCTGCCATTTGAAATCCAAACCACTATCAGTGTAACATTAACGCTGAGCTCAAACCAGCATAACAAGTTGAACCACGGTGATTAACTTTATTCACTATGTAATTGTGCCTCATCTCAACAGATTCCAAAAAATGGATTGCATCGCCATCAACAAAACATAAATCTATATTCAGATTTCAGAATGATTACTTTGACATTTATAAAAGGCGTACATATTTTAAGGTCCGTATGCTGATCTGTTTGCCAAAGCAATGAAAATCAATGTAAATCACTCACATTTTTAATAAGCT
This sequence comes from Schizothorax lantsangensis, assembly GCA_027422415.1. Classification (NCBI taxonomy): domain Eukaryota; kingdom Metazoa; phylum Chordata; class Actinopteri; order Cypriniformes; family Cyprinidae; genus Schizothorax; species Schizothorax lantsangensis. Next base: position 20,782,394 of record CM049856.1, on the reverse strand, counting down.
GGCGGTAAAAAAAAAATCCAGATTTTTTAACAAATAATCATTTACATTTTAGGACATTTGCACTGTAAGAAAGAACAGGCAGATTTCGGATACAAAATCACAATTTGTTTTATATATAATGGCTATATATTAAATAGCTATAATATCCATTATTGACATTGACCTTGATCGTACTTGGAAATGAAAAGATTAAAGAGCCTTTGCCAAGTGAATCACAAAAAAACTGTTATCAAACAGGTTTCCTAAGTTCTCACTGCTCCCTCTATCTATTGGTCAGACAAGCACGTAACCCCGTCCCAAACTCACGTCATTGGTTAAGCCACTGATGCTATGCTTGACTACTTGCAGAAAAAGAGCAATGGGGCGGTATGGTCGCCGTGATTTAGCCAAGTAAGACATGTTACTGGATCAACATCTTTGTTGACCCTGGAACAACATTGTGATTAACCAATCAGATTTGAAGAACCAGTTTATAGTTTTTGTGAAGTTTAGGCTTACAATCAGTGTTTGGTGCTTGTACATCAGTGTCATTCGCTCTGATTTTAGGGATTACTCATGGTTAAGGTTAGGTTTAGGTGTAGGGATATGGTCAAGAATATATTTTTGGATTAAAATGGTATTCCAGGGTCAACAAAATATGTTGACCTAGGAACACATCTAACTCAGCAAAATCAGGACGTGCATAGTGCAACAAGGTGGAAACTTTTTGTGTAAATGAATGCGGTTTATGCATATTAAGCAGCAATAAGGGAAATTATTTTAACCACGCCAAAATAAAATGAAAAAAAGTTAAACTTTGTACACACATTGCCTTTTCTTAAGTATTACTATACGAAGCAGGTGTTTCGATCGCGTCTTTTCCTCACCTTGGAATAACACAGTGCTGCAGTTGTATAATCCTTGACTCTGAAGCTGAGGTTACCCTGCTGTCTAAATTCAGATGCCCTCTCAGGAGACTTTATTACGGAGTACTTCTCAGAGATTCTGGAAAAAGAGTTGAGATCTTCTGGGCTGAAATACGGACAAATGACAAAAGGTAGGTAGAATATTTATTTTTGATTTAGACACGTATAAAAAATCGGCACTCTTATTGAATAAATAAAGTAACAACTAGTGCAGCAATAACGTAGAAAGGTAGTTAAGTATTAATCACTTTATCTTACATAATTCAAGTTAATTTTTGAACAGCTCCACACTGACCATATTAATGACAGCCCATAGTTGAATATGGCATCTATATCTGTCAGAAGGCAGAAGCGCTCAGTTCCTTCAGTTTTTAGTTCCGTCCATTTCTGCTCGACATGCCGAACCCACTCTGGACAGGGCAGATCCATTCAAAAAGCCCTGTCAATAATCTATTACCCTACAAATAAAAGGCACGAAACTGTTCAAACACTATGGATTTCGCTGCAGTAAAGTGACTTCCTGTTGAAACTTTTATCAATCTTCAAAATACAGGCCCTGTACTTAACGTACTTGACGTATAACGTTACTTTTAACCCTTTTGATTCCAAGTTCTGAAAGTGCAAGTATTGATATATTTATTAAACACAATTAAATTAGATGTATTTTCATCAATAATAATAATAATAATAATGATAAAACGTTTTTAAGGGGCGTTTTAGCATTTTATTTTAGATTAAAATTAGATTATTTTAATATATTAATAATAATTTATTAGTTTAAATACTTAAATTCAGCACTTTGTTGAGGCCCTTTCCAGCCCCCCCCTTGTTCAAAGCAATTTCATGTTAGATATTTTAAATTCCATTAGTTTTTGTGCATTACATTTATGATTAAATTAATTTTTATATTAAATGGTTGCTTAAAAATTACCATGAAGTGATCTCAAATCTACATTAATATTTTTGAAATACGAATGTATAAAATACGATTTTTTTTCATAATATATATTAAATTATATATTTAACGCCCATATTTTATGTTATTAATATGTTAGGAATTTTATTTTATTTTTTTGCAATAGCAGTCACGTAGCGACAATAACTTGTTTGATTTGTTTTGCTTAATTCATCAACACAGGCGTCTATTTAAAAGCAGAAATGCTGTGAGAATCACTAGGATGGAGGATGCATTCATTTTCCCAGTAGGTGGCGATATTGTTCCACGTTACAATCTTCCTTAGAAAAGTGCACTGCTCAGTTTTCGCCACGCATTTTGCTCCATTAATATCTCTTATATTGGTCAAGCTCTCTAGAGACTTCATTAGCTATTGTATCTCCAGTGGGACATAGAGACCGTTTAGAGAGATAGTTCTGTCAACAGATAGGCCTATAATGCTTTTAGATTGGGCCTAATGCTGAATGCTGTTTGGTTTGCTGTGAGAAATTGTACTCCGAAAAAATAGCAATTTATTTTTCATTAAATTAATCAGCATCTGCAAAAAGTAAAACTGCTATATAATATTTGCGAGAAAGTAACAATTTCCACAATTTACAAAAAAAAACAAAAAAAAAAACAACAGCTTCCTTCATCTGAGGTAATTTCTTATTTATTGTTTTTATTGTCATACAGCTCTGACCAAGCTTGATGGTATCTTTGCCACCATTATCAGAAGACAGGCTTATATTAATCTTAATTTTAAATGAAAACTATTTAATTTTGTTTATGACTTGCTTTCACTTTATGAAGTGTCCCTGTGCCTGCATATGAATATTAATGTTGTATTGTATCTGTAAAGCAGCTGCTTCTGTGAGGTCCTGGGGGATGGTGCTTATCACACATGTGGTTGTTGCTCTATAAGAGCTTTAAGTTCTACTGTTGTGTTTCATATTTGTGTTTCAACAGCTGCTATTAATGCACCCTGTGATCTAGGGCACTTCCTGCGTCTTGTATTTTCATGACTGTCTTTGTTGTTGCCTGTGGGTGGAATGTTTTCCAAGAACGTAGTGCTTTCTGATGTTTTACCATCTTTCTAAAGAGTTGTCTTTATTTTACAATGTCATCTAATTAGTCTTCATTTGCATATAATCACTTCAGTTTTTCACGAATGAACTTCACTGTTAAGTTTAATATATAATGCAATTTATATTCAATTGCAATGAATGAAATTCACTCTTAGCAAACCGCTTAACTTGATACAATACAATACATTTTAAAAAATAAAAGAAGTGAACAACACGGCCCAAATGATGCAATTCAATTGCTTTCTATTTAACTGATGAGTTTGTGAGTTTTTGTGAGAAAACTGTGAATTGAGTACACTGCTTGTGCTGTATGTTTTTTTTTTTTTTTCTTTAAAAAGAACCAGTTCATAAGAGTCATTGATTCATGAATTGGACTACACTGGTAGAGGTGTATGTTTTTGATTCTCTAAAAAGAACCGGTTCATAAGAATCATTTGTGTGTGAATTGGACTACACAGGTTGCATTGTATTTGTTTCACTAAACTATGCTGTTTTTGTTTCATTAAACAGAACCTTTTCATAAGAGTCATTTGTCAAGTGAACTACACTAGTCTGGATCTAATTCACTAAAAGGAACCAGTTCATAAGAGTAATTTGTTTGTGACCTGGACAAAATGGTTATGATGTATGCTTTTGATTCCCTAAAAAGAATCAGTTCCTTAAGTGTCATTTGTGAATTGGACTACACTGGTTGCGCTGTATGTTTTTGATTCACTAGAAAGAATCGTTCATAAGAGTCACACACTGCACTGGTCGTGATATATGTCATTATGTGATGACACCAATACATGCAATACATGCCCTTTTTACTTTATCACATTCAGTTCTGCAGACTGGTATAATATGCCTTTTGCAGTGAGGTAAACAAAACTACAGTATATAGTAAATACATTGATGCTGTTGTAGCAGAATATATGCTTCTTAATGCATCAGTCAATAGTATTTAACATTATTTATCTGACCAAAGGTAAAGCCCCAGTATAGCTGCCATGCAAGATGTTGTGAAGATGGATTTGGTTTAAATTGTCACATATATATTTGTCATTGATTTCCAGTTTCAAATGATACACTTTGACTTGTGTGCTCGAATGCATTGTAGTCTGCTTTGGTCCCTTAATCCAAGAACTGGGATATTTCACCCAGTATTAAGTTGCACGCCTCAGGAGGGCTTTATAGAAAATGGCGAGAAATTCGATTATATAAATGGAGACCCTAACAACAAAGGATCATTTAAGTTTCTCCAGTCAATTCTCAATGAATTTTCCAATGCCTGCTGTAATAACACCAGCAAACAGTTGTGAACAGCACCCTGCAGAGCATAATAATATTTTACTATCACGTAATTGAATGGCTTTTAGTTGGTGTATGCACAGAATTAGGGCTTGAACAATCTCATTTTAATCAGAGCCAAGAACCATAATGCATTAAACAGCTGAACAAACATTTTTAGTTGTGTGGAGATGAAAATACACGTCAAACCTCTTTCTCTCCCTTTCGTACACACTTGTTTCTCATTCAAAGCTACACACACCAGCCAAGAGACCATGGCTCGGGTACCCTGTGTTTTTATTGTGCGTGTCTTGTGAGATTTGGTTCAGCCATGGGATAATGAAGTCCTGATCCATGTTCTGTCCAAACAGACTGTTTGATTTCATTTTCTGGGTTGTGAAACCCAGTTTGCTCAGTTAAGCTTCACGGCTCACTGAGGTCAGAGGAACATTTACATTTGTCTTTCATTTCAGTAGGTACACACAGTAGGCCTGTGGTGTCATTGTATTTAGTATTGCAGAACTTTAAACCATTTTAGACCTTTATAAATATAGATATCTTTCATTATGCAAACAGGTAATTATTAGATTAAGTTTAAAATAAGAACAGTCACATTGTGTAATATAAATGATTTATAATTTTGGAATAAATGAAGATTATGAGATATGAAGTAAAATTGCGAGATATCAACTACATTCAAAATTGTAAAATATTATCGCAATTTAAAATGTTTTTCTGTATGAATATACTGTATATTAAAATGTAATTTATTCCTGTGATGAAATGCTGAATTTTCACCAGCCGTTACTCCAGTCTTCACACGATCCTTCAGAAATCATTCTAATATGCTGATTTGTTGCTCAAGAAATATTTCTTCTTATTATTGTCAATTTTGAAAACAGCTATGCTGCTTAATATCTTTGTGATTTTTTTTTTTTCAGGATTCTATGATATGAGAAATCCTTTGCAAAATTGTTAATGTCTTTACTGTCAGTTTTGATGAATTTAAAGGGATAGTTCATCCAAAAATGACAATTCTGTCATTAATTAATTATTAATTACATACCCCCATGTCGTTCCAAACCCGTAAGACCTTTGTTCATCTTCGGAACACAAATGAAAATATTTCTGATGAAATCTGACAGTTTTCTGACTCTCCATAGACAACAATGCAACTACCACATTTAAGGCCCAGAAAGGTAGTAAGGACATCATTAAAATAGTTCATGTGACATCAGTGGTTCAACCATAATTTTCGAGAAATAAGGTCGCAATTGTGAAATATAAAGTTGAAATTACCTTTGTATTATGATATTCTGAGGCAGACTATGAAGATGTCGTCTTTTCAAGCTGTAAATTTGTTTGATTCCAAATCATCATGCTTATTTTACACAGTAGGATAAACTATTTTGACAAACCTTTAGTATTTGTAAAGTGTATCTATTGTTCTGCCGTTCTCGTGAATCTGAATAAGCCTCATTTGGGCGTATATGTGGAATTGAGTGATTATGCATTCACAGTTTACTACAGTAATACCATGGGTTTGAGTCCAAGGGTACGTTTGTATACTTTGAATGCATTGTAAACCACTTTGTATGAAAGCGTCTGGCAAGTGCTTTAATGTGATGTAAATGTAAGCATCGAGCAGCTGTTTATAGCATTCATTTATAGTCATAGACAGCATTCATATCCACTCTTGGAACGACATTATTTATACAATATCTAGACAAGAATCGGAGAAGACAACTGTTGATTTCATGCGAGAAGCCTTCCATGCCCTCACGTCTGATCGCCTTAACCGAGAGAGACCGCCGCTGTGTGTGTGTCATATCCACTGACAGGCTTTGGCATTTTCCCAGGGTTGTCTGTGGTAGTGCATGTGTCGCTGTGTGTGTGTGTTATGAAGATCAATAGAGCACATCTGTCTCCTGAAAAAAAGCTCTTTGTGTTTCAGTATTAATTTTGCTCGCATTGGTCGGTGGTCAATAAAGCAATTAATCTGGGCGGCCTGAAGAGAAAAGAAAGTAAAAATCTATCGAAAGCACTCTCTTCTTGAAATGATCAAAAGTTTACTGCATTTTTATGATGAAAAATGTATTTTGTTACAGTTTCTAAAAGTTTTTTTTTCTTTGTTACTAACATTTAAATGATATAATGTAATATAACAAATATTGTAAAATAGTTATAATAATAATAATGTAGCAAAATATTATCTAATCCATAAGACATAATATACAATATACTGTAATATATTTTCCCTCATTTTTCGCAATCATTTTTTACAAGTTTATCCACAAGAAATAGTTGGTGTCTAATTAATTTTGTTTCATTAATTTGAACATGCTCCACTGGATCAGGGATGGTTAAAGGATCTTCTGCTTGACCGAAGGCAAATCGAGCATCTGCTTAAAGTTCATTTGAGCTGCAAAGCGAGATAGTTATGCTCACATTACAAGTTTGGTGGTTCAGCTGAGAGAAGCTTATGAAACAGAACCCTCAGGCCTAGATTTTCACTACATTATCCTTTATTGATAATGTTTTGACAGGTTATTTGTCCAGTCAGTAGTACAAACAGTATGTGGATGAATTGTCCAGAAAAAATCCTAGCATTTCAAGAAATAGGATGAAATAGATTAAAAGAGAAGGCTTTATAAAAAAATAAAAAAAATAAAAATAAAACACTGATACCGATGCAGATGTTTTGAGAGCAGAATTACAGAGAGCTGATAATAAATATGATGTATTGCAGTTTAACAAATCATAACAAATTTGATAACATTATACATTTAAACGAACATTTATTTTACAAGATGTTTCCTCAAAATTCACTTTGATCGCAACTGATTAAAAGTGACAGTAAACACACTTATAATATTACAAAAGATTTCAAATAAATGCTGTTCATTGAACTTTATATTAAGCAGTAAAATCTGTTTTCAACAAATTGAGCACCAATAATAATTGAGCAACAGTTGAGCATATTTGAATAATTTGTGAAGGATCATGTGACACTGAAGACTGGAATAACTGCTGAAAATTCAGCTTGTCATCACAGGAATATATTACATTTTAAATTTGATATAAAAAATTCAAAAATACAGTGTCCTCCACTAATATTGGCACCCTTGGTAAATATGAGCAAAGGCGGCTGTGAAAATAAATCTGCATTGTTTATCCTTTTTATCTTTCATTCAAAAAATTCACAAAATTCCAACCTATCATTGAAGTAAAACAATTGAAAATGGGGGGAAATCTCATTGTGAAATAAATACTTTCTCTAGTTCATGTTGGCCACAATTATTGGCACCCAATTATTGCAATGTCCTTTTCCCAGCACAACAGCTCTGAGTTTTCTCATATAATGCCTGAAGAGTTTGGAGAACACCTGATAAGAGATCAGAGACCATTTTCATCATACAGAATCTCTCCAGATCCTTCAGATTCACAGCTCCATGTTAGTACTTCTTCTCTTCAGTTCATCTCACTCATTTTCTATAGGGTTCAGGTCAGGGAACTGAAATGATCATAGCAGAAGCTTGGTTTTGTGCCCAGTGACCCATTTTTGTGTTGTTTTTGAGGTTTGTAATAGGATTATTGTCCAGTTGGAAGATCCAAACATGGCCCATTATAAGATTTCTAACAGAGTCAGTCACTTATTGATTTTTTTATCTGTTTGTATTTGATAGAATCCATGATGCCATGTGTCTAAACAAGATGTTCAGGACCTCCAGCAGAAAAATAGGCCCACAACATCAAAAATACAGCAGTATATTTCATTGTACACATGGGGTACTTTTTATCCCTGTGTGCACCAAACCCATCTTGAGTGTTTGCTGCTAAAAAGCTCATTTTTTAGTTTCATCTGATCATAGAAGCCAGTCCCATTTGAAGTTCCAGTCGTGTCTGATATCTGAATATGCTGGAGATTATTTTTGGATGAGTGAGGAGAATTTTTCTTGAAACCCTCCCAAACAACATGTGGTGATGTAGGTGCTGTTTGACATTTTTTTTTTTGGTTTTCTGCCCCCTAGACTCAACTAATCTCTACAATTCTCCAGCTGTGATCCTTGAAGAGTCTTTGGCCACTCAAACTCTCCTTCTCACCGTGCATTAGGACGATATAGACACACGTCCTCTTCCAGACAGATTCGTAACATTTTATGATGATTGGAAATTCTTAATTATTGCCCTGATGGTGGAAATGGGATTTTCACTGCTCTAGCTCTTTTCTTAAAACCACTTCACTAATTTGTGAAGCTCAATTATCTTTTGCTGCACATCAGAAATATATTTTTTTGTTTTTTCTCATTGTGATGATGATTAAGGGAATTTGGCCTTTATGTTCCTCATATTTATAATCCTGTGGAACAGAAAGTCATGGCTGGACAATTCCATGCTCCTAGTCACCCTGGTGTGCTAAAAAAAATGTAAATATGAATGGGAATATACTTCAGAGATATTTTACTCATAAGAATTTCTAGGGGTGCCAATAATTGTGGCCAACATGAATTGGAGAAAAACATTTATTTCATCATGAGATTTTCTCCCCACTTTCAATTGTTTTACTTCAATGATAGGTTAGAATTTTGTGAATTTTTCGAGTGAAAGATCAAAAGGATAAACAATGCAGATTTATTTTCACAGCCGCCTTTGCTCATATTTATCAAGGGTGCCAATATTAGTGGAGGGCACTGTAGGTATTTTAAATGGTAATAATATCTCACAATATTACTGTATATTTGATAAAAAGGCAGCAATTGTTAGGCATACGAGACTTCTTTCTAAAACATAAAAAAAAATCATAATTATTCCAAACTTTTGACCAATATATATATAACGTTCAGTAAAGACCGTGACATCCGTGTGTCATTTCTTATTCAGTGAGCAACATCGTATCTTGTCTAGGAATAAAGTTCTGAAAGATTCGTGATGAAGAAACCTGTTTATGCAAGGTCGATGTTTTCCATCTAGAGATTTTTACATAACCAGATCTTTATATAACTTGTTTTGTTCATATTTTTCATTGGTTTAAAAAAAATCTAAATGAGTCTTTAGTAACTCGAATCATGCTAGCATTTCATTCCTTATAATAATAATTCATTTTTAGTTTTTGTGTATGTGTGTGTTTACAGCGTGTGGCATGTTAATTGTGTGTTTGCTAGATTAGGTGTCGAGACTCTGTGTGTGTGTGTGTGTGTGTGTGTGTGAAGAGGGCTGGGATCAGGTCGGTGTTATTGATGATGTGTCGTCTCTGATGTAATTACCTCAGCTCTCTGGGCTCATTAGCTCTGTCCGCCTCACACTCGCTGTTTGTGTTTCTCATTTACTGTAATGAGATGGATATGAAGTGTCTCCTTCTCCACAAACCCTTTTACTCTCTTTTCTGCCCTTCTTGCTCCCTCTCTTTCTCTCTCCTTTGTCTCACGGCTTCTCCGTTGGTTTATTGTCACAGCTGTGGTGTTTTGATAAGGCAGGTTTGCATTGTGCTGGAACGAGGCTTTCTGACTCTCCCTCCACGTGACTGTCAGAATCACGCTCCATCAAATATTCACCTCGCTTGTAAATTCTCACTTACACAGAGTTGGCTGTTTGTTAATTAAACCTATCATCTCATTGCTGCATGTCCTCTGCACCGTGTGTGTGGTTGTGTGTGTGTCACAGTGCTCATTTAAATAGTCTGAGAAGTAAAAGATGTGATAAGATTCAGATGCCTAATATCACAAGGCACAGACACGGTAAACAATTTTTTTACTGTATAAAATGAGAAGCAGTACTTTATAGCTTTTTTAATTTATTTTTATGCTTTTGTGTTTATCTGTAATGCCATTTGAATTGATCTTTTTCCTTTTTTCTCTTTATTGTCCCACTTTTTTGTTACAAACTGTAGAATAAACACAAAAGCAATAATGCTAAAAACAATGCTATAGTCATTTGTTTTATAAAGGAATATTCTGGGTTAAATACAACTTCATCAGTTTTGTCTGTAATATGCTATTATCACAAACAATAATTTTGCCTCATCCTTTTGTTGTTGTAGTAAAAACAAACCAAAATACATTGACAGAAACTTACAATGAACAAGCTTTTATGTCATTAATGGAACTTTTTTATTATTATTATTATTACTACCACTTCTAAATTTAATGTTAGTATTATTTAGTATTTAGTTTGCTATTTGATATGTAAAGTTCTTTAAATAAGGTGTTTTCAGACTTTCAGACCACTAAATTTGATCACTCTTAAAGGGACCCATATAACTTTTATGGAAGCCTGTTTCTGTCAAGGAATAAACTAAAACTTAAAAAGGTAATAACGACTTTTGATCTGACAATTCAGACTTTGTCTCTCACAGATATAAACACAGAACTGTGACATATAAACTTAGAATTTTGACTTTTTTTTCACCCTCTGAATTCTCGCAATTCTGTTTTAATGTCCCCCTATATGGAATAAAAATAAAGTCAAAATAAACTTTTTATTTCATAATTCTTACTTTTGAGAATTGAGAATTGCAAGGAAAATGTCAGTATATTTGCATATAAAATACTGTATATAGTTTAAGAAAAATATGTATGATATTAGAAAGACAACAAAATGAAATAACTATTTCAAAATTATATAATTGGACTTGATATTGTCATTGTACTAAAGCAAATTATATAAATATTTTGTGGATTTTTTTTTTTTACTGAGTTATGTAACTGTTTATATACACTGAAAAGATGTTTTAAGGTAAGTGTTCGCAAACAATTTATTTGAGCTACATTTAATTAAAAAAATATATGTTGAAAGTTAGTTAACTAAATTAGTTTATTTAAATGTAGCTGAAATAAATTGATTGCAACCACTTAACTTAAAAAAAATTAGTAAATTCAATGAATAATTTTTTTCAGTGTATAAGTGAATGTGAATGTTTGAAAGGTCAAGATTACAAAAAAGTTACAAATTGTTCATTTTCAGCCAGGTTGAACTACTTTTCTTGCATGTTGAATGAATGTATGGTTTTGTGTACCTGGCGTTTTTCTTGTAGGTGCAGTTGAAATACTTGAAATGGTTATGACATTAAAAGTTAAAGGTCAGATATAACTTTGCACAGACAAGGTTACTATACTATAAAATATTGGAATTACTTCTTGTAATTGATAATATGCCACACGTTGCTGTAGATAAAACTTGTATTTACCCAGGAACATTGTTTTTGTAAAGTTTGTTCCTGAAATGTACACCATGCCCAGTGGCTAAGTAAGATAAATCAACAATAACACCGCAGAAGGGAGAGCAACAAAATAAAAGGGACAGAGACATTCAAGTAAAGCAGTCTATTATATAAACTTTAGTAAAAGTAAATGTGTCGGTGTGTGTACGTGTGTGGAATTAGGCCACCTAGGCAAGCAAAGCCGAGCGGAACAGCGAGTGAATATAAATGATGGAGACAGAGGCATGGCCAAGGCCGTGGGCGCGATGAGCCCTATAAATCATCATTAGACGGAGAGCCCAGAGACATGGGGAGACGACCCACCAAATTCATGCAAAATGTGGCTGTCACATATGAGCTACTATGACACCGGTCATTTGTCATGCGTCAACAAAAAATACATGTGCCGGTAACAACTCATGCCACCTGCTGTTTTTAGCAGCTAGCATGTGGAGATAAAGGAAGACAACTCACATGAGAGCGATTTCACAACCCACACAGTTTGATCTCCATTTTAGGATGTCATACATAAAATACTCCGGGCCAAACAAAGTTACTCTCTTTATTGGATAAACACACAGCGGGGAGAAGGTATCATGGGAAAAAGAAACGGGCATGGTTTCAGGAAATGTTTTAACTGGATTTGAACACATAATATCCACATGAGCACCACGGCTCAGCATGCACGACACATGCTTGACGCTGTACCATTGGGCCATGGGTTCACAAATTACCTTTTTATGAATCACCTTTTCTCTAAAATCTTGTTTGCATTTGTGTACATTGAAATATAAGACATGTTGCACCAGGTTTAACCTAATTGACATAATTTGTTTGATTTAGTGCTGTGAAACGATTAATCGCAATTAATCGCATCCAAAATAACAGTTTTTGTTTACATAATATATGAGTGTGTACTGTGTACATTTATTATGTATATATACATGCATGCATGTATATATTTAAGAAAAATGTTATGTTTATATATTTTCAAAATATATACTGTATGTGTGTGTATTTATATATACATAATAAATAAACACAGTACACATATTATGTAAACAAAAACTTTTATTAATCGCGATTAATTGTTTGACAGCACTAGTTTGATTTCTTCCTTGCATATAAAGCGTTTGTATGGTTTCAGAAGGCTTGTAATATTATGGGCCACTTTTGGTGATTTTTGGACAGTTTTCGAAGTATCTCAACCCTTTTTGCTTTCATGGATAAGAATGCATGAAATTAAACAAGAAAATTAATTAGAACAGTAATTTGAGAGGATTTTGCCATTTATTTCAACTTATTAAAAAATATTCCAGGTGTTTCTCGATTTATTTTTAAATGAAAATGTCTCAAACAAAACATGTTTTTATGGTAATAGTGTTTGAATTGCCAATCGTATTTTAGTTTTATTTATGTACGATTATAGCATTTATTAAAAGTTTGAATTAGTGTTTATTTTTATAATTTCAGTTTTCATTTTAATTAAATTCTAGTGATTTTTAGTACTTTTGTAAAAGAGAAGAATTGTTGAATAAAGTTGTTATTTTTGTTTTCTTTGTGCACAAAAAGTATTCTCGTAGCTTCGTAAAATTACGGTTGAACCACTGATGTCACATGGACTATTTTAACAATGTCCTTACTACCTTTCTGGGCCTTGAACATTTCAGTTGCATTGCTGTCTATGGAAGATCAGAAAGCTCTTGGATTTTATAAAAAAAAAAAAACTGGATTTATTATCCAAAGATGAACGAAAGTTTAGAACAACATGAGGGTGAGTAATTAATGACAGAATTTTCATTTTTGGGAAAACTATCCCTTTAAGTGTCGACTTATGGGGGACATATTTACTGAACCAGGCGAATTATTGTTAGAGCGCAATTCCTTAAAAACAAACAAGCAAGAGCCTATGATTATCAGGTGCGGGTCATCTACTAACAACACGGGCGCAAAATGGGTTAAGACTTTCTTTTTTGGCCGTTAAATAATAGTGCAAGTAAACTGAATACAGCGAACCTTAGTAAATCACCTTGCAGGATTGATTTGATACTTTCCATTCAGCTGCAGTAGATAGTGTCGCCCTCTGGAGGGCTCTGACTCGATGTGAAATGAAAAGTACCCTTTGATGGCAGCCTGATGTTAATTGAGGTGTAAACCTAACTGTAATTGATAGATGTGAGAGGCATCTAGGGTAATAAAAATGTAAATAACTAAAAATGTATTTGTGTGAGGAAAAAACGTATTTGCTCGCTTGCGACTGAATATGTGAGTTTATGAATACGAATGAGAGTCTTCAGGTTATCCTTACATGTCCTTTCCCCCGCCTGAATGAAAAAAAAATGCAAATAAAGACAGAGAAAAGATGAGCAGAGTCCGAAAAAAGGCAAAATAAAACAGGCTCTCTGCGATGTAAATGCACAGTGAACCATGATGCCACATTCGCCTCAGTTCCTGCTGCGCTCTCTCTCTATACACCGGCTTACTTAACATTTCTAATGCATGGAAAGAAGCTTTGGCCGGTTACATAAATGTAATTATTTTGATTGTTTGTCTCTGGTATGTAGCAGCATTGAGGGATTCTTTGGCCAGGACCACCCACTGCTGCTCTCTACATCATGTAACGATGCTTGAGGGGACACACTTACAGCTAATGAGGCGCTTGCTAATGAGAATGTGACGCTAAGAATGTTCTTTTTCATTATCTTACAGTCTCAACAACGAGAAAGAAGAGTTTAGTCCTGCCAAAAATAAACAGAAATCTGTGTAGTTCAAGTTGAGGTAATTTATAGTGTTTTGAAAACATAAGGATAAAAACAGTAGAGGTTGTATTAACTTGACATTAACTTCACTGGAGTAGTCAGCAACATAATTGCCTTTTAAGATTAAAATTTATTTTTGTGTGTGTGGTAATTATTGTGAGTAAATGCATAATTTTCTACACTGTTTTAGTCTAATTAATTCCTTTTTGCATTGCTCACTTTGAGAACTGGAAGAGCCACACTCTGTAGCACATTTCTCCATCATTTTTGCATTAAGTTACTGAATAAAATGTTCACTTTAAAAAAGAGAGAGAGATTGTATTAGTTAGTTTTTTAGTATTACAATATAATAAAGTAAATACAGAGATTAATAATTAGAAATAATAACTGTACTGTTTTAATTTGTGCAGATTTTAAGAAATAATATAATGGTTCTTTTTTCTGTTGCTGTTTTTATAATGTTCTTTTAATTTATAATTATTTTAAGGGTTTTTCATGTCTCCTCAACATCACATTCCATCTAGTAAGTCTCTTGTTACCCCAAACTGACAAAAGTCTTCTTAAAGTGATAATTCACCCAAAAATGAAAATGATGTCATCATTTACTTACACTCAAGTTGTTCTTGATAAAAACATCATAATAATCCACACAACTTCAGTCCATCAGTTAATGTCTTGTGAAGTGAAAAGCTGCACGTTTGTAAGAAAGAAATCCATCATTAGGGTGTTTTAACTTTAAACCATGATGTTTTTATCAGCTGTTTAAACTCTCATTATCACGGCACCCATTCGCTTCAGCAGATCCATTGGTGAGAAAGTGATGTAATGCTAAATTTTCAGCAAATGTTCATTTTTGAATGAACTATTCATTTTATTTTTATTTATTGTAGAAATATAACTCATTAATAAGTGTATGTGCCTGTACTAAACCAGAATCCTTTTATAGAAACACTTTAAATTACAGCACAAGTATATACAGAGGACACTAACTCCTCACAGAGTTACTTCTCTACAGTATGTCAGTTGACTGAAGTAGCTCTAGATGTGTTGTTGCCCGAGGTGTTAATGTTCCTGTGAATCACCACTATTCAGTTTGCATTTCAAATAGATTGTGTTTGCATGTAACCTTCAACTGAAATTCATATCTTGGCAAACATATGTATGTTTCCCACTTCATTTTTAATATGCCTGTATTTGTGTTGTTAAAAAAATTGGAATCCCCTCAGCTCCTTGAACCACTTCCCAGAATATTTCAGGGAGTGTTGTTCTGATCTCTCACACACACATTTACAAACACATTTGGCCTTTCCCTCTCACCTCCTGCCTACAATCTTTTTTCCAGTTCTTTCTTGCCGCCAGTGTGTTACAGTCATAATTAAATGCATTTGATTATAAAACCGAAGAAATGTTGTAGAATTCTGCATGGAAACACTTTCATGTCATGGCCTTTCATGGCACACTTGTTACTGTAAGATATTCAACATGTTAAAATGTTTTGAAAATTCATCAGAGGTGACAAGAACCATAACTGATGCGTGGAAATGCACTATTAGTGGCTTCCTCATTCACCTGACAACTGCAAACCAGTTTTGTGTTGCTGAACTGTAAATCGTTTTGTCCAATTTAAGTTTAAATATACGTCATATACGTCAAATGATACATCAACTACCCATATATATATATATATATATACACATTATAAATATCTTTACTGTAGATTTTAGTCAATTGATTGCATCCTTTCCTAATAAATGTATTCATTTCTTATTAAAAAAAAAGTTTTGAACGGTTGTATGTATGAAAAACAGCAGCATGAACATTCTTCAAAATATCTTCTTTTGTGTTCCCCTAAAGAAAGTAATTCACACATGTTTAGAATGACATGATGTTGAGCAAATGATGACAAACAATTTCATTTTTGAGTGAACAAATCTTTTAAGCCACTGGACAGACTGACCATGTCAAATACAAATACAAATACAAATACAAGATCTATTCAGCTAAGCTCCGTGATCTCCATATGTTTGAAGACAAAAATAAAACTGTCCCACATCTTCAATAAGGGCTTCAACCTGATTTCCCAAATGTGCATGAAAAACAAAAATGTCTCTCTCTGCATGTTAATGCTTTTCCTCGCAGGCTTTTCAGACCCTGAAAGAATGGTTTCCACACTGCATGCTTTGTGGGTCACACTTACAATACAACAGCTCTGCTCAATAGTGACAGGGTGGAAAGGTATTCTTGCATTTCATTTTCAGCACTGATAACTCTGATGAACCAAAGTGATTGTGACTATTAGAGTGACTTTTTTCCTTCATGCACAAGAAACAAACACATTCGAAATGAGAAGCTCATTTTAGTTGCATTACGTAAATGAAGGTTCCTTTCTTCTCACGAGCAAATTAACAAAACACCAATTTTTCTTTCATCTCGAAAATCATGAAGAATTTTGATTAAGGTCCCTCTGAACAAGATGTCTGCTTGCATGACACGTATTTGCTGTCTTTAGTTGTATTTCCTAAACATCTAAATATTTATGAATGCAATCATTAATTCAGCGTAATACACTTCATAAAAATTCTACCGTCTTAGCAGAGCAACAACATTTGCTGGAAATAGATGTTTTGGAATCTTGTGCTCTTGTTAAATAGAAAAATGAGCACAGTATCTCATGTTTGCATCACATTCTGTCCATCCATACCCTGTAATCACTAAACTAACCTGCAGTCCTGGACTAGACATAGAAACGTTTAGTAGAGCATGCAAGTGTTTGTGGGCCATCTAAGGGAATCAGATAGATATGCTGAGTTTCAAGGCAGGATAAGAGTTTTATCATAGTCATTTGTGGCAGGATTGTCTGCACATCCTGTCTGTTATCAGGTGTGGACAGATCTGACCAACTCGGAGCTCAATTTTACCTCCAGTAGAGAGATACTAATCTACATAGAGACAGCCTGTGAGAGAACGTAGAAAGATCTGATGAATATGAATATGTACTAAGGCTGTGCTCGGAATAGCACACTACCATTCCATACTTCCTTCTTGACTATTTATGGAAGCCCGTTTCCGCCTCAGAGTCAAATACATTTTTTGACTTTGTTTCTTGTAATTGAATATTTATATCTCACAATTGCTACTTTGTTTTGTAATTGTGACTTTTTGTGATATTTCACAGTGTGACTTTATATCTTATTTTAAAAAGTATCTCCCAATGAGTGAATTTTGCAATCGCAAACGTAATTGCTACTTAATATCTCAGATTTGCAGCTTTATTTATTATAGTTATGACTTTATTTCATGTAATTGGTGTTTCCATCTCACAACTGCAACTGTATATCTTAAAATTAATACTTTCTTCATACTTGTGACTGTTTCTCATAATCTCAAAGTGTGGCTATTTTATGTTTTTTTAATTATCTTACAATGAGACCTTATATCTCATAATTGCAAATGAATATCTCAAAGTGTGACTATTTTATATTTTTTAAATTTATCTCACAATGAGACTTTATATGTTTAAACCAACATTGTAAATGTATTTCTCATAGATGCAGCTTAACATCTCACAAGTGCAGCTTGAGTTCTTGTAGCTGTGACTTTATTTCTCATAATTGTTACTGTTTATCTTATAATTATGATTATCTCACAACTAGACTTTGAACTGCAAACCTTTTTTTGAACTTCTCACAATTGCAGCTTTATTTCTCGTAGTCATGACTTTTTCTCTTAATTTCTTCAGTTAGAATCTTATAAATGCCACTGTATCTCACAATGTGATATTTTTATTTTACACCATATCTCATAGTTTTGTTTAAGAGATTTGTGTTTAACAAGCTTTTAGAATTATTTAAATGGGACTTTGATTTTTAGACATGCACACAAATTATTTAAAAAAACATTAAATTCAAATGCTGAATTAAACATTTAATGTAATTAGGTCATGTGACAGAAATGTAGCATCATTTTTAAATGTTTAGCTTACATAATGTGCAAGAATGAAAAATAATAGGCTATATACAGTACCCAGTATGCTTTGTGCTTTGTATTCTATTCTGAACATAGCCTTTAGAAAAGACATAAGATTTATGCTTTCCACTGTGGCTGGTATAACATTAAAATGGTATGTCATTTAATATTTCATCCTGTGCAAGTTAAAAGGCTTTGTTGCTGCCTGTGTGGCGCTCTATGTCTGTACGTTTGTGTTTATGTATGTGTGTGTGTTCGTTTAAAGCTTGAAAGCGCTATCCATGGAGAATGCGGTTTTGCCATGTCTCTGTTGGTGATGAGTGCATTCCACGGGAGTGGCCGAAATTAGCTGTAACATCCTTACTCGCTGATGTCAAATCTGCCCTCGCACACACACACACACAGCACAGGCTGAGACATCTGCCAGCACACTAAAAATGAACAAGTCATTTCAGCGTGTCGAGCAAATTTCACACACATCCAAGGCCTCTCTCTGATCTTCTTAAATCACTGCTTGCCTACCGCTTCCTTAATAAACCCCCTTCTTTCATATCCGCAGTGTTTCCTGCTCTCCGTGACCCTTTCTGGAAGCTTCTTCTCCGCTCTGAAGTGCAGAGCATCATTGAAAAGGAAACATGTCTAATTAAACATGACCTTATTTACATACCATTACAGAAAAAGGAAGGATTTTCACTCTTGGAAGACGTGGAGAAAATTACTCTTGGTTTAAAAAAGAAAGACAATTAGATTCACATAAACAGTCACATAAACAGTCAAAAAACATTCAGTGTATATACAGCTACCATATATATTACAGCTTTTTCTTGGAGATGGTACCATCTAATACCTTTTTTTGACCATTGTCCCAAGCAGCTGACAACTTTTCTTTTCGAATTAATATTTCATGTCAATTTATTGTAGTATTTATTTATTTGCTTGCTTGACATTTTTTTGGTGTTTAGAGAGTATATATATATATATATATATAATTCATATTTCATGCCAATTTATTGAAGTATTTATTTATTTATTTTGTCATTTTATGGTATAAAGCCCCTTAAACCTCATAAAATGGACATGCATATTGCGCAAGAAATCAATTGATATGATGGGATAATTCAGGCCCGGTTCTACTACTACTACTACTACTACTACTACTACTACTATACTGGGGTGCTAGAGGGGGTGCACCCTCAAACGAAATCAAAAGCACCCTCAGTTAAAGCTGTATTAATGGTATTTTATTGCAGATTTGGCAAACTATCAAAAAACTATAATATCCAGTGCGATATGGTTTGCGCTCTGGCGATCGATTTCTATTTCAACGTGTTTTTGCAGCATTGAGCAGTGTAGCCAATCACAGTATCTGTTGATTTCTTGAATCAGAGGCGTTTAAGTTAGAATCAACTCACCGCTCAAATTGCCGGAGATTTTGTTCAGGTATTGTGTTCAGCACGAATCATCTCATTATAACAAAGTGTTGACGCGATGTAAATAAGAGATTTGTTGTGCAGCGTAGAGAACTTTATTGATTATAACGTATCTTTGTGAGACCGCGATGAACTAAGGTGAGTGACTGCTTTTTAGTGATTATGAACTGAGCGCTCTTTGCGCCATAGCAACGGATGCCACCAGAGCCGATCCTCCCTATATGCAGAATACGCAAGCTGCGTAGGGCCCCCGAAACACCAGGGGGCCCCCTTGCTCTCAAATATGTTTTAATTTTAGTTTCGTTTTTGAGTTTGGTCAAATCATGTAACATGAATGTCATACAGTGTCTTGCTCGAGACTAAAAAAAAAACGAGTTGAAAGCGTATCGAGCCGTGGAAGAGATAGGCTACTGTTTCTCGAGCGCTTTCCGCGAGCGCGATTCGAGACGGAGTGAAACACGGTCAAATGTGTTGCATCCATCCTTGCAGGGCCTTTGCTGTTGCAAAAGCATGTTTTGAAGGTCAAATACTCTTTTTAAAAAACTTTATTTCATGTCATCTGGAGATTACAAGCTCTTGGGGAGCTTACGTTAAGTTTTAAAGAGTTTTTTTCAGGCTCTCCTCTCGTCTGCAGACAGATAGAGGGAGACAGAAAGACGCTGGTTATCACTGGAGTCATGGGCCCTGATCAGAGGCAGGGTGCTGGGTCTTATCTTAATGAAGCTGTGCTTATCATGAGCGCGAGGTCACTGCTATCTGTCTAACCTCTGACTGCACCCTCTTTCTTTCAATTAACCCACTCACAAAAGTCTGTCTGCCCTTTCACACTTACATACATACATACAGTTTCAATAAAAAGTTCCTGTTCTGCTGTTTTGATTAAAAAAAGAAAAGGTTGAGACTTTTATTTTACATGTGTTTTGCAGAAGAACTCTATTGATCTCTAAACTCAAAGGCACCTGGCTTCTTGGCAACAGGGGGCCCCAAATTGTGAGAGGTCCTGGGTTCAAATCCCGGACGAGCCCCCAGAGCTGTTAATTTTCAGGCAGACTTTCTGTAGCCTTTAAGCTATCGATCATCAATTGGAAACCGGTGCACCAACCCCTGTGGTGTGTAGCGGCAGCCACAGACAGACACAGAGCCAGTGTACTAGCATAACATTCCCAACTTTATTAAAGAAAATGGCATATTTATACAACACAGATTCATACAGTAACTTACAGGATATCTTGGGCATCCAATCAAAGTACTCAGCGGTCAAACATTACCCTATATGGATATCAAGAAATATGAGTAAGATGTGCGAGTGAACATATGTGTGAGTTTAGTTACCGTTTGCTTAATGTTCATATATTTTTTCTTATTTAAATTATTTTCAAATGCACTTCTTTCCTGTAAATGTTGTAATTCATTTCTGTGATGGATTTTCAGCATCATTATTCCAGTCTTCAGTGGTATATGATCCATCAGAAGTCATTCTAATATGCTGATTTGCTGCTCAAGAACTGTTTCTTATTATTATCAGTGTTGAAATCTGCTTAATATTTATTGTGGAAATCATGGAAACATTTTCCAGGATGAACAGAAAGTTCAAAATAACATCATTTATTTGAAATAGAAATCTTTGTAACATTATAAATGTGTTTACCGTCACATTTGGTCAATTTAATGCATCCTTCCTAAGTCAAATTAATGATTAATTAATTATTGGTATTATTTTTTTATCTCCATGTATATAAATATACATTTAAGATGATGTTGTCCTACTAAAAGAACAACTGACCCCTTGTTCAAATCCCCCAAACAGCCACTGAGTCGAATCATGACTTTTATAGGTATATACAGTAATATGAAAGACAGATGAAACGGAAGTATAGAGAGAAAGCTCTCTCTCTCTCTCTTTCTCTCTCTTTCTGTATTCATCCCTCTAGACTAGCTTGGCCTGAGGGTCTGTGCCACTCATGTTTGTACTTACTGCAGTGCCACTTCCTTTAAAACTCAAGCCAAGCTGACAGTCAAAACTGCCAAGGCCAGGATCAGGTCACAAGCCACTGCAGCAATCCATGGTGTGTGTGTGTTTGTTTATGCGTTTGAGGTGCCAATACTGATGAAGTGTTAGATTGGAAGCTTCCTGTTCCACATTTCCACCAAGCACTCTCTTGTGTGCCATCAAGTGTTTCACAGGTGTAGTAGCACTCGTCTGAGGTCTCGACAGGACATTTTAATTTAAATTATAAACATTATGCAAACTACTATGTCTGATTTTATCATAATTACTGATGTATTATGATAGAATTTCTTTTAAAATTATCCTTAGAGATTTATATTTATTTCTACATGTTTATTTAAAGACAACCTAAAATGACATTCTGTAATATGACGTCTACTGTAACTGAAGCTGAATATTCAGTTCTCTCTCTCTCTCTCTCTCTCTCTCTCTCTCTCACACACACTATATATATTAAAATATATATATTAAAATTATTATATGCTAGCAGCTTTTTTATAGCATATGGCATATTACTTTATACCATATATTTAGTTTTTGCTAGTATCAAAATATTTACATTTCTTTGATAGTAGTATTGTGTGCTGAATTTTCGGTGTCATGTGACAATCCTAATCTATACTCAAGATGATTTGTAGCATATATTTCAATCTGCTATGACATAGTGAGTGTTAGAGCCGTCTAGAGCACATGGGGTCCAACATTTTTTTTGCTCAAGGGGACCAAGAAGAAGGTCACTTTAAGAAAATGTACACTGTTATGTATGCAATGCATATCTAATATTAATGAGAGCAGAGTGGTAATGTAGGGGTATAATAACCTCCTGACATCTGCTGAGCAGCTTTCTAAAAGATTCCTATGAGGGGTCTGAGCTCTCTGTTCCTGAACCCTTTTTAATTGGATTCTCCTTTGAATGGCTGCCATCACCTTTCTTTTGTTACACGTTTATCACTAGTGACTGATTGTCACCATGGCGACGAGTTCATTCATTTTATTACAGGTACCAATGACAAATGTCAAACAAGAATCTGTTGGTAAAAATAATGAGGTACAGTTCTATGATACTTGTGGGGATTTAATTGTATATATTGTTTTATTGTATTGACAACTATTCATGAAGATATTAAAATTTCTTCATGAGTGTATTGGCTCAAATTGTAATTCTGGTTCATTTGACGATTAAACTTGGCTGGAGTCCAGTCGAGTTGAAAGTAATAGCCACAGATTTATCCGTTCAAAGTGGTTTCAGGGTAATGATCCATTCAGTTGATAGAGAAGACCATTACATATTCAATTAATTTCATAGGACATTTCTGAGCTTCCCCCCCAAAAATAATCAATTGAAATAGAAAAACACAGAATGACATGTTCAACCATCACTCAAAACATGCACACACACACACACACACACACACACACACACACACACACCCATAAAGCTGATATAATAGGCATACTAAATAGACTTATGGCAAATTAGCGTGAGTATGTTTGCGTGTGTGTGGGGGATGATGATAACGGAGAGCTTTATGAATTATCCTAAAACTGACATGTTTATTGTGGCTATTTTCCTCAAAAGGCCTGATTCAGCACTCACTCTGCAGGCATTGTTTCTCATTTGCACATGCAGTGAATTCAAGCACGGATTTGGAAATTGAGTGTCAGAAACTGTAGCCAGTAATTATATTTTACTGTCTGCAATGCTGAAATGTTATTCCAAACCCATTTTTCATTTTGATCCCTTATCTGAATATTAGTATATTCTAAATAATTCCATGCACTGTGAAAAATTATATTCTGTTAATGTTGAATTGATTTAACAAATAAAATGACAGAATTGTACAGAAATATATTGTTGTTTGTTTGAACTTTAACACTAACTCATTCCTATCAGTTAAATGAGTAATATCAAACATTCTGTCGGTTTCATTTTATCAATTCAAACTGATTCAAAATTTATTTTTGTTATTTTATTTTTCGTTTAATAATTTGCATTCCATAATTGTCTTTGCATTTAGTTAAATATTTTTAATCTGATGAAATGATAGTTTCCTCAATCATTTTCTTGCCA
The DNA here is from genome assembly GCA_027422415.1 of Schizothorax lantsangensis. Classification (NCBI taxonomy): domain Eukaryota; kingdom Metazoa; phylum Chordata; class Actinopteri; order Cypriniformes; family Cyprinidae; genus Schizothorax; species Schizothorax lantsangensis. Next base: position 20,758,769 of record CM049856.1, on the reverse strand, counting down.
TTGTTTTTTATTCAGGACAGAGAGAAATAGTGGCGATGACAGGAAATGGAGGGCAAGGACAGGAAGTGACACGAGTTGGACTTGCTTTGACCACCTGAGCAGCACAGCTCGGAAGTCATGTGCACTAGGCTACGGCTCTGACACAACATCAAATTCTCTTTTGTAAGTGCGGTGTTCCGGCCTCTGTTGTGTTCTTTACGTGGCAGCTTTATTACTCCATTGAATTATGTCCTAACAGTGGATTTGATATAAGTCTCCATATCATCGGTGAACAAACTCCCTATCTTCAATGAAACTCTCTCTGTAGATTCTGTCATTGATGCCTGCTGTGGGACAGGAGGAGCAAGCAACTCTTTGTGGCCATGAACACATCTCTGTTCAATGTGATGCTCGGTTGAGAAGCCCACCTGCTGCTCTCAAAGCCTTCTGGAGGCTTCAATGATTTTTTTTTTTTTAAGATTTACATGGCGCTCTGAAGTAAGTTTCAAAAACCTGTGTGTACCAAGTGTAGAGTTGGGGTGGGTCAGCCTGTTGAGATTTGACGATTCCTCTGTCACAAGAAGTTCAAATGAATTGTGTATAAACAAGGTTGTAGGAGTAAACATGTTTACTTGCAGGTACACTACGGAAAGTTTTGCATTAGAAATGAACAAGATACTAGCATGTAAAAATGTTTCCTTTACAAATAACTTGCAATTTTCTGTTTGAACCACAGATGGTAATACAGAGCCCATAATTCCAGTGTGGAATAAGGTGTTTATAAGGTTATAAAATAAGGTTAATAAGGTGTTTTTTGGACCCAAAATCAGATAGAATTTAGTTTCTGGCCGTTTTTCATCCTCTGAGGTTTTAGAATTAAATATGCTGTTTTTAGAGACCTAAGCTTTTAAAATTTCTATGTAAACTCTTTTTTTTCATGTACTTAAATTAATTTACCTTTTCAGTCTAATCTGAATCATTAAACAGAATCCAACTGTCTTTGAATTCTATCTTACTATGTTCTAGCTACTAACATTGGTCTAATATTGGGATCCTTCAGAAGTGATCTGCAGAGCTGTAGGTGCTACACACAGCCAGGAACAGCACAAGGTAGACAGATTTAAATAAGAAATATGAAATTGATGTAAGTAGGAAAACGACAAAGTCAAAACTGCTTTTCTAATTTTACATCATCTTCTTACCTGAACAGAATGATGAAAGCGAAAACGAACTGATAAACATGATTTATATTCAAAATGGTAAGCAAGTACTGCTTTGTATGGTTTGTATATCTGCAATCCTAGTTTCGTTTTTTCCCTTGACGTAATAGACTCCTGTATGGAAGCTTGTAGAGAAATAAAAAAGGAAATTCCGACTTTTTATCTCATGATTCTGACTTCTTTTTTTCCCCACAATTCTGAGAAATAAATCAACATTGTGAGGTGTTTAGTTGCAACTGCAAACATGTATATCATGCAGTTGTGAGATTATAATGTGCAGTTGCAAGATATAAACTCTATAATTATAACAGAAAAATATATAATAATTCTGAGAAGAAAATAATTATGAGATAGAATGTCACAATTACCTTTTTATTGTTTGTTAGTTTGTGGTGGGAATAAAAAACAGAATTGTAAGATGTAAACTCGGAATTGCGAGAAAAAGTCAGAATTGTGTTTTTTTTTACAGTATCTCACAATTCTGACTTCTAAAAACTCACAGTTCTGGGTTTATATCTCGCAATTTTAAGCTGATATTCTGAATTCTGACATAAAAAGTTGCAATTACCTGTTTAATTGTTTTATTCCGTGGCAGAAACTGGCTTCCTTAGTCCTGCCACCTGTTGGTGTAGACAGGTATTTCCTCTCACACAGGAACAGAATGTACATGCCAGTTGGCTGTTGCCTGTTTGCAGCGTGTTCAGGGGCAACACAGTCAGCTTTCATCAGTCGTATAGTTCTTTGATGTCGGTTTGGTGTGTCACAGGCTTTAGTCTTCTACCCGTGCTCACTGAGGTGGGTCTTAAGTGTCACAGCTTTCAATAACACACCATGTTGAATCATTATGACTTTCGGATCAACAGACATCCCAACCGACAGCATGACAGATAAAAGTATTTGTTTTTGTTTGAGAAAGACTGTATGGATGTGGACATTCACCAACAGCCCAAGTCGCTGCCAATTACAGCTATAGAAAGCAGTATGACAGAGATATGTATTTAGACATGGATATTGTGTGTGTGGGCAGGCAAATGTCTCTAGGGACACACTTTGACAAGACGCCTCCAGACACGTGCCACGCCTAGAGTTGATGGACATTCGGCGCATTAGCAATGGAGAATAAATAATAAAATATGCGAGGAAAATAGGAAAATGAGCAAACTGTGTCTATCTGCTCTGTGCCATCAGCAGCTGTCCTGAGGGCTGTTCTGCTAAACGCATTCATTCCCTCCGCTGCGGGCTGTTCTGTTAAACGCTTGCGCCTCCCTCCACCAGCGATGATGAGTCACAGTACCGGTCTGTCTGAAATGTTCAGAATGAATCTGGCTCAGGCGATGAAGCTGCGTAAAGAGGATTAGCTTTTCTCAAGGGTCCAGCCCTGCTTCCCTGAGATTGAGGTCTTTACATATTCCAGCATGATTTCATGTAGATTTTGTGGATCTTTTTGTAAAAAATAAGTTGATGGCCTAAGGTTTTGGCCTTGCTTGTCAGAAAGAAATTATTTTGTGTATGTGGCTGTCTACATAATTTCTGCCTCTGTGTGTGTGTGTGTGCGTGTGTGTGTGAGCTAACGCCTGAAGATCCAACAAATCGAGAGCAGTGTTAAATATTTTGGCATCAGAAATCTGTCTTCAAAATCAGAATATCACAATATTTCTCACACTCACACACTATGTTCAATCATGGTAACATGAACGAATTCTCTAATATTCACCAAGGCTATATTTATTTGATCAAAATGATGTAAAAACAGTGAAGTATTATTTCAATGTAAACTAGATTTTTCTATATGAATATTTAAAAAAATGTAATTTATTCCTGTGATGGCAAAGCTGAATTTTTAGCATCATTACTCCAGTCCTCAGTCACATGATCCTTCATAAATCATTTTAATATGCTGATTTGCTGCTCAAGAAAGATTGCTTATTATTATCAGTGTTGAAAACCAACGTGCTGCTTAATATTTTTGAAGAAAACATAAATTGTTTCAGGAGGCTTTGAATTTAATTTGAAATAGAAATCTTTTGTAATGTTATATTATATTTACTTTCTTCACTTTTGTTCTCTTTTGATCAATTTAATGCCTCCTTAATGAATAAAGAGTTTAAAAAATCATACTCACCCCAAACGTTTGTATGATAATGTGAATGAAATTATAGTACACTGCAGTTCCTTCACTTTTTGTCATATGTGTGTATAATGTAATTAAAGCAGTATGTTTTTTATCATTTAAAAACTATAATTTAGTTTTAATTTGGCAGTTTATTTTGGGTTTCCAAGCCAGAACTTCAAGAATATGTCAGAGCGCTGTCATACCACCCCTGCTGTGTCTGCGTCACAAAACGCTCTTCAAGTTTCCAGTGGTGTCGTGCAAATGTGTTCTTGCAGCTAAATTTGACGAGACTGATCGGTTTTGCACTTGACACTGTCTGACGAGATGGAAGGCTGTCACGCTAACCATCTCTGCCCTCGGGCCTTCACGAGGAGGGAACTTTTTGTTCTTTTTCACACTCTCTCAGTTTGTTCATCTTCTTTGCTCTCTATATGCTAATCTGTATGCTTGTAAAGTCATATATGCATAAAATAACACCTGAAGAAAGGTACCGGTGACTCAGTTAGCTTGTTGAATAACAGATCCCAAAACTCTTGTTGCTTTCCAGAGCAGGCAACTCTTCAGAGTAGATGTTTGTTTCTGTGCTCAACCACAGGCTTTTTATGCCAATTTGTACTTGTTACATATTAACATGAAGTTGCATGATATGATATGACTACTATATTGGCTATCAGCCAATATTAAATGTTTTGTATGGGTCAATAGTGGATATTTAATTGTGTATTTCCCGTGTTTTTACATTAAGTTTTGCTTTAAAGGAATAGTTCACCCAAAAATGAAGATTCTGTCATTAATTACTCACCCTCGTGTCGTTCCAAAACTGTAAGACCTTTGTTCATTTTTGGAACACAAATTAAGATATTTTTGATGAAATCCGAGTGCTTTATGACCCTCCAAAGACAGCAACGCAACTGAAACATTCAAGGCCCAGAAAGATAGTAAGGACATTGTTAAAATAATCAGTGGTTCAACGTAATTCTTTTAAAGCTACGAGAATACTTTTTGTGCGCAAAGAAAACTAAAATAACGACTTCATTCAACAATTTCTTCTCTTCCATGTCAGTCTTCCATGTGCGTTCACGAGAGTACCACGATGCTTGCGTAAGTATATTGTAAAGAAGTTTTAAATAGAACAAAGATTATTGGAGTATATTTTACAAAAAAAATACTTTGTTTTTTTAATAACTTAAAAATGTCACATTTAATTTAATTGGCCCTATCATACACCCGGTGTAATGCGGCGCCAGGCACAATGCAAGTGTTTTTTGCTAGTTTCAGCCCGACGCAGTTATCATTTTCACGTCCTGCGCTACGTTGTTTAAATAGCAAATACTTTTGAGCCCATTTGTGTGCTCATGGGCGTGCTGATCTGAAAATGAGGTGTATTCAGGCGCATTGTTGGCGCGTTGCTATTTTGAGGCAACTGAAATAGACTCCATTGACTAACTAAAACCTGGTTTAAAGTCAATGGCGTAGTATTTTTTCGTTATTTAAAGAGCGCGTTAGTAAAATGCACCTATAGGTGGGTCCACAACATTCGTACACTCTGCTTATTACACACACAGAGACATGCAGCAGCACACAAACATGCCAAATATTCAAAATTAAATACAATGTGAAAGATTATTATTGTGTAGGCTACATAAATATAAAAATGCCTACATGTCATAATGGATAGTCATTGCTTGTATCAGAATTAGGCTACCTATTTGCTCGTGCACAAGCAGCTCCGTTTCTTCTCTGGAGATGCGTTCAGTCTTTGCTCTTGCAAATTCCGCTGTGTAAATAGCGAACTGGCTTTTAAAGGGAATGGGAGATGAGACTCTGATTGATTTATTGCATGTTATGCCCAAAACACACCCATTACTCATTAAGAGAATAAGGACAACACTTTTAGACCATGCGCCGGTCACGCCGACAGTTTTTCTCATCGTTAACTAGCAAAAGTGAATTCGGACACACCCAAAGTACACCTGCGCCTTGCGCTTTAGACAATGCTCTTAGATCGTTAAAGTAGGGCCCAATGTGTTACTTGCTGTTTCTTTGTAATCGTTTGTAAAAATTCACTAGTGGAAAATTACTTCTACACCATTTTTTTCAGTGTACAGATTATTTTGCAGATATAACACAGATACAGATATGAGAAAGCAAAATAGTCATTTCTGCCTGCTAATATCTTGTTTAATTGCTACTAAGTGCCTCAAACTAAACTCGAGTCACTAATGCAGCAAATCCAGTGACTAGTTCTTCCTCAAAAGTGCTTGACTTTTGCACTTTTGGGACCTTGCCAATTTGACTTTAGCAGACTGGCGCACCCAAAAGTTGTGTAAATCGAGTCAATCAGATTGAAACGGATGGTTTTCAGTTAGCACTTGGTATTTTTGTGTGCAGTAAGCATCAGGCAGTCCATGAACGGACTGTGGGTGGTTTGTGGGTGTGCCGCCTCGGGCTCAAATTAGACATGCTGTACCATATATCCTGCCAGCAGAATCTGCATCCTGCTCTGAGTTTAGCTGAGGTCTTCAAAGGACAAGCTCTTAAACCTCACTTCAACCCAAACCTGAGTGAGATGCCATCCTGAAACTACACAATGATGTCACAAAATGTCACACCTATTAGGGATTGCTGAAATCTCACCATTCCTTCACACTTAGAAATTTCTCACGCTGTATGTAATTGAACATTTGTATGCAAGTCTCCTGCTTCTCAGATTTTGTTTTCAGAAATAAAGACTCACACTTGTTTTCTTTAGAAATGATCACAATGTTGTCTCGCACTGTTCATACTGTGCTGAGTTTTTCATTATTTTAGTGTCTTAAAGCTGCAAGGGAAAGTTGTTAAAATCTTTTTTGTGCAAAGTATTTTTTTTATTTTTTTTTAGCTAGCACAAAAACAACAGTCAAACAATCAAGCCTGTACAACACTGGTGAAAAAAACATGCAGTAAGACAGCAGTCTGTCTCTGGTAAACAGTTGTCTGTAGAGTCCAAGAACAGTTGTTTGTGTGTCTCATATTGCTTTGTAAATCTTCACAGATCAAAAACAAACCGCTTCTCCCTTCCTTTCATCTCTCAACCTTTCTTTTCACTCTCACGTCATCATTTAGACATCCCTGAAACATTAATGGACTTCCCTTATGTTATTATGAAGGCACTTTCTGATCAGTTTTGTCTGATTGCGTAACTTGCCCTTGGGTAAGTCTGTCTACATTTATTACAGTCCAGAATACTTTTTTTTTTTTTTTAAATAGTACAAAAAGATAATAAAAAAATAATAAAGCCAGCATGAATTTAAAAAACAATCAAGGACTTGAAGTCAGTTTTTTACCCAAAAGAAAAAGTTTTTTAGATGTTGAGTGAATAAAGGACAAATTCATTTCCCGAATATGAATGTGTTCATAAAAATTTGATTTGGACATTTACTGTTTTGCCTCAATGTGGTCGTCTTGTTTTAATTGTGATATAGCTGCTCACATGATTGACCTTGATTACCAACAGGTGCAATCAACTGGAACTCTGTTTGAATCTTAGTACTTATTGAGCTGTTGCTTTTGCTTGTATGTGTTTGCCCGACGAAGGTCTTTGGACCAAAACGTTGCTATTTTAATTTTTTTTTGAATAAAGGGAAAAACAGTGTGCAGACATTTTTTCCACTTTTTGAAAAAACCCTTTACTAACATTTTAATTGGACCTTAGGGGAAAAATTTAAATAAAGGAATCATATCATTCATTTTTCTATTAAAACAAAAAAGGAAGTTGTATTTGAATATAGCACTTAATTCACCAAATAGATTTTTTATAACCTGTTTCATTTTCAGGTTATAAATGTAACAAGTTAGCTGGTTGACTGAGCTTGGCTGCATGTTTTGACTGGTTATTATGTTGTTTTGACTTTTATCTGTATGCCAGATTTTCTTCAAAGGAATAAGAAAGATGTTGTTGTGAAAAATAAGAGGTCATGAAGTATTATTTTTACATTTTTCTATAAAGGCATCACCATTTTTTACTTCTTTGTTATGAAATAAGTGGATCTAATGTGAGCAGTTCTCAGCTAATTAGGATACTTTCTTCTTTCATCCATGGTTTTGAGAAACGGTTTGGACTCTCGACTAATGAGCTTGTCTTAATCACACATTCCATTGTACGTAGACATGAACTGAATACTTGAAATATTTAATTTATTCAGTGATCCTTATCCAATGGGGTGGCTTCATTCTCCTCAAAGCATTTTCTTAAAAAAGAATGCTAAAAGTTTGTAGCCTCCTACCATACAAGACAGTGTTGTTTGAAGATACAAAAAAAGAAGTAGAAAAAGTGGTCGGTTCAGGTTCAGGAGGGAAAGATAGATTTGTAGAATTAACTACAGTCTTGTGCTCTGATACTTAATGTACGTCCACAGACGTCTGTCTATCTTTTAGAGTCTCTTCACAGGCACATCCAGTTATTTTTCTGCTTCCTTTTCCAAGATGCGTGTGGAGACAGAATGTATATATACACTCCCCTCCAAAAGTATTGGAACTGTGAGGCCAATTCCTTTATTTTTGCTGTAGACTGAAAACATTTGGGTTTGACATCAAAAGATGAAAAGAGATCAACATTTCAGCTTTTATTTACAGGTATTTTCATCTGATCTGGATCTGATACACAACTTAGAGGATAGCACCTTTTGTTTGAACCCACCCATTGCTCATGTTACCAAAAGTATTGGAACATGTGACTGACAGGTGTGTTTTGTTGCCCTGGTGTGTCCTATTAATTGATTATTCTAACAATAAATAGCACTGAATGTCTGCGCTCAGTTTCAAATCCGTGCAGACTGCATTTATAGTTAGTTAAACATGTAACCAACATGAAAACCAGAGAGATGTCTATGGGTGAAAAACAAGCAATTGTGAAGCTCAGAGAAGATGAAAAATCAATCAAACCATTGCACAAACATTGGCAATAGCCAGTACAACCATTTGGAATGTCCTGAGGAAGAAAGAAACCACTGGTATACTAAGTAACACACCTCAAACGGGTAGACCAAGGAAAACATCAGCAGTTGACGACAGAAACATTGTGACAGCTGTAATGTAATGAAAGACCCTAAAACAACTGTTAGTGACATCAGCGACAACCTCCAGAGGGCAGGAGTGAAGGTATCACAATCTACTGTTCGCAGAAGACTTCATGAACAAAAGTACAGAGGCTACACCAGAATATGCAATCCACTCATTAGCAAGAAGAATAGGAGACGAGCCTCAAAACTTCTGGGACAAGGTTTTATGGACTGATGAGACAAAGATTAACCTTTACCAAAGTGATGGAAAGGCTAAAGTTTGGAGAAAAAAGGATCTGCTCATGATCCCAAACATAAAAGCTCATCTGAAACACAGTGGAGATAATGTCATGGTTTGGGCTTGCATTGCTTCTTCTGGGACAGGCTCATTAATCTTCATCGATGATGTAACACATGACGGCAGCAGCAAAATGAACTCAAAAGTCTACAGAAATATTTTGTCTGCCAATTTAGAGAAAGATGCAACCAAACTGATTGGGAGATCCTTCATCATACAGCAAGATAATGACCCCAAACATAGTGCCAAAGAAACAAAGGAGTTCATCAGGGCAAGAAGTGGAAGGTTTTAGACTGGCCAAGTCAATCTCCACACTTAAACCCTATAGAGCATGCCTTTTACCTGCTAAAGAGGAGACTGAAGGGAGTAACCCCCCAAAACTGAAAGAGGCTGCGGTGAAAGCCTGGAAAAGCATCACAAAAGAAGAATGCAAAAGTTTGATGTCAATGGGTCACAGGCTTGATGCAGTTATTGAAAGCAAAGGATTTGCAACTAAATATTAAGTTTTATTCACTGTAACCTAGTTTAAGTCAATCTGTTCCAATAATTTTGGTCACCTGAGCAATGGGTGGGTTCAAACAAAAGGTGCTATCTTCTAAGTTGTTTATCAGACCCAGATGTGAATATCTGGAAACAAAAGCTGAAATGTTGATCTCTTGTCTCATATTCATCTTTTGATGTCAAACCCAAATGTTTTCAGTCTACAGCAAAAATAAAGGAATTGGCCTCACTGTTCCAATACTTTTGGAGGGGAGTGCATATTGCTACTGCCAGTACATCCACAGACAATCTGCTGTGAGCATGTACTGCAGCTGCACATATAATATACATCATATGAAAAAAATCCTCTATATATCATGTAGCATATCTATACGGTTGGAGCTGGGGAAGGTGGAGGGTTTCTGAAGCATACTGCAACTACTACAGCAACACTAGCCAAGTCTTTGAATATTGAGCAGCAAGCTCATTGGCTGCTGATATGAAAAGAACCAATGAGCTGTGCCATGTGAATAATGATGTGATTATATCAGATTGAGTTTAGTCTCAGCCTCAGACGTCACACCCACGGAACATTAGCTGAACGTCTGATGCATATGGCACACAAAAGTGGAAACACTTCAGGAGTGTCGAAGTCGTCGTCGGATTGGTTGAATTATACAGGATTTCCGGGAGACGTGTGTGTCGCATTCTTTAATGTTCCACCTGGAAACAAAGATGCTGTGACACCAAACCCCCTCATGAAAGAAGAAAGCCGTCGTGTTTACAACTGTGACGACAAACGCTTATCAGGATCAAATAAACGCTGTATTTTCAAAAGTATGTGAAATATTTAACGTTCGCGGTATAGAATCTTTACAATCCGTCGGAGAGTTTTACACCAGTCTGTTATTGTGGCGACATTTCCACGCACCGAAATGTGACGCTGAACGAAACGAACTGTGATTGGTTGTTTGACATGTCGGTCAAATGGCCTCATGGGCGGGACTTGGCCAATAAAACCTGCCATAGATTCCAGACCTTCAGCCGGCAGTCTGAAGGTCTGGCTACGCGAGACTAGATTGAGTTAGAACCTATCAGCCTGTGCCATTTAGAGTTTATTGACATAACTTTGTATATATACTTAGCAGCTTTAATTTTATACAGTACAGTACATTTCCTCAGCTGATTTTAGTATTTGTAGAATATTTTAGTAGCTGGTAAAATCTCTTAAAATAAACATTTTTAGGTAGCCTTGAAAAATCAAACAAATCAAACACTTGTGAATGCAGTTTGTGTGTGTGTGTGTGTGTGTGTGTGTGTGTTTGTGTTCATATTCTACATATATTCTACATATTCTGTAGAACCATATTCTACATCCCTTAATCCTACCCAATACATACAATTATTAACTACCTTACTAACTACTAATGAAGTGTCCATTGGACCTTTCCATTTATATGAAGGTCCAATGTTTACTATTAACTAGCTATTCACTATGACTTTTGCCTCAAAAAACGACTAATTACTACTTATTAGTAGTTAGTAAGGTAGTTAATAATTTTATGTATTGGGTAGGATTAAGGGATGTAGAATATGGTTCTACAGAATATGTGCTTAATAAGCACTAATAAACAGACAATATGCCAGTAATGGGTCAAATGGGACATGCATGAAAATATATTTTGTAACTTCTTGTACTGCTGTAATTTTAAGATAATTTTTTGAAAACTGAAAGTTCCAGTCCCTGTTTATTGTATTATATTAACTGCATGGTAAAGAATAACCATTCTCCTTTTGTGTTCCACAGATTAGATTAAGTCATATGGAGTTGGAACGAGATGAGGGTGAGTAAATGATGACAGAATTCTCAACTCAATTTTATGGTCGTCTTAGCAGAACACAGCTGTTAAATCAAACCGAGGCAGTTTCTGTCCTTCTGCCAGTTAAAAAGTAGGTGGATCAGCAGCGCTCTGAGCTGCCTGCTTTGGGCTAAATCAGATCTTGGTCTAGATTCAAAGCGCAAAACAATCTGCTAACCACGGAGCCTCTGGGCAGGTTCTGACACAGACAGAGAGGTTCCAGGAGGCTCCGGAACAGATGGAATATTGCTGATTACTCTTCTAATTCTAATATTCATATCGCCACGGAAAACTTTTCTGAATCTTTGTGCCGGGCCTTAATCAGTATGGTAATACTGCTCCCGGTGATATATGAATAATAATGAGGATGCTGATATGGGCCATTCTTCATCCTTTCTGCTAACAAATGAATGTGGCCAGCTTGGTGACTTATGCAAATACTGTAGAGGTGCTTTAAATGGCATAAAACAGCTCAGGTTGTCTGACATCTGAAGCTCATGAGTGATCGTGTCTGTCTGGACTCATTTAAGACTGAAGATTGACTCATTGAGATGTGAGTGTATAAACTATCTGCAAGTGTAATGTGTATCTGATGAGCTGGAAGGGAACTTGGATAATTAATCTGGATAAATTGACCCATTTTTCATTCAAATCTTAGCATTTAGCAACATGTAAACATCATTAATGCATGATAATAAGTTTCCTTCATTTAATTCCCATAATCCTCATAAGACAACAGAAGAATCACTGCAAGACACTATAATAAAAATTTCAGACAAAATGGTACACAATGGTCCAATCGTCCTTAAATGTGACGTGAGTAGTTATCCATGGAGAGTTTCTGTTTTTGTTGCCAGTGAAAAGATTTGTGAGGATTATTTTTATGCCTTTCTGCCAGTTTAAGTAAGATTAATGTCCTACTAACGAGAATCGATATGATAATCGTGTATCTATAAATATAAATAAAATGAGCACAACGATTTGATGATTTGCTGGGCTTTCTGTTGTTATTTCCCTTCTGTAAACCCTTATGCGTGTGTTGGTACAAAATTAGTTTGTCCAAACAAAACTATTTTAGTCTCAGAGAAATGTCTGTGAAAATTAATGAGAACTGAGTGAGATGCAGGGAGCAATGAAGTGTGAACACAAAGGATGTGCACATTTTTAGACAGAACAGACGTGGGTTTGATTCTCAACTTTTCAATTTCTGTTTTCCATTTGGGCTACAGTCTCTCTTTCTTCTTCCCTGAAGTCAAGTCACTGAAACGTCTGCTTACTCCTGTCCACTTGTGTTTAACTCACATGCACTCTGCACTTTTTGCATGATGCAATTTATAAAATAAAAAAAATGTTTGGCTAGACTTTTTCAGCCTGTATTGGATTCAGTGTGCGGCTTCTTGTTCTTTTTCAATCATAAATAACCATAAATATTTTTACTGGCCATGAAAATTAGACAATTTGCCTGTAGACACTCTCCAGCTGTTAATGACTAATTACACATTACCAGTGCTTGGTAGATTACTTAGAAATTGTAGTCCATTACTGATTGTTACTGATTACTGATTCCAAATTACATGACAAAAAATTTAGTAACGTAATCGGACTACTTTTAGATTTGAAAAATTTGGGAGACTCAATAAATTATGAATGATTTATTGCTGTTGTGTGAATAATATGTAATGATGTAATCAATAAAAAATAACTTTAGTGTAACAGAGGAGGAGTCGTGATGACGGAGTGGGGATCCAAGTGCAAGCTTTATTTAATAGAGAGTAGTAGAAACATGCAGGGTCAACACATCAGCAAACAACAACAGCAGAGACAAGACAAAAGAGTAATCCAGATAAACAGGCGAAGGTCAGGGCAGGCAGCAAGCAATCAAAACCAAGGAAATAGTCCAGGATCAAAACACGATTACACGGAAACCAAGAAACACGGAAGACAAGACAACGGGAGGCTAAACATTCAATCACCAGAGAAGACAGAGAGTGTGTGTGCTACTTTTAAAGTCCTTCTAATGTGAGACAGCTGTGAACTGATGATGAGATTAGATGAGAGACAGGTGATGCAATTGATGAGTGTGAAAAGGATTATGGGAAATGGAGTCCTGGGTAAAGTGTCAAAAGTGTGGAGTGAGGTGCCCTCTAGCGAAGCTCACGGGCACTCCAGCTAGAGATCATGACAGAGCCCCCACCAAGGAGCGGCTTCCAGACGCTCCAAATAGAATAGACTAAAGTCCAGGAGGGAGGTGGAGCGGAGGCGGAACAGGGGGAGGGATGGAGGGCCAGGTCCATGTGGAAGTGGAGGAACAAGGAACTGAGGCAGAGCCTGCGGAGCAGGGAGCCAGGGCGGAGCAATAAGCCAAGGCAGAACCAGTGGAGCAGAGAGCCAGGGCAGAGCCACCAGAGCAGAGTGCCAGGGCGGTGCAGGGAGCCAGGGCGGAGCAGGCAGGGCTGAAGACCACCAGAGTCTCTCCAGCTGTTAATGACTAATTACACATTACCAGTGCTTGGTAGATTACTTAGAAATTGTAGTCCATTACTGATTCCAAATTACATGACAAAAAATTTAGTAACGTAATCGGACTACTTTTAGATTTGAAAAATTTGGGAGACTCAATAAATTATGAATGATTTATTGCTGTTGTGTGAATAATATGTAATGATGTAATCAATAAAAAATAACTTTAGTGTAACAGAGGAGGAGTCGTGATGACGGAGTGGGGATCCAAGTGCAAGCTTTATTTAATAGAGAGTAGTAGAAACATGCAGGGTCAACACATCAGCAAACAACAACAGCAGAGACAAGACAAAAGAGTAATCCAGATAAACAGGCGAAGGTCAGGGCAGGCAGCAAGCAATCAAAACCAAGGAAATAGTCCAGGATCAAAACACGATTACACGGAAACCAAGAAACACGGAAGACAAGACAACGGGAGGCTAAACATTCAATCACCAGAATAGAATAGACTAAAGTCCAGGAGGGAGGTAGAGCGGAGGCGGAACAGGGGGAGGGATGGAGAGCCAGGTCCATGTGGAAGTGGAGGAACAAGGAACTGAGGCAGAGCCTGCGGAGCAGGGAGCCAGGGCGGAGCAATAAGCCAAGGCAGAACCAGTGGAGCAGAGAGCCAGGGCAGAGCCACCAGAGCAGAGTGCCAGGGCGGTGCAGGGAGCCAGGGCGGAGCAGGCAGGGCTGAAGACCACCAGAGCAGAGCAGAAGACCACCAGAGCAGAGCTAAGGACCACCACAACAGAGCAGGCGGAGCCCAAGACCACCAGGGCGGAGCAGGCAGAGCTGAAGACCACCAGGGCAGATCTGAAAACCACCTCAGAGGAGCTGATGGTGCAGGATACCAACAAGGCGGATCAGGCAGAACTGGAACATAGAGCACAGAGAGGTTAACAATGGCCTCGACAGACAGTTCAGAAATGGTATCTTTGGCCGTAACAGGGCAAGCAGAGAGTTCAGAAACAACCTTGGTTGGAACAGGACAGACTAGGAGTTCAGAAACGGCCTTCTCAGCCATAACAGGATAGGCAGGGAATTCACAGACGGCCTCCATAGCCGTGACAGGACAGACATAAGTTCACAGACGGCCTCCATAGCTGTGACAGGACAGGCAGAGAGTTCACGGGCGGCCTCCATAGCCATGACAGGACAGGCAGAGAGTTCACGTACGGCCTCCATAGCCGTGACAGGACAGGCAGAGAGTTCACGGGCGGCCTCCATAGCCATGACAAGACAGGCAGAGAGTTCACGTACGGCCTCCATAGCCGTGACAGGACAGGCAGAGAGTTCACAGGTGGCCTCAATAGCCGTGACAGGACAGGCAGAGAGTTCACAGACAACCTTCTTGATTATGACAGGGCCAACAGAGAGTTTGGGAGAGGCCTCTTTTACTGGGACAGTGCATTGAGGGAATTCAGAAGCAGTCTTAGCGACCGTAATAGGCAGGGCTGAGAATTCATGATTGGCTTCTAGGGCCGAGACTGGCATAACAGGGGACTCACTGACGGTCTCCATGACCTTGTCAGTACAGGCAAAGAGTTCATAAGTGGGCATCCCTGTCTTAAGAGGAGCTGAAGCGAACATCCCCACCAACTCTGGAGGTTCTGCAGTGGATGCTGCCACCTCTAGAGTTTCTGCAGGGGATGCTGCCACCTCTGGAGGTTCTGCAGCAGTAGCAATAGGAGCTTCAACAGACACAGATAATTCAGAGACAGCACTCGCGGCCGTAACCGAGGCATCAGGTAACAGGGAGAGCTCAATAATAGTGTCTGTGGTAAAAGCAGAGGTGACAGGGAACACTGTGAGCTCAGGAAAGGGGCCTGTTATTGTCAGAGGAGGTTCTGCAATGGAAGTTGCCACCTCGGAGGGACAGGAGCGGACTCTGGGACAGATTCAAGGACTAAAGTCATCCTTGTACTTGTGCTCAGGAGCTGTAGGCCTCACTAGGCTAAGGTCAGGGGCTGGAGAAAACACTGAGCTTGACTCGGGAACATAAGCCCTCTCTGGGCCAAACTCGGGAACGGAAGCCTTCTCTGGGCTAGACTTGAGATCAGATTCGGGGAGTAGAGTGGGCGCCACCACCTCGGGAGGTTCTGCAGCGAAGGCTGCCACCTCTGGGGAAACTACAGTGGTGTGTGCGGCCCAAACACAGAGAATGGCCGTAGCCATTACTGGCAGGACAGAGAGTACATTGTCTATTTCCAAAACTAACGGTGCTGTGCCTGGAGAACTGGGGTGAGTAGCGGCCGGAAGGCTTGAGAGTGTTGAACCGGTGTCACTAGAGAGCGTGGAAACTGCGTAGCTCGTGAGCGTAAATTCCCCTGGAATGCCAGCAGCTCGCACTGACACCAGCTGAGGGTCCTCCACGCTGGATGCCAGGCTCGAACGCCTTGGGACTGACTTGGTGTTTTCAAATGCAACATTCACAATGCTCTGGAACACTGGAGTGGCATCCATGATGGCTGAAGACTGTAGCTTGACATGAGCAGGCTTTGACTTGGCAGACTTGACGTGAGCAGGCTTTAGTGTGGCAGGCTTGTCGTGAGCATATTCCTCAATTGACAGGTCCTTTTGCCGAAGGTGAGGTAACTGATTGACTGGGTCCATGATTGGCCTGGAGCGCTCAAAAAGCCACTGGATCCGGGTATGGCTGGTGATTCTGTAATGGAGGAGGAGTCGTGACGACGGAGTGGGGATCCAAGTGCAATCTCTATTTAATAGAGCGTAGTAGAAACAGGCAGGGTCAACACATCAGCAAACAACAACAGCAGAGACAGGGCAAAAGAGTAATCCAGATAAAATGGCAAAGGTCAGGGCAGGCAGCAAGCGATCAAAACCAAGGAAATAATCCAGGATCAAAACGCGATAACACGGAAACCAAGAAACACGGAAGGCAAGACAACGGGAGACTAAACATTCAATCACCAGTGAAGACAGAGAGTGTGTGCTACTTTTAAAGTCATTCTAATGTGAGACAGCTGTGAACTGATGATGAGATTAGATGAGAGACATGTGATACAATTGATGAGTGTGAAAAGGATTATGGGAAATGGAGTCCTAAGTAAAGTGGCAAGAGTCTGGAGTGGGTTGCCCTCTAGCGAAGCTCACGGGCACTCCAGCTAGAGATCGGGACATTTAGTCTGATTACGAGTAGTTTAAAATGTAATGTAATCTAATTACAAGTACTTAATTTTTAGAATGTGATTACGTAATCCAGATTACATGTAATCAATTACTTCCCATCACTGCAAATTAAACACAATCATCTTCAAACTTAAATTTTGAAAATGTTGTAAAATCATTATACAGATCAGATAGTCATCTTATGTATTATTGGAAAGAACTTTTAGATTACAATAAGCACTTTTCAACAGAGTCTCATTTGTTAGCATTGTAGTTAATGCATTATCTAATGTATTTTTATGGCATTTATAAATCTTTGTTGATGTTAGTTGATTAATAAAATGCAATTCTTTATGTTAGTTAACAGTGCATTAACTAATGTGAATGGATACAACTTTTGATTAAAAAAAATTATTTGTACGGTAAATGCTAAAAACATGAACCAAGATTAAGAATGCTGCAGAAGTATTGTTTATTGTTAGTTCACTGCAGTTAATTAATGTTAATAGTTCACCCAAATTTGCTGAAAATGTACTCACTGCTTCAGGCCATCCATGACGTAGATTGTTTCTTCATCAGATCAGATTTGGAAAATTTAGCATTACATCACTTGCTCACCAATGGATGCCATGAGAATGCAAACAGCTGATCAAAATATCACAAAAATCCACAATAATCCAGCTATCAAAAAAGGTTTCAAACAGGTTAAAATGTCTTGAAGTTCAAATGTTTATGGACAGAGAAATTGATGTATGGATATAGATACAGAAACGTTCGGCATGTAAGAGATAAAAACGTGATTCTGAAATTAGGATGTATGCAGATAAATACTTATTATTAGGGGCTTTCGCTCTGGAGGAACGTTTTCAATTTTCATACACTGAAAAAAATTATTAATTGAATTTACTAAATATTTTTAAGGTAAGTGGTTGCAATCAATTTATTTTAGCTACATTTAAATAAACAAATTTTGTTGAAAGTTAGTCAACTAAATTTGTTTATTTAAATGTAGCTAAAATGAATTGATTGCAACCACTTACCTTAAAAAAAATTAGTAAATTCAATGAACCATTTTTTTTCAGTGTAGTTCCTAGAACTATTGGCAGAAGTACCCGCTTTTTGGCGTGTTCCCATGTTGTAGTGATTCTCTCAGTCTGGGAGATGTGTATGTGATGAACCATGTCTGAAGCTCTGCGTCAGTGATTGCATCGAGCTCCTCTTCACCACAATTGTCTTATAAAGACTCTAGCTGAGATTTAGGCTCGATTTGACTTTGTTCTTTTGTTCCCCTCTTTCTCTCTCTGTCTCTCTCTCTCTCTTTCTCTGCACCTCGGAGTTAAGCGTTGCTTTGACTTGACAGCACAGTGGATTTAGAAGTACTAAGAGAGGATCACATCGAAACTTCTGGAGTCACATGTTCAAATCTGGAGTCATTGAGCTCATGTCAGTGAAAGGAGTGCTGGGAATTCTGTAAGAGCTCCTCACTGAGGCTTTTTATATGACACTTTAGAGTTCTCAGCATGCCTGTGCTCTCATAAACATGAAAGGACTAAACTGTGCTCTTCTAGTGAGAAACATATTAGAGAAGTGACACTAAACTGATGGCATTTAACTGAGATAAACCCATAGGACAGTTTTATCACTCAGAGGTTACTTTTTCGTAGATTAAGAGAGCCTTTGAAGTATTATTTTGAGTGGATGCCCCTTGGGCGACGTTTAAGGTCAATTATATGTTCCACAAATCAGTACAAATTTACTTTTGTTCCTGAAGCAGTATGTTTATGTAATACATTTAGTTGATTTAGATTAATTATTTATTTATTTAATTAATTAATTTAATTTTTTTTTTTTTTTTTTTTTTTTTTTCCTCCTATGTATTTGGTGTATTTTGAGTATGTGTGTGTTAAGTGTTGTATATGTGAAACACCATGAAAGTCTGAATTAATTGCCCCAAGGGGATTAATAAAGCTCTAAACTAAACTAAAAAAAACTAAAGCAAGTCAGTCCACTCGTTTGCCAACTTGGAAACAGCGCCAGTCAGCTTTTTTTTCTTTTCTTTTTTTTGGTATCATGTGTGTCAATAAAATAATTAGTGTGCTGTTAAAACAGTACTATATGGAAACAGATAAATGTATAGATTTTAATCTTTTATTTTAACAGTTTTTATTTACTTGTTATATAATAATAATAAAAATAATAATATTCATCATCATAATCATAATAATTGTTTTCCCCCTTTTTTTCTTTACCTTTTTTCCTCTAAACTTGTATCATGTCTGTCAAATAAAATCATTTGTGTGTTGTTTTAACATTTTAAATGTATTTATTTTATTTGCTTACTATCAGTAGTAGTAATAGTAGTTGTAGTAGTAAGTAAATAATAATACTTACTATAATAATACTTACTATAATAATACTAATAAGTAGATAATTTAATCTTGAAAGAATTTGATGAGTAATTTTCAGTTCTTATTGATATCGCTGATTTTTATTCTAGACATTTTTGAACACAATTGGTTTTTGTCCCCTGAAACTCTTGAGGAGAACTGTGAAGAAGAAACTAATGAAACTTAAGAGTGAAGAAAAGAAACAATTGAGATATTACAAAGGTTTCCTTTGTGACATTGCTTTTCCATGTAAAAGTTTTGTAAAACAGTGAGCTCGAAGGTGCATCTCAAAACAGCTGGTGTTTTGCAGTATTGCATTATTGTGATGATAGTGTATACTGTACCTTAGGGTTGGAAACAGATGGTTTCGGGTTTGATTCCCGCAAAGAATGAGCCATTAGCCATCCAATGCATTTGATCCCAGATAAATGACATTCTTCTAAGGCAACAATGTTTAAAAAGTTAAAGATGTAATTCATTTTGCTGCATCATACTTTGCCTTTGGTCATGCACTGCCATCCCCTACCTGTGGGAGGTGCTGCTATCTCACCCATACCATCACCTCCTCCTGTTTTTCAATTTCTCAGTTTTCTCTCTTTTCCTCTCGTCAGGCCTCGTCATGCTGCCAGGTGTCCTTGGACTCAGAAGGAAGCTATTGAATCAGTAAATAACCAGGATAAAAGGATTATAGAAAGTAAGAGCTTTAGGAGAACAGGCGACATTAGATTTATGATTGATCTGGGAGACAGGGACTGACGGAGGAGGGGGACGAAGGGCAAGAGGGATTCAGTAGGTAGACAGAAGAAACAAAAGAGCCCTTTCATTTCTCTTCACATACCTCTTTTTTCGTCCCCACCTGCCTCCTTTCCTGCTCAGACTCATTTTTTGAAGTGTCATCGCCCCTTATGCTCCAGGACTCCATGAGGGGCACTCCTTCACCTCATTGTCCTCTTGCGTTTTAATATGCTTGTATTTAATTAAACATACATTATGCTGCCCTAATGAGAAGCTGGAGTATATAGTGAACAAGGAATGCAAATCTGCAGAGGCTAAGTGCTTTTTTGTGAAGACTAAAGTTAAAGTGTGTGTTTCCACACCACTAGCCTCACTTAATGGACCTGCCATATAATGGCTGCTATCAAAGTTTCATGAACCCCTTCTGCTATTGGTCAGTCAATCAGATAGTCCCACCCCCAAATTCATGCCATTGGTTGATTCATTGTTGCTGTTGTGAGGCTGGTTGTGATGCTCAAACAAACAAAGCTATGTTTTGATAGCAGAAACACAGGGTTTATACTTTAGGAAATCAACTCTTGATTTGACTGCAGTTTCTGGTTTTGTTTTCAGGGATGGCAAGCAAGGGTTGGTTCAACTTGGGATGTGAATGAAATGAATAGTTTAATTTAGAAACTTAGAATTTTAAATTAGAAATGAAGTCGACCCAGGCTATGTTCAGAATGAAATACTAGTTCTATAATGGCTATATATGGAATAGCATACTATCATACTTTTATCATACATTTTTGCAGTATCTACACTGCTGTTCAAAAGTAAGGTTTTTGTTTTTTAAGAAATTACTATTTTTGTTTTTCATCAAAAGCACCAAATCAGCATATTTGATTTCTGAAGGATCATGTGACACTAAAAACTGGAGTTACGGCTGCTAAAAATTCAGCTTAACCAAGAAATAAATTACATTTTAAAATATATTATAATTCTATTATAAATAGAATACAGTTATTTTGATTGTAATAATATGTCACAATATTATCAATATTATTTTTGATCAAATAAATGTATTTAGTATGTAAACTAGTATAAATGTAAACTAGTATACATTTTTAATTTTAATTTTACGGTTAATTATTTTAATTATTTATAAAATTGTATTTATTGTATATCTTTTATTGGAGTCACATGACAGCAATGTATTCTACAGTTCATTTATCGTGGAATAATGTCTACTGTTTTACAAACTAGTTTTAAGGAATAGTAGGCAGTAGGCCATATACAGTATATACTGCACAGTATATGCTAATATTTCAAAGCCACTGTGTATTGCAAACTGTTTTTGTTTACTTTCTACTTTTTTATTTTTAATAGCATATGAAACAGTATGAAACATAGAAAAGTTTCATTGTTGTTGAGCGACTTTATATGTTGCATCTTTATTTCATTCACAGTGTTTTTTTTTATTAAATTTTGTGCAAAAATTTCTCAAAAATCAAGTAATTGTTTAAAAAAGGAGATTGGAGTTTATGTGCCAATCTGAAGATAGATTTGGGTGCATTACATTGTGGGACACTGTATTGTCACAGTGTGCTCTCTGTGTATTGCATAGTCTGGAAAATGCAGAAGGTCATCCAGATATTCCAGGCATACAGAAAATGTGCTAACTGTGCACAGTGTATAATACTGCAGAAATGTTACACAGATGGACTGCTTTTCCAGGCAGTATCATACTGTTTGTCGACTTTCAGTCATGTCTCTCTCTTTCTCATCAAAATATTGTAAGTTTCACCAATATTTAACATGGGAATAAGCATAACAGAGAGAGAAGGTCAGTTGCTTTGGAAAGAGATTCAGACTCCTGATATTTCATGCCGTTTAGAGCCTGTCTGTACTGCAGTTATGCATAAAGTTCTTCTCTTTGTGAATGACAAAACAAAACTCGATTTTATCCCAACTCTCAGACTTCTTTTCATCAGGTGCCAAGGGTGAAAAGAAAGCAATTTTTCCCCAGAAGTTCCATTAACAATCTCCCTGACCTTCCGTGTCAACCATTTTTTTTGTCCTGAAACAGTGTAATTTTGTTCTACTTTGTATTACATTGACCACATACACACTGTTATAGGAGTGACAACTGCGTTTAAATACGGGGTGAGTCACCTAAATTATAGTTTTGTGTGGGTACAGATCACAACCCACCCTTGAAACTTGCGCATTTGGTATTCACTATTTTTAATCAAAGTAATATTACAGTGATCAAAGACTCATTATTGTTCGGTGATTTTAACTAAACCACCGTTAACAGAGCCATCATGTTTTGTTTATGTTTGGAAGGCTTTGCAGAGCACACTCTCGAAGGGTTGCCATGTCCACTTATTATAAGCAACACTTATTAAGCATCTTTGGGCTTGCTGTTCGGACTCGCCTCATAAAGATATCCAGTTTATGGAGGTAATAAAGTAGGCAGGTTGCTATATTTTGGTATGCAGCTTATTTCCAAGATAACGCATTTGGATGTGAGATTTGATTTCTTGCACCGCACATACAGAAAAGACAGAACTCTGATACACGTTCAAGTAGATCATTAGCAAGTAATTGTTACTCCTGCAGTATGTGTGAACAGAACAGGATTAAGCACTAAAAGGTAAATTGACAAACAAATTGAGCTGTCTGTTTCTTGTGTGAGAATAAAACGAACAGCTTTGGCCCAAACCACAGGGGGCGCTATAGCAGGTATTAGCATAAACTCATATTCCTCCACACTCAGTTTTCCATTTCAGATGAACTACTCTCATAATGTACATAGCAACAGTTTGAGCAGGCTTTACTATCTGGTTGACAGAATTCCCCCTCAGGGTTCAATAAAATATGTCTGTCTATTGAAAGGAGATGTCCTGCAAGTCCCTGAAGAAATTATGCTTGAAATATATATCTGTTCAATTATTCCCACTGTGTGTGTGTGTGTGTGTGTGTGTGTGTGAGAGAGAATAGGTAAAAGATATGCAATTGAGAAAGCGCTATATCTTGTCTGCCTTTTATAATCAGAATTTAAATCAGCCCAGAGATTTAATGTGAATTA
The DNA here is from genome assembly GCA_027422415.1 of Schizothorax lantsangensis. Taxonomy (NCBI): domain Eukaryota; kingdom Metazoa; phylum Chordata; class Actinopteri; order Cypriniformes; family Cyprinidae; genus Schizothorax; species Schizothorax lantsangensis. The sequence continues at coordinate 20,735,955 of CM049856.1, read as the reverse complement.
TTATGAAATGTTTCTGCAGTAACTCCAGAAAATGAAAAGCTCTGTCTTGTGTGATCGTTTCCCTGGTTAAACAGCATCTGATTTCTACTTTATTCTGTTTTCAAGCAGAATCCAAACAGAGGCATCCAAAACCATCAGCGTGAGACCACATTTCTCTTTAATGTTCTTTAGAAACAGCTTTTGAGTCTGGTGGTATTTCATAACAGACAGAAAGTTTGAGTTATGAAGGGAGGAAGAAAGATGAAGGACAGGCCGAGGAATACGAGGAAGGTGTTAGTATGGTGCACTTGTATGTTCAAAATTGCAGTTTGACGACAATGTACAAAGAAAAAGTACATGAATACAAAATAACCTCGACAATGTCATACACATAGTCTTTTGTCAATAAGTGACATATATTCTCAAACAAATAAATGTTCACATTGGACATGTCATAATATTCTCAGTTCACTTTTGTATAAAGGTAGAGAGTCTTTGAGGAGGAACAAGGTAGAGGTGGGGGAAGTTCCATTACCCCACCTGTCCAGAAGGGGGCTCTGTGACTTTTTCCATTGACAATATAACTCAGCTTTAGGATCCCAATACAGTCATGTATTTGATGGCTCAACAGCAGCAGGGATCAGAGACGGTGAGTGACAGACACGTTGTTCTATGGCTTGCAAGGATTAATCTGGATTGCAAGGATTATTACCTCAAAACTTGTTGACTTTCTATATGGTCCTTTTCACTTTGTACTCCAAAAAACCTGGACGAGAATTGGCATTTTTTGGGCAGTGGGTTCCCTCTGGAGTTTCTAATGGGTTTTTATTAAGTAGTTTCTGATTTATTGAAAAAATAAGGCCTGCGGATAACATTATTGTTCACATTTTGTTCTATAACATTTTTTATATATTTAAAATTGCTAAGAAGTGGCTACATAAGGCCTACAGAGTTTGTTTGACCTATTGAACAATCACATATACCTGTAGTTGCAGTCCTTGTTTATCAACTTATTTACAACATATTGATAAAACAATCCATGATGTGGGTGTGATTATATAAATTATGTTAATAGAACAAGTCTTTTAACGTAATGATTTGGTACTTTAATAAAGTTTAGTCCTCCTCATGTCATTTCAAACCTGTATGCATTTATTTTCTGTTCATTTTTGGGTGAACCATCCCCTTAACATACAGTATTTACTATACATTATAGCATATTTATTTATTAATAATCTTATTTATTTACTTTACTTTTTCTCTAAATTTTCTTCTCAGAACTTTGATTGTACACTCAGTTGTGGCCCCCTAGTCACAAAAAAAAAAAAAAAATAATATATATATATATATATAAATAATTATTTTTAATAATAATGACAGATGTGTAGTATAAAAAACGTATAATATATACAGATGCACAGTGTTTGCACTTTACTTCATTAGTGCTATTTATAATGTCAAGAAAATCTAACTGTTTGAGATGTTTTTTCTTTCTCCATAGTGGTTTAAATGAATAATCGCTAAAAACTTCCTGAGGGAACCTATGGCAAATTACCCTTCCAGGTTAGACTTGACGTCTGTGACTGAACAGCTGTATTTCTCCCTTTGTGAAATTTGCTGTTTCATTTTGCCAAACTGTGCCATGTGCAGATATTAATGTAGTGTTGGTGTTGTTTCCCTTCTAGGTTAGCACATTATTGCAGCTGAGCAACAGATAACGCATGATGCTTTTTGCATGAGCTCCACTTGACCTTTTCATGTCTTAATAACTGTTGCCTTCCGGTTTTTATGCAAAATACTATCTTAAGGGCACAATCAATGAATAACAACACGCACAAACCCAAAACCATCCCATAATCCTTCATCAACTACACTTTCTCTTTACTGACATCGCCAGCATAGCAGCTTTAGAACAGTAGAATTTGAGCTCTAATTCATACTGCGACAGCAAACAGCAACTTTTGGTTTTGTTGGATCAACCCTGTTAGCATTTGTTGGGACTGTGTGAACCAGCTTTAATGTGTGAATGTTGCAACTGCAATTATATTTCTTATATGTAAAAAAATAATCTCAGCACTAACCCAATCGCTCTCTTGTGTGCTTGGCTTTCATTTTTATGTTGTCAGGTGCTAAAGGTGTTAACAACAACCCTCCCACAGAAACCGCTGTGATGCTAACGGGTTAGCCCCTGTGTACATTTGTGTAAATGCTTGGTTTATGTATTTCGTTCACACTCTTTCCCCCCCGCTGGGCCGCAGCCTGTGTGCAGGTCGAAGGTCAGGACAGGGATACGGAGGTTTTAATGGCAATGAGCTTGACCACAATGAGCTGCTAATTATTCTGCAGAGGTGTGATGTACAACTGAATGTAGTTAACAAATGCAGATGTTTTTTTTTTGTTATTGACTATGCCCTGGAGCAACAGGAAATGGTGATGATCGAGGAGTAGTCCATTTAGTGTCCCGTCTCTCGCCCAAAAATCCCAGAGTTTCTTCCCATCTCCGGTTTAATTCTAGGCCTGCAACTTCGCACGTCCTCTGTCCCTTGAAAGGGGCTCACATGTACACACAAACGCACACACACACACATTCGCACACTGAAGTGTAGGAGCCAGAGTAGACAGAGGGCTGAGTTTGTGCGGTAAAACCATTAGTAGACGCTTTCACAAGGCTCAGCGGAAAATAAGGGCAGTGAGACACACCAATAAGCAAAGAGGGATGATGAAACAAGGTGCCAAGAGGGATGCCGCCCTGCTGTTCGCTCTTTGCACGCCACTAGGGGGACCCACCGAAGTCCGTGGGATGCATTTGTTCTTTCGTCTCGGTTTTGACGGGTCATATTTGTCGTCCGATTCCTTATTGGCTAACTCCTTCAGGTTATACACCTCGTTCTGAGCATTGCCCTTGCGGCTTCGATGCCTCGTGCAGTTCCTGCTGCGTCCCGACTTGGGCGGTCGAGGAAGCGGCGATGGGGAGGTGGGGTAGTATTGATCCTGATGTGGCAGGTGAGGATGATGATGATGATTGCGCGATCGATGATGATGGTCTTTCTTCAGCGACACCCCCACGTCCCCCTGGCTGGATTTGCTCTGGTGGAGCGACTCCGAGCCTGTACAGGAGGGCAGCTCTTCTTTGGTCAACCGTTTCAGATCCTTTCCCGCCAGCTCTGGCGGAGCCGCGCATATTAACGAGGAGGTGGAGCCACGGAAACGCCGCAGCCAATCCCAGAGTGGCACGGCCTTGCAGTCACACTCCCAAGGGTTGTCGTTGAGCCGCAGGTATTCCAGCGCTGGCAATTGAGCCAAGCTTTCGGCCGGAAGTTCAGGTAAGGAGTTGTTAAACAGGTAGAGAGTCGTCAGGCGGCGTAAGTCGTGGAAAGCCTGTTTGTGAACCCACTGGAGCCGGTTTTGATGGAGCAGCAAGCGATCGAGGGCCCCCAGGCCACGGAAAGTGTTCTGGTGGAGGCTCCACAACCGATTTCCATGCAGAAATAAATGGCTCAGATTCAGAAGATCAATGAACATGTCATCCTCAAGAAACTCCAGCTGGTTGTTCTGTAGAACGGCAGATAAACACCAACAGTCAGTAACAGGCACAGAAAAAAAACAAGTCACAGATATGAATATCCAAAGCGACAGTGTTATTGTTTTTGTCTTTTGATGAAATGTCCTGGCAAATTTAGTCAATATTTCATCATGTTAAATGGATTCATTTGAGCCCGTTTTACTCTGACTGAAATGATGTTGCGACAAAACAGCTCAGTCAGCTCAAACTGGATCATGATTGGATCATTTGAATTAGAAAACATTGAGTGTATTGTTAATATCTCACAGTAGATTCATTTGTATTTCAACAATATTAATTATAAATATTTTTTATAATTTAAAATAGCTTAATTATTAATATTTTTGTCTTGTTTTTTGGTTATTGTCTGATAGAAATAAAAAAATAAAGATGTTGGTAAGATTAAAACGGCAAAACATATTTGGGGAAAGAACCAAATCAAATCATGTAATTCCTTCTGTGTCATAAAGCAGTTCAAAGATGAATCATAAAATTGTAAGACCTTGGATATTCGTGGACCATATTAGATATTAGATTTTCCCTTTTCTTCAATATATTTCTTTTATAACAATCTTTTCGAAAATCCAGCGTGCCTTCAATACATGGTGTTCTCAGGACATGATGTGTTGGAAGGTAAATTTATTTATAGACAATATGTGAACTCTTAACCTCTGCGTTGGTATTAAAGTGCCCCTATTATGCCTTTTCGAAGATTACCTTTCATGCAGTGTGTCATGTAGCAGTATGTGAACATAAACTTTCTGCAAAGTTGTGAAGCCGACAGTGCACGATAAATAAAGTTATTGTCTATTAAAAAAAGAGTCGGCTCGCAATCGCCTAAACGAGTCGTCAGGAATTCGAAACTTATTCTGTTACGGCTGTACGTCACGAAGTAACACATTTGCATAATGTCCGCCCATGGGCTGTCATTGCGGTAGACCAATCACAAAGGACTGTGCCATCTGACCAATCACAGCAGAGAGGGCTCACGGAAAGGAGGGGTTTAGAGAGACTGAAGGTGTGTTCGACTTGAAGCGGCACTGCACAGAATGATCAGTGTATGACATCAAAGTACCGCGAGAGTGATAAGAGAGCAGATGGATCCATATGCTTTCGAATCGCTCTCGCGGTACTTTGATGTCATACACTGATCATTCTGCGCAGCGTGGCTTCAAGTCGAACACACCTTGGCTGTATCCGAAATCATTCACTATTCCCTACATTAGTCCACTCATACAGTTCACTTGAAGGAGTGAGTGAATTCGGACACTGAGTGCACCGGAAGGACTGCCGCTTTTGCATAGTTTGCTTGCTGTTTAATAATCATTTGACACGGGCAGCTCCAGTAGTAAGATTGAAGGATTTATCTTGAACTCTGTCACGGAAATTATGTATAAACTCTAATAGGCTATTTACAATTAATTTGTACCTGTGTTGTATTATGCTGTATTACGCCGTGGACGAACTCTTCTAAAATAAATGAATGGATGATTCAGTTGCGGGCGCCATCTTCTGGCGAGACGCAGAAATAAATTCGGCGCACAACTCTCACAGTGCATTATGGGGCTTCTCTAGCCGTTGAGTGTACATCGGTTGTACACTCGTTTTTGCGGTGCATTGTGGTATTGAATGAGTGCACTCGAGAACATCCACTATGGTTTCGAACACCACTTAAAATGGCTGTCCCCTCAAATAGTGCACTATTTGAGGGTATAGGGGCATTTCGGGTACAGCCCTTGATTCTTCGAACTGCTTCACACGAGTCGTTTAGGAATAATTTAGGTAAAATAAAAGCTATTTTTTGAGAAAACTAAAGTGTTTTTTGACCTTGGATGCATGTAAACCTGTTTTAGAACACTCATAAAACAATATTAGCAACCTTAAAAATGGCATAATAAGGGCACTTTAATGATGAATAGGCATGCCTGACGGACAGTGCAGGTTTTGCAAAGATTGGCATGAGAGCAATTAATATTATGTGTATTTTTTTATTTAATTTTTTATTAGAAATATGGAAGTCATTCGCATATGTATGCCAAAATACCTTTCACAGTAATCCATCCTCATCAGTATGCCTCTTTTATCAGGTTATGAGATATATGGGAAGTTAAATACTGTGAAAGTGGAGCAAAACAAGCCGAGTGGAAAGCACTGGAACACTCTGCTTTTCTTGACACATTTTGTGTTTTTTTCTGATATATTAAGCAATTAAAATAATAATAATCATAAGGACATATATATATACATACATATAGAGACTTTCATGTCAAAAACATTTTGAATTGTCTTTATTATTTGATACCGTTATTGCACTATCGAGGGGTGAGTGACATTTTTGGTGAAATGGAGATATATATATATCAAATGAAAGCTCTTAATGAGCTCTTTCTACTGGCAAAAGTACTGTCATCCATGAGTGTACACATTTTTATTATAAACAATTGAAATCAGAACACTAAATCAGATCAAACTATGGTAAAATTTTTGTTTTGGCTCTCCTGTAAAGTTGGTGAAATGTCACTTACGCCTTTCTGGTTCTCACCCCTCGCCATGATCTTTTTCAGATTAACCACAATATCCATAATCTTGAATATATGACTAGCCTTATGAAACCTCATGAAAGGACAGAAACACTTAACCTTAAACATAAATCAAATTCCAAGAGTCGTGTGTCCACAATGTTCTTTGCACCTGAGTAGTATGTTTCCTTTTTTGACATTTTCATTAGAACGAAATATAGTCTCTGGTCATCGTTTTAGTGCAGCACTTTTTGCTGCCAAGGCTGATATTGAACATTTTGAGCAGATCTTATCTGGATTTATTTGGCAAGTCAGATGATTCCTAAGCAACAGTTCAAACCGGGAGCACTGCCAGTCTAAAAAAGGATATCCATTCAAGAAGGGCATTTTTGATTTCTTTAAAATGGTATTGTATCCAGTCAGATTTTCTAAAGTGTCAGCACAACCGTACCAAGCCAAGCGTCTTATAAATTCACACTCAGTTTGCCTGCGGTGGGCCTAAATATGATATATTTACACAGAACATCAGACCTAGCAGAACAGGCACTTATTTGCTGTGTATATATATATATATATATATATATATATATATATATATATATATTGTGATATGATTGTTTCTAAATAAATATCTATAGTAGCATGTTATAAATAATTCCATCAGCTATTCCTTGTTGTTGATTTAGTATCTGAGGGACACAAACCTGTAAATAGAGGTACTGCAGGTTGTGCAGCCCCTCAAATAAGCCAGCGGGCAGAGTGATTAGGCCACAGTGGTAGAGGTGCAGAGCATGGAGTCGGGTCAGGCCCTGAAAAGTGTCAGAAGCCAGAGAGCGGAGGTGTTTGTTGTCCCCCAGATCGAGCTCCTCCAGGCGGGTGAAGCCCATGAATGTGGAGGGCTGGATGTATGAGATATTGTTGGAGTAGAGCCAAAGCATGACGGTGGTGGGGCTGAAATGGCCCTGCAGCAGTCGCTGGATCTTGTTGTTTTGCAGAAAGACGCGCTCGCTCTGGGCCGGGATTCCCTCTGGAACCACCAGGAAGTTGTGTGCCTGGCAGCTCACCGTGCTGGGAGAGTCGTAGCAGATGCAGTGATGGGGACACGCCTGGGTCAACTCTAAACCACACAGCACCAGGAGAAACTCCAGACCACAGCCTATGGAAAGACAGGTAAAGAAAAAGAACATGTGATCAGTGCAAGTTTCAATGCTAAAAAAGACCACTTGGAACATTATGAATTTTTAGAGTAGTTTATGCAGGTTCATGCTGTTCCAGCTGATGGACCTTCAGCAAATCTCAGGTGGTTGACTTTGCTAGTCAAGATAAAGAAGTCTGATGGGGAGAGCAGCATTACAAAACACAACATACTTTATGGTAAGCCTCTATTTTCAGTAAAGCTATCTTATAAAAACAGCATCCATGTAACCCAGGGGTACAGAAATACTAACGTATGTGATTATCATTTTATTTGAATGACAATTTTAGTAATAATTAGAAGGCCCAGAATTAACACAGGTAGGAAATGTGAGTGTAAAAAAAACTTTACATGATTCAAGTTCAATTATATGATGGATCATCTGAAGTTATGGGCTCTTAATTCTATATACTACAGTATGTTATAAATACCAACGTAGATCAAAAATCATTCAGAGCAGTTCTCTGAATAGATCAACTGATTCTGACTCAAAAGAATGACTCATTCATTAATCAGACATTGCTACTTCTCTAGAATATTTTAATACACCTGTATTATATACTGTATAGTACATTATAAATACAGTATAATTCATACTGATTGCACAGACTGAACAAGTCTGAAATCATTCAATATTTTTGGAAACTGTGATAAACTACCATTAAAAAGTCTGAATTAAGTTTTTATAAATATATAAAATGAATAAAAATGAATAAAAATTAATACTTTATTCAGCAAGATTGATTAAAAAAAGTATCAAAAGTGACAGTAAAGACATTGATAATGGTGTTGTTTTTTCTATTCATCAAAGAATCCTGACAAAAACAAAATGAAATGTTTTCTGAAAAATTTTAGGCAGCAAGTCTACATTAATAATAAATGTTACTTGAGCAGCAAATCAGCATATTAGAATGATTTCTGAAGGATCATGTGACACTGAAGACTGAAGTAATGAAGCTGAAAATTCAGCTTTGCCATCACAAAAATAAATTACATTTTAAAATGTATCAAAATAGAAAATAATTATTTTAAATTGTAATAATATTTCATAATATTACTGTTTTTAATGTATTTTTGCTCAAATAAATGCAGCTTGTTAAGCATAAGAGTCTTTTTTCAAAAACGTTAAAAAAATCATAATGATTTCAAACTTTTGACCAGTATAGTATAATAACATTGATTGCATTGAATAACACAGTGATTATAAATTTCATTAAAAATGTCACTTTCAAGTTTGCTGACCCCTGATCCAACCTTCTGTGTAACTGTACATCATGGCAGTAAATAGCAGCAGTACAAAAGGAAAAATAATCATAAAGAATGTGATGTTTATATAGACACAATTGAAATCCAGCCAAAAATACATGAGAGAAAATTATATTTATATAGATGCGATCTCTGCCTCCATCCATAGCCATCTCTGAATACTCCCAACCCACAAGGCTATACTTTAAATGCAGAAAATCAATGTTAAAGGTTACAGAGGAAATAAATGCATGTGCACATGAGCTTTACTGTGTACATGTGTGCTTGCAACAAATCAGAACGAAAACCTCTTTGAAAGAAAGACCATGCATGTCTGAGGGAGAAAAGGGAGGAATGAGAATAAATGATACGACCATGAAGATGAGGTTGCGATGAAGGGCGCTGTTGTATAAGTGAACGTTAGTAGCTCAGCATTGATTCGCCTCTTTGATGTTGAATTGAAATGGGAATGAGAGAGAGAGGTTTAGAGGTGCACCGCAGTGGGAAGAGTTTCGAGGAAGAAACGGAACGTGTGAGTCCTTTCGGATGCACAAGAACTAAAAGGATCAGTTCACTAAGAGAAACGGAGAGAGATTGATATTGACAGAGACAGTGAACTTGTGCAGAGAGCTGAGTGATGTGGTGTAATACAGGGTGTTCTGACACTGATATGAAACATTACCATGCTCTCACACATTCAGCAGCAGGAAGCGTGACAGGATACTGATGCTTTTAGCACGGGTAGTGTTAAAAAAACAGTTCACCCAAAAATGAAATACATCTCATCATTTACTCATCCTCCAAAGCTGTGTGACTTAGTTCCTTAATTTTGCTCAGGAAGTATTTTTTTCCATTCATTCCCCCCAATTAAATAAAGATTTGTTTAAAGCGTTATAAGGCATGAACTAAACCAACCAGCTGTTTGAGGGAGTGAATCACAACATTACAAACTTGGATTTGAAAATTGGACAAAATGACAAACATGGAAGTCTGTATACTTATCAGGTTTAGTGAAGAAATTCACATTATGAATGGGATAATCCAATTAAAATATAAATTTATTCATTTGGAGTCGTTGATTGTACCTAGAAACAATATACATAAGTTTATTGGAAAATATGCATATATTTGACAAATTTTTAAGTATTTTTATAGTGAAAGGAAAACAGAATCAACTGCGTCATTCATGGTGCTTCATAGAAGTGGGCGGAGCTCTATTGGTTTGCTTTGTTCACTGCAACTGCCCGATTGGTTTAATTTTCTGTACAGCATCTTGGGTAATGAAGTTTTAATGTAGTTTTATAATGTAGTTTCATAATGTTGTTTTCCACCTGGAATTAAACACAACTATTTTTTTTAATAAGTTGAATTATTGTTATCATATGGCTTCAACAAAAACAAATACCATCGATTAACATCTTCAGAGCTTACTATAGTTCTTTCTGTAATGGTTTATCAGTTGTCATTAAATCAGTTTCCTATGGAGAGGTTTTTACTTAACAGAGCCCGACTGTTGAACTTTATAATTCTAGTCATTATTCTAAGAACACTGAGGCAGTCTAAGCTTTAAAAAGTACCTTAAAATCATAAAAGTGGTTAATATTTATAAAAGTGGTTGTGTGTAATAATTGAAATCTTCTGAAGCTAAACAAAGTCACTGACTCATTATCGCCCCCTCTAGTGGGCAATTAACCAGAGAACTCAAAAACCAGATCAGATCGCGAAATGAATCAGTCAGGCCAGTTTTATGAACTGAATTGACCAATTCATCATGAAGAATCAAAAAATTGATTCGTTCATAAATCAGTGTACCAATGAGAACTGAGTTGGATGGCAAGATTTTTAGTGAATAATAACATAATTTTATTTATTAGTAATTCATTTTATAATTATTCCAAGTGTTCTGAAGCCATTTTCATTATTAAAAAAAACACACATTTGGTGTCCTTTATATAGCTTGAAAGCCTCCGTCACCCTTGTCTGTACATGCCTCGTATGTTTGTACATGCCTCGACATACATGATTGTGTTTATTTAAGATTACACTGATCTCCTTGGTATACACACAGTTGACAGATGACCTTTTCCAACCAAGCTTTGTTTCAGATAGCACCCGATGCCTAATACGGCGTGAAATCACACACAGCCCTGGATGACACATGTAATCCTTTGCATTTAAATGTTTGCATTGCTGTTTGACACCGGGCTGTTTTTGTGACTTTTTCTATCCCAAACATTCTCTTTGCTTTATCTTTATTACAGCAGTCCAACAACGTCAACAAAATTACACTCTTTGGCCAGTGAAATGAAGTGTATTCTTCTGAAAATGAATGCTGAATACACAGCTCTATTGCTGGCGGTATGAATTGAATTTGTCTGATAGGATTCTCTTTATTTGATTATGAAAATGGACTCGAGTCAAACCACCGGGAATTACCATGCTGTATTGCACCTGAATAACTCTTCTAGACTGTGTGTCTCTTTATCTCTTTCATTGTCATTCTATCGGCTTCGTGTGCGCGCACACACACACTCCACATAATGCACAGGAAGGGTCAGCAAGCATGAATACGATCGTTTAGGAGCTTTAGATTACTAAAGCTTAAATAAAAGGTCAAAGCACATTGTCTTTTTCCCCCTAAGCAGCACTTGCAAATGAAAATGTATTTGAGTATCAGTTCTGCAGGTTACAGAAAGGTTAAACAGGCCTGATTAAGGACCGCCTGACATCTTAGCACCTATACTGGCGAGAACTAGCATCCGTTAAACATTGGAAAGATTAAAAAAATAATAATATAACCCTCTGGGCAAAGATCGTTATTTTACTAGTAATGAAAGCTCAAGATTGGATTGATTTTCTGACAGCTGGTAGTTTAGTTTGATTTGTAATGAAAATCGCTTGATGATATCACCTGAACAATTTTTTTTATTTAGTAGCATATTAAATTGATCAAAAGTGACAGTAAAGACATTGTTACAAGAGATGTCTATTTTAAATAAATGCTGTTCCTTCTATTCGCCAAAAAATCCTATTTTTCCACAAAAATATTTAGTATATTTAAGTGTTTTCAACATTGATTAGAAATGTTTCTTGAGCACTAAATAAGCATATTAGAATGATTTCTGAACAATTATGTGACACTGAAGACTAACGCAAAGACTTAAATCATTTTTTTTTATAGTAATATTTGACAGTATTATAAATGATACACTATTCAAATAAATGCAGCCTTGGTGATCATAGGAGACTTTTTAAAAAACTTTTGAACAATAGTGAATAATAGTATAAAAAAAACACAGTTGTTGTTGTTGTTAAAATGTCTTGTTCGTTTTAGTTAGCTTAGATTTTGCAAGCTAGCTGTTCAATGTATTAGCTTAGCATACTGTTAGCGTTTGGCCTGCTAGCTTAGCCTGTATTCTATACAAATGTTCAATTATGCATTTTTTTTTAATTACACATTTTTAGTGTCTCAAAGTCAAACATCTATCAGTGTTTTCAAGCATGTTAAATACATCCTTATTTCAAATTGAATGACACTAATCCACCCTTTAATAACTCCATTGGTTCATTTATCCCTTCTTCTTTAATGATCATGTAACTCCCTTTTTCTCTCCCTCTCTGTCTGTTTGGCTGTATTTCAATTTGTTTCAAATCTTATCAGGATATTTTAACTGTCAGCACAGTTAATTATGTGACTGTGTGCATTTGTTTATTGTTCATTGACTTGAATATGCGCATACAAACCGCATACAAATCTTTAGCCCTTTTTATGTATCCATTGTCCTTTGTTCTCATTGTTCATTCGCTCTTCCATAATGACCCTCTTTGATTTTCTCTCTTATCACATAACAGAGGCTGCAGAAATCCCTCCACATTCTGGGAGGCGGAGAAAAACCTTCCGGTCACCTTTCGCTCTGTTCCCATTCTCATTTTTCCCCCTCTGTCGCTCACATTTGGATTATAACTCTGGTTGATAATAAGTGCATTAAATATATTATGATGTCTCTTCTCATTAGAAAAGATCCAGCCACCGGGGCCCCTACCAGTTGGGCCCCAGCCATCAAAGTGAGTGAGAATGTTTCCTTTTATTTCCACTGAGGATGTTTCCTGTCACAGCTGAAATATTGTGTTCATGTAAACTGAGCATGTAGGCTCATGTGGAGAAAGCTCAACATAATTTAAACACCTGTCAAGTTCTGCATTTTCCACGTCTCTTGCTTGTTCATTTAATGAATATTTTGATTAATCTGATTATACATTCAGCTACCACAAGTATGTAGTGTACAGTATTATGGTGCACTAGCAAATTTCACTAACAAAAAAGGTTCATTGACTATTGTAAATAGCGTAGCAGTGTAAAAAGCATACAGAAGTTACGTTCAAACCAAGCAGGTTTCTGTTGGTCAATGCGGTGAATTTACTTGAGTAACTTGAAAATATGGGAAAAGTTTTCGCCCTCATACGAAACTCCTAAATGTAAAGATTTCTATTGAAATGTATCTTCATCGGAACGGATTTGTAGAAATTTAGCATTACATCACTTCCTTACCAATGGATCCTCTGCAGTGAATGGGTGCCGTCAGAATGAATGTCCAGAATGAACCTGCCACAGCTACAGATCAACTTAAAACAACTGAGTTTCCTAATGTGTTCTCAGCCTGCTATAACTCTAGGCAAAGGGGGGTAGCAATTTTAATACATAAAAATGTTAATTTCACAGTACTCAACACAGTTATAGATCCAGAAGGTAGATTTCTAATCATTAAATTATCTATATTTGACAAAAAGTTATGTATTGTTAGTATATATGGTCCAAATGTTGATGATCCCTCTTTCTTTCATGGTTTTTTTACCGCACTTTCTGAACAACTAGATTGTGCACTTATAATTGGGGGAGACCTCAACTTTGGACTAAATAAAGAAATGGACAGGCTAAGTACAGCTGGAACTCAGCGCAATTGGGAATCCACAAATATAGTTAAACAGTACATGAGCGACTATGGACTTTGCGATGCATGGCGTTCTCTCCACACCAACAGTAGGGAATTTACTTTCTTCTCACATGTCCATCACTCTTACTCTCGTCTGGATTATTTCCTAGTCAGCAGCTCACTGCTGAGTGACATTTCAGACACAGAGATACACACTATAGCTGTCAGCGATCATGCTGCTGTTTCTTTAACTCTAGTAAATAAGAAGACCACTCCACCAAGTAATAACTGGAGATTCAATACATCATTGCTTAAAGACGACGATTTTATTAAATATTTTAAAGAAGAGTGGGCTTTATATTTAGACTATAATGACCTGCCTGGAACATCAGCATCTGTTCTCTGGGAAGCAGGCAAAGCTGTGATGAGAGGTAGAATAATCTCATTTTCATCGCATAAAAAGAAAAGAGAAAATAAATGTATTCAGGAATTAGAAGAAACCATAAAAACTTTAGAAGAATCCTACGTATCCTCCCAGGAACAGGAAATGCTGAAAAAAATATGTAAAGCAAAACTAGAATTAAATGAAATTATTAATAAAAAAACTAAATTCTTAGCACAAAGACTTCGCTGGCAAGAATTTGAATATGGTAACAAATCAGGTCAATTCTTAGCGAACCAGTTAAAAATAAATAAAGAAAAAACAACGATATGTGCTGTTAAAGATTTAACTGGGGATACAGTATATGACCCTGAAAGAATAAACAACACTTTCAGAGATTTTTACGAATCTTTATATTCTCCACAGATAAACCCATCTAAAGACGAAGTTGACCAATTTCTTGACAATATAACTCTTCCGAAATTAACAGACAATCAAGCGATGGCATTGGATTCTCCACTGACATCAGATGAACTTCAGGAAGCTTTGAACAGTATGCCCAATAAAAAGGCTCCAGGTCCAGATGGCTTTCCAGCAGAATTCTATAAAGAATTCTGGGCTATTCTGGCACCAACATTCTACAGAATGTTGCAGGAAACCAAAGAAAATGGCAGACTTCCACCAAATATGAATTCTGCCAACATTAGTCTCTTACTAAAACCAGGCAAAGACCCTGTATTGCCTACTAGCTATCGTCCAATATCCCTTATTAATGTGGACACTAAAATAATCTGCAAAGCTATCTCAAAAAGAATAGAGAAGATAACCCCTCTCATAATTCATTACGACCAAACTGGTTTCATAAAAGGCAGGCACTCCTCAACAAATACTCGTAGGTTACTTAACTTGATAGACTATTCATGCAATAGAAACCTTCAAATTACAATATTGTCTCTAGATGCAGAAAAAGCTTTTGATAGGGTTAACTGGAATTTTCTATTTGCAACTTTACACAAATTTGGTTTTGGAAACTCTTTCATAAACTGGTTAAAAATATTATATAACTCTCCAACAGCATGTGTCAGGACAAATGCCCAAACGTCCTCTAGCTTCTGTCTTAAGAGGGGCACCAGGCAGGGATGCCCCCTCTCCCCCTCACTGTTTGCAATTTTTATTGAACCACTAGCAGCAGCAATTAGACAGGCAACAGTGATTAAAGGCATTAAATGCAAGAATGTAGAACATAAAGTTAGTCTTTACGCAGATGATGTGTTACTTTTTCTTCAACATTCACAAACCACTCTCTCTGAGGTAATTACATTAATAAACTCTTTCTCAAGAGTCTCAGATTATTCAATAAACTGGTTAAAATCAACAGTTCTTCCAATTAATTGTTCCTTCCAGAATTCTTCCACTCCATTGCAATCTGGAAATATTAAATATTTAGGTATTAATGTTTCTCCTAAGCTGGCAGATTTGATTAAATTAAACCACATCCCACTTTTAAAGAAGGTAGAAGATGATCTAACCAGATGGAGGTCTCTACCCATATCACTCATGGGAAGAGTCACCTCAATAAAAATGATGGTTTTGCCAAGAATTAATTATTTATTTGCAATGATCCCGAGTAAACCACCACCTGACTGGTTTAGATCTTTGGACTCCTCTATCTCTAAATTCCTTTGGAAAGGTAAACCCCCGCGTATTAGCTTAAAAACGCTGCAAAAGACCAAGGATAAAGGAGGACTAGATCTACCTAACTTTTACCACTATTTCTTAGCCAATAGGCTTCAACACATTTCAGGGTGGTTAAAACACACCCTCTTAGATGAGCCTTGGCTAGATGTAGAACAGGCATTATGCAATAATATAGAGATTTCGGATCTGCCATTCATTAGCTCGATCAGTAAACGACACGTATGCTTTAAAAGCATCAGTATCAGCTCTTCTCTGACAGCATGGTGGGAGTTTCTAAAAATGACGGAGTCTTCACTAATCCCATGCAAACGTACCCCTATCTGGAACAATCCTGACATATTGCTAAACAACAATATGATAAACTTCACAGATTGGAGTTGTAAAGGTATTAAATACCTGGAACATATATTCAAAGGGACAGACTTTATTCCCTTTGACAAATTAATTAAACAATATGGGATTAATAAGAACAGATTTTTAGAATATCAACAAATTAAATCTATTGTAAAAAGGAAATTTAAGTCTAATCATATCAATTTACAAATACCACCAAGTGTGTCAGATTTTCTTAATCTCAAAACCCCCAAATTAATGTCTAAAATATACAGGGCACTTTCCAATATAGATGAATCAGTATCACTTCCTATTGCAAAATGGGAAGCAGATCTATCAGTAAGCTGGGACCATAATTTCTGGTCTCAGATATGTTTAAAAACCTTTGAACTGATTAGAAATCCTGGATTACAATTAATACAATACAAAATTCTGCATAGAGTGCACTACACAGGTCATCGGATGTTCAGGATGGGTTTTACAGCTTCTAACAACTGCTCACACTGTAAAGGCAATACACCTGACAATTACATCCACGCTCTATGGTTCTGTCCACCTGTTCAGAGGTACTGGTACAGGATTTGTGAAGACTTATCAAAGTGTCTTAAATGCTCTATTCCAGCCTCTCCTTTAGTCTGCTTGTTGGGCGACCTAGATGGTGTCACTACAGAAGATAACACAATCCACATGGCTTTCACTGCCCTATGCATTGCTAAGAAGACTGTCCTCATGAACTGGAAAAATAAAAATAATCTTAATATCAACCAATATAGAGATTATTTGTGGGATTATATTAGCCTTGAAACAGCTTCTGCTGACACATTAGATCAATCTCTCTGGGCTCCTTTGATCAGCTCCATCACCTAGTGTGGGTGGGGGTCCCGATTCTGTCCGGCTGTGGTTTTTGTTGGTGGCGTGGGGTGGCAATATGGGCCTGGGGCATCTGGGGGTTCCCTGGGGATGGGTTTCTTGGGGGGTTTGGCGCTGGGGCTGCGGCCTTGGCCTGGATGGGGTATTGGTGACTCTTAGATGCTGTTTCTCTGGCGGCGGCATGCGGCGCTGCTGGGGATGCCTGTGCCGGCGGACGTAGGTTGCCAGCCTGGCGGCCGCACTGTTCCAGGGTTGGTCCGGGGGGGGTTTGGGGATCTGGGGACGCTCTGCCTCCGGCTTGGGGTTACGGCTCGGCCTGGGGGGCTTGGGTCCTGGTTGGTGTGCCGCCGGGAGCATGGGTTGGTGCATGCGCTTGGGCCCGGCTCTGGTGTGGGGGTCTTCGATGCATCGGTGCCTCCGCGGGGGGGGGGTCCAATAGAGGCGGGGTATACGGGCTTTACCTGGGTGTCTTATTGTCTTATGTAGTTTGGGAAGTGACTGGATGATGGGGTGGGGTAGTTTTTCCTCTGCTGTGGGGTCTGGTGGGCCGCCCCGGGCTGCCATGGGCCCTGGTCTGGATGGGCCTGGGCCCCCCGCCCTGGGCAGATTTGGGGTAACGGGGGTGCCTATGGGGGTCAGCGGGGGAGCTGGCTCCAGAGGGGGGGGTATTTTGCCCCCTCTGATGTTTTCCTCCCCATCCCTAAGGCTTCACTTCTCCCGCTCCATCACACCAACACATAGGTAGGGTTTTGAGGTGCGGGTGAGTCGCTGGGATGCGGGGGAGGTGGTACTCCTCTGTCTCCTCGTGGCCGCCTGCATCTCAATTACACATTACAGCTTAGACATTCTCATTACTTACTGTCACATGACACATACATATAGGGCCTTGGGGGTGGGCACACTGAATGGCATCCGGAGGGCGGTCTGTTCATTCAGCCTTCCCTCTGGTGCCAGTGCCCACTTCTCAATTTTAAGTTGCACATAGACATTGAGGGCTCTAGGGAGGGGACGAGCTGACACAAGCTTGTGGAGGGTGCCCCTCCCCTGTTTTAAAGCACCCCTGTTTTAAAGCACCTTAGAACAACACACACCAACACTACATTTGAGCGGGTGGGGTGAAGCATGGGGTCGTTTTTTTTTTTTTTTTTTTTTCACACCCCTGTTCTCTGTTCTCTGTCTGGGGCCGGGGGCTGTGAGGATGAGCTGGCCGCCCGGTCGGGGTCTGGGCTGTTGATTTTCTCTGCTGCTGCGGGGACCGGGGTGGTCTTCCTGTCCCCACGCCGGAGCGAAGGGGGTTCAGCTCCGGGATCGGGCGCTGGCTACCCCTCTGGGGGTGGTGGTGCCTGGATCTAGGAGTATAGAGTGCATATGGGGAGTGTGAGTGTGGGTACTGTGTCCATTTTTGTGTGTCTACATGTGGGGCGAAGGTGTGAATATTTGTTTGCGTGCATGAGGGTGGGAACATATGCTTGTGTATATGTGTGCTTGTCGTCTACGTCTATGTGTCAGGTCGGGCCTTAGACTCCGCCTCACTCATCATCTTAGTCGACCCCCACCCCACCACCATGCCCTGCCAGTGGAGGATGCCGCCGGTGCGTTGGTGATTTCTCGCGCCGGGGCAGGATGCTCGGGCGAGCGCCGGCCCGCTCTCGGCGGTCGATTGGCGGGGCCTGGCCCTACTGGCCTTGCTGGGCCCCGTTTGTGGGGTGGGGGGCCTTTGGGTCTCCGGGCCCAGGGCCCGGCCCGCCCTAGTGTGGTCGGCTGCCGGTGGAGCCTGCGGGCTTGCCGCCACGGCACCCTGGGGCGCCTACACTGTGGCTGTCGGAGGTCCCGCCTTCGGGCTCTCCTCTGCCCTTTTTTGGGTGGAGGCCGCGGTTGTCCCTGCGGTGGTTCTCCTGGGGGTCTCGTGCCCTGGGGGGCCTCCGGATGTTTGGGGCCCGGGTCTGTTCCGTGCCTGCTTCATGCCTTGCGGGATGGGGCTGTTGTTCCCCACACACACTATTAAACATTTACATGGAGGAACCTTATGAACACAAGCGCGCTCACACACACAGGTGTACACTCAAGCATTCACATTGGTGTAAAAACAGGTGCTCACAGACACACATTGTCTTGATCTGCTGTTGCTTCAAAACTTATTTTGTAATATTAGTTATGTGTGCTGCTCAATAACATTTAACATTTAGAATTTATTGTGATTTATACAGATGTTGGTTGTTGCTGCAGTCTCTTTGATGTTGTGTCTTCGGTTGTTTTCTCTTTTTGTCAGCAGGTATTGAAGCAAATTGTCTGTTTTTTTGTTTTTGTTTTTTCTCCCTCTCTCTCTCTATCCCCCATTCTCCTTTTTTCTCTCTCTCTCTTCCCCTTCTTTGTTGACTTTCCCCACAACCTTTTTTTTTTTTTTTTTTTTTTTTTTTTTCCTATCTTCTTTCTTCTTTCTCTCTCTTGTTTTCTCTGTCCCCTGGTCTTGTCTGTCACAGTGTGGTTAAGTAAAAGGGTATATAAAATTTAATTAATTAATTAATATTAAAAAAAAAATAAAATAAAAAATAAATAAATAAATATATTTAATTAAAAAAAAAGAAAAAAAAAGGCTGTGAATGATGATAGTATAGCCATGCATATGTACTGTCATGTGTTATCTGTGCTACTGACAGGCCAAAAAAAAAAAAAAAAAAAAAAAAGAATGAGTGTCCAAACAGCTGATGAAAACATCACAATAATCCACAGGTAATCGACACGACTCTAATCGATCAGTTAACATCTTTTGATGTGAAAAAAAAACAAAAAATAATTGACATTTTTAACTTCAAGCCATTCTGGACAACATGAGTCCATAATATCATAACACTTCCTCCAGTGAAAATGTCCATCCCCTGTTGACCTCTAACATCAAAATCCACCAATATACTTGTTTAGAAACATTTTGGATTCCTTTCACTTGTAAACTCTGCTTGAACTCTGCATATTTCTCTCCCGATTCAGGTGAGACCAATTTTTTACTGGAGAAAGTTATATTATGGATTATGGACTATGAAATTAAAAAATGTCTTAATAATGAATTTTTATTACAAACTCACAGCTTTTCACATACTGTGATATTTTTATCAGCTGTTTGAACTCTCATTTTGACGGCACCCATTCACTGCAGAGAATCCAATGATAAGTAAGTGATGATATGATACGTTTCTCCAAATTTGTTCTGATGAAGAAACAAACTCATCTACATCTTGAATAGCCTGAGGATGAATACATTTTCTGCAAATTTTCATTTTTGGGTGAACTTTTAACACATTTCATGATGTATGAATCTGATAATAAAAATTGATTGAATTCCAAATTATGATGGTCCAAAATTAGTGTAGAAAATGGTTGCTATAAACATGATTAACTCAGAAACTCACACTTGTGGTTTCAGCTGAGTTTGTATTCCTCCTCCTGAGTGCGTCTGTCATTATGGATGTTATACATCAAACTACATTATGTGTTGTTGTTTTTTTTACCCTGCAGGAGACTGGTGTAACAGAGCCGCGCAAGAAAGAACATGAGAGTGGGTGTAGGCAGCGGTGACAGTCTGAATATACAGCATAGGAAGAGTGGACACACACATGCTGGGGGTAATGTTGTGCAGAATGACAAAGAGAAAAGATCCAAACTGAGATAAAAGATTACAGACTAGCAGAGAATGAGGACGGGAAGATTGAAATATCACAATGGGGAAGATCTGTTTTTGTTTGTGGGCTGTACGGCAAAAGGAGGTCTATAATAACTGGAGGAAGCAGTCCACTAAAATTCCCATTTATCTTAATGGCTGTTTCTCAGCTGGTGTGTGTGATAATTTAAAATCTGATATTTGAATCTTTGCTCATAGGAACTTAGCAGAGATGTTTTTTGGCCAATCACCTGAGTTGTAAATGTCATGTGAATGTTGTAGTTACAGCTTTCAGTCAGAAGGGGTTAACTGGGCCATGCTTACCAGCCAAACTCTGACCTCTTGTTGTGGTTCCTTCTCAGTAATGAAGTAAGTAAACATCTCTGCACTCTGCCAGACCTGTCTAACAGAATTGGCCAAAAAGTAATAACGAGTTTCTGTCTGTGTGCCAGCATGTATTGTTGTCTGTCAAAATGTTCATGTCCCTCCATTTAAAGCTGGACTCTTTCTGTCTTTCTGTGTGACTCTGTCTCTCTCACACAGTCTATCTGAGCGACACAATAAAACAAGATCACTCCTATTACAATCAGCAGAACTGTGCAAAAGTGCAAAATTGATTTTTGAAGACTGACAGCTTTGTTGATTATAATGGAATCGATTGAGTTTTGCCATATTGCGATGCGCAGCTGCTGGTAGTGTGGTAGACTTTTTTTCTTCCACATTTACGTAACTTGAGAAAGCTAAGGTGGAACGTTTTATGGATAGGCATGCCTAAGCTCCATTTTAAAGGTGTAGAAAGCGCAAGAATTTAAGCAAGAAACTGTAACTTGGATTCCCAAAGCCCAAATTCTATATGAAGAGTTCATTTGACAATTGACAAATTGAAAATGAGTTGATTGACTGGATTACAAAAAGAAGGTTTTTGACAAATACACCACCAAAGATTTTATTTCAAATATTAATATTACTAAAAAAAAAAAAGGCCATTATTGTTGTTACACAGTTTTTGATATCATTGGTCTGAATATAGAGAATATTATAAGCCATACAATAGCAGATATACTGTAGGATCAAAAGATATGAACAGCAACCAAACATGAATGTGTATACAATATGTCTATATCCGCTATATAACACTAGTAACTTTATTTCTACAGTGACAATACAGCTTTATTCTTGATGTATTTCCATATCATGCTGTCACTGCAGTAATGTAAGCGAGGTGGTGAAATATCTTTAGTATTTTGCTTTAAAGTGATTGAATTGTCTTGGTGTTCACTGTTTTGCTTATCAAATAGTCTCAACTTTAAATGCAAGTAAGTGAGATTGTATTATTATGGGTTGTTTTTGGATCTACTTTCTCCCTCAGCGACACAGCTGATATCTTGTTGCAGAGAGACTAATTGAAAGGCTGGTGCTGGGGACGTGTTAGTGACCCTCAGCGCTCGTCTGTCAGTACGTGTCTTTCCGTCCTTTCAGCAGTGAGACAGATAAAACATAAAGGCTCCTTTAATTTTTTTCTCATGTCTGAGTGAATAGACGAGCAGCCGTGTGCCGCTGCAGATGGACGGGCTGAGGCGATCGCATGCATATCAATGACAGCGCTTATGAGCGCTGACTGTCTGTCTTAATGAGAGGCAATACTGAACCTCGCTGGCTCTCTCTCATGCGCCTTCTCTCTCCCTTTGTTCTGGACAAACTCAATTTCCTGCCCCTGTCAGCAGGAAGTGGGACGCTGTCTGTTTCTTTATCAGTGTGTTGTGTTATGTGCTTATGGCAAGTGTTTTAGTATCATTGCATTTTTATCTTCTGCATACTGAAAAACAAAAGCGGGAGTTGCATTGAATGACACATTTGAACTGATTCAAATATAGGCAATCAACTTTATCATCTCACAGCTCTGACTTTTCTTCTCAGAATTTTGAGTTTGTATCTATCAATTGCGATTTTATATCTTGTATTTCCGGCTTTTCTTTTCAGAATTGCGAATTTATATCTCTTCATTCTGAGGTTATACACTGTTAAAAATAAAGGGTCTTTACTGGCATCAGTGGTTCCACAAAGAACCTTTACCACCCATGGAACCTTTTCATTCCACAAAAGGTTCTTTAGATTATTAAAATGTTCTTCACACTCAGAAAAAAATGGTTCTTTTAAGAACTGTTCACTGAAAGGTTCTTTGGGGAAACAAAACGGGTTCTTCTATGGCATCGCTGTGAAAACTTTTGGAACCTTTATTTTTAAGAGTGTATCTCACAATTTTTCTCAAAACTGTGAGGAAAAGGTTATAATTGAAAGTCACAATTTTTATTTTTTTTTAATTGTGAAAATAAGCATCGTGTAAGTCTCATGAATCTGAAATGAGACTTATATAAATCTAAAGATTAATCAGAGTAATGGTTCACAGTTCATTTCAGTTCAGACCACTGATTCAGGATTCAGTGGGAGTCAGTTATGATCTTTGAACAAATCACTGACTAAATAAGTCAGATTCAAACAGTTAATGTGTGAGTTCAAGAGTAATCTTTTAACAGCCTCATTACAAAGAATCAGTTCAAAATGACAAAAAAATATTTTTCCCTTTAGGAAAAACTAAAGGGTTTAAAACTTGTTTTTAAGCTTATATATGCCACATTTGCTTGGCTCATTTCAAGAAGCAATGTGTTTTAGTGCTAAAGCTGAGAAATAGCACTGACGCGAATCAAACGCCGCATGTAAAGCCGATGTTCTTAACTCACAATGTCAAGCACAACATCAAGATGGACTGACAGTGACTAAAGGCCACTGGTGTTTGTACACAGAGCTAGATTATGTGCACACTTCTAGTTATATATTGCTAGCAAGTGGGGAAAAACCCTTCTGAACTCTTAGCACTGACTGGCTTATGCTTAAGTCTTTACAAGCATCGTTCAGACCAGACACACGGCACACAAACATGATCGGCCTCACAGTCTCATTTACGCCTCATTTAACACAGGAAAATTGATTCAGAGTGCAAATAATAAAATCAAAAGCCAATTACGAGCAACGTTCAGCATGCAAACACACAAGATTGTATCACATTTTGTGTCATGTAAATCATAAAGAAACAAATGGACTTTAAATCCCATTTACAACATATTGTTGCCTGTTTTTCTAGTGCAAGAATGTTTTCGTGGGCTGCATAAATGACCATTACTTTTGAAAATCTGATCACAAATGTGGTGTAAAAATGAGAATGTCATTCCATTTTGACAATGAATAAAACAGGACATTCTGGAAGGGAAAGTGTGGTGTGCATGATGTATCATATCATGCACAAGATGATTTATTACCAATGCACGAATCAAACTTGCTCGCAGTGCTGACTATTTCTAGCATGATTTTCCATGCATCATTTTTTTGAACAATATCCTTGTGGGTCATTGCTCACAGTTACTATTAACTCCTCTATCTTGCCTACACTCGACTCGAGTATCTCAGAAGAGATGGATCATATTTCCTCCAGTGCCTTTACTTCCACTGGTAGCTGTCACATCACGTCACTCTTCATTTGCATAGAGTTCAACTTTTCTCGACACCCACATCTATCAGTGTGAGCATTTTTGCAGCAAAAATGTGGCCAGAAGTTTGGTTTTGAATAAGAGTAACCGATTTCTGCTACTCAGAGTTTAACTATGCAAATAAGATGAAATAGAAACTACCAATGGAACTGAAGACATGATCCGACTAGATACTGTATCCATGATGGATGTTCATGTTACCGCAAGTGGTTCTATATGATTTATCTCTGCCCACATAGAGCGACATAATAAA
This sequence comes from Schizothorax lantsangensis, assembly GCA_027422415.1. Lineage (NCBI taxonomy): Eukaryota > Metazoa > Chordata > Actinopteri > Cypriniformes > Cyprinidae > Schizothorax > Schizothorax lantsangensis. The sequence continues at coordinate 20,711,794 of CM049856.1, read as the reverse complement.
AAATGTGTGGAAAACTGTCAGAAATTGCCAATATTGAGTGCGTTTGATTCATGCATTGATAATCGCTCATCTTGTTCATGATATGATCATATGCACAGCTGCACAAAAACCTTCCCCTGCAGAATGTTCATTTTTAGGGGCAAGAAAACAGATCAAATTTGAATGACATCGGCAATACATCCCATTTGTGATAAGATTTCCGCCTACTAGCGACCAACCTTCGGTGATAAAATCGCCATTAGTGTGAATGGAGCATTAGACCAGGTTGTGCAGTACATTATGAGAAAATGAGATTGAGATTAGCAGGTTTGTGTTATTCTAGCTGATCTAGGAGTTTGCTGCTTTAGTTTTTGTACTTTTTTCTTTAAGAGTATTGAGATAAAAGCAAGAGAGGGCTGAAGAAGGCAGAGTCAGAGCACAAGGAATAGGAGGAAGACAGAGGCCTTGGTTTGATGAGCGTAATTCCTTTTCATTAGGCCTGAGACTGTGAGAGAGGCACCATTGATCCTGCTGTAATGTCTATTCATTAACTTCACAGAGCTGAACACTGCTAATCAGGACAGAGCTCTGTGTGTAGCCTTCATCTATCACTCACACACTCGTGCACACAAACACTTTGAATTAATGTTTGTGATGAAAAAATTGGCAGAAACAGGGTCAAACAATAAATCAAAAACTCTCTATTCTGTTTTGGGTAGTATATATTGAATATTTACGATATATTTGACATGAGTTTGGTGATATAAAACTGAGCAGCATTGTGAATATCTTAATGATCTTTAATGGGCTTTTTATTTGCCTATTAAGATTTGTAAAGACTGCGCCGTGAGCGAGTATCATACCCCCTCCTTATGTCGTGACTGAGAGCATTAAAGCATGTTTTAATAGCTTCTCTGATTTAAACTTTACCAGATAAATAGATTTGGGATGTTTATTTCGTTTCCACAAGTGCTTTTTGTAACCGTTTGATACATTAAATTATTTATATTTATAGTAGTGCTGTCAAATCAATTAATCTCAATTAATTGCATCCAAAATAATAGTTTGTTTTTACATGCTGACCCAATGAGCATTTTGCTGTCCAATTGTCATGCCTTAACTTTGCAATTTCTGTATTGCATTAGTTTTTAATAGTTCTCCTGGGAATTTAATAATTTTTGACTTTTCAGTCTGAGGTTATTCTCTTTTTTGGCTCATTTTACCTATAAAGAGAACCTGCTTAATAATTATGCACACCTGAAAATAAGATTTTTTTCACTTCCAGCCTTCATGGACAATTACATATCACTTATAAATGAATAAATACAAAATTAATAGTAGTTATTAAGATTGATGTGGTTTGGAATTGGTCAAATGTGCTTGAAAAAAAAAATGATCAGAATATCAACAGAATAATTGATGATGGGCCGTTGAATTTTTAGAACAATAATGCACCCGAGGTGGTGATGCTGCCATGACTCGAAGCCTCGGGTGTGCATTGTATACACACACTGTGTGTGTGTGTGTGTGTATCTCATGTTTGTGCATGTATTTATATATACATATAAATATGCATGGTACACATGCATTATATAAACAAACTTTTATTTTGGATGCAATTAATCACGATTAATCTGACAGCATTAATTTATAATTATAAATTACTTTATTATAATTCAGTGTATTGTTTGAATTTATTACTTACATTTTTGTATATAATTTATTATAATGATTGATTATAGTATATTACATAAAAATATTTATTATTTATTAATTATTATTATTGCAAAATAATAAAAAGTAAAATAAATATGATTTAATTTTTCTTCCTTTTGTGCTGATTTAGTGAAATACAGTTTTAAATATTTAATATGCCTTCATTTGCATGTTATTTTGTAATGAATCTGTTACAATTTTTATTGCAATTATAAAACTATTTAATATTATAAATATTTTAATATTTATTGAAATATATTTTTAAATAATGTATTATGATAACTTTATTTTATTTATTTATTCATCTATTTATTAATCTTTTTATTTGTTTATTTATTCATTCAGTACATAAAATGGTCCTTAACTATTTAACATTCCTTAATACAGTTGTTTTTGCAATTAATCAGTTTTATTTATTTAGTTTAAATATTTATATTTAGAATAAATAATAATTTATTATTATTTTCTAATTTGTAATACATTATGTAATTTATTTATGTGAATGATTATTTATTATAAAATAATAATAAATAAAATTATGAAGTATTCCTACTTTCTGCTGAAGTGATCGATCATATATATGTATTACATACATGTAAAATGATTTTACCAGCTATATCAACCATCTTTTTTCTGTTTTCAATCCACCTACAGTATGACTTATTGAGTTATTCCAAGTGATTCAAAACACAAACTGCACATGTAAAAGCACAAACCCTGTTTCTATTGTTTTTTTCTGGGGTGGCCCAGCCATGTTTCTGACTGCTGCCCGGCTCTCGTTTTAGCAGGAGGTATCTGGACCTTTGAGATAGTCACTTATCCCCCGAATCCTCTGCGTCTCAGGGCAATCCCACCCCACGCCACATGCCAACATCAAAGCCTCGCACGCCACTGCATCATGCCAAACACGGCCCCCATATCGGCCCTTCTACCCATCTCTCTTTCTAAAACATTTGGAGGGAGTGGATGACAATCCGTTGTTGTTTGTGATAGCTGTAGGGAAGTACAGGAGAATTAGGGCTCATGGGAAAAAGCCGTCCTGAATACCGTCCAACAATTCAGCATGCATGTGCATGGCAGCTCAGTTGTGCTCAAACATATTATTTTGTATTCTCTACGAATTGGTTGACTCTCTGCATTAAACAATTGTAAAAAAAAAAAAAAAAAAAAAAAAAAAAATTGCTCTTCACCCTTTTCCACCTCTTTGTTTTTAAAGGCCACAGAGCATTCTGGACTGGACCTGATGGTCTTCTTTGTCTCACAGTGATTGTTTTGCTTGTCTGAGTTGGGAATGTGGCATTTAGAGAGAGGAAGGAATTTTATGCTGCTGCACCAAGCGGGGAATAAATGTCTGTCCGTTCAGCCGGCTAAAAAAGCAGATATGCCAGGGGGAAACGTGTAAGTTTGAAAAATGAAGCAGGGAACAAGAAGGTAAATGTCACTGCAGTACATCAAAAAGAGGACAGTGACAAAAGTGTGTTGAGAAAACGGTAGGAAAGTAAGACGACAGGTATATTTTCAAGCCTTATAGTGACTGATAATAAATTATCCTCGTGTTTTAAAGGTGAAGTGTGTAGTTTCTGAGACACATGGGATTGAAAATATAATGATTTTATTATTTTTTTCAAACAGTTTTCTCAAACAGAATGCTCTTCTGCCATTGGTCAGACAATCAGATAGCCCCGCCAACAATACACTTAATTGGCTAAGCCAATATTGCTGTTGTCGGGCAGGCCAGGATACTCAAACAAATAGCAATATTTTGCACCATAGTGACAGTGTTTACATTTTTGTGAAGAATCATCTGACAATTGGTTTATTTATAGTGTCCTTTGCTTATAAAACAGTATAACATTAAAAAAGATTAAAATGACTGATAATAAATTATCCTTATGTTATAAAGATGAACTGTGTCTCATACCACAAGCAACACCAAACAATTGCAAAAATAAAAAAAAAATTCAAACAGGTTTCCCCAAAAAATCAATTATCTTTCAAAGTGAAATCCTTGTCACTTGAGTTCAAAAGAGACGTTATATACTGCATATCACTAAAACGTGTCAAACAGTCAGCGCTGCATTTCTCTTTTAAGACATACAGTATAAGAAACACTTAAAGACAAGGCATCAAAATAATGCCATCTTTGGGAATTATTTTCTTGTGTTTATGACAATTGCTACAATTATATTGTGAAGAGCCTGTCGATGGAAATTTTCTTCTCAGAAATACTTTTTGCTGCAAACTACTTCCCAGAACAAAGTAGATTTTGACTCTCAGAAATATGGCAACTTTAATAGCTTTAATAAGTGGTTTTAGTGTTTTACTACTGTATGTGTTTTCGTTAGTTACTAGGTGCTTGTTTAATGGCTCAAGTCAAAAGAGTACAGCATCTAGCTTGGTCCTTATATGGCTTCCTCCTTCAAAGTACATATCCCTTTATTATTATTATTATTATTATTATTATTTTTGACAGACAACTCTTATGCTCACCAAGGCTATTTTATTTGATCAAAAATACAGTAAAAACTGTAATATTATTGTATTATTTATTTATTCCTATGATGCAAAGCTGAATTTTCAGTAGCCATTTCTCCAGTCTTCAGTGTCACATGATCCTTCAGAAATCTTTATAATATGCTGATTTGCTGCTCAAGAAACATTTCGTTATCAATTACCATGCTGCTTAATGCTTTTGTGGAAATGGCTACATTTTGTTCAGTATTCTGTGATAAATGTAAAGTTAAAAGGAACAGCATTTATTTGAAACAGAAATCTTTTGTAACGAAAGTGGCAGGTCTTATTTGATCAGTTGAATGTTCTTGCTGAATAAAAGCACTAATTTCTTTCAAATAAAAACCTTACTGACCACAACTATTTAAATAGTAGCATTACTCTGTGGGATTTTTTGTCCATTCTGTCATCTACCAGGTGAAATCTGTCAAAGTTGAATTACTTGAATTCGTAATAGTACACTTTTCCTCAATAAGCTGTGTGACTGTATCACAAAGTGGCAAGACTTCCACATCAAAGGTTAAAGATTAAGGTTACAGGTTTGTTCAAATCACTGTATGAGAGAAGTACTGTATGAGCTTCCGCAATAGTTATGCTTGACTTAACAAACACTGCTAATAGTCCAGAGCTTGGCGCAAAGCCACAGGCACTCTTGTGGAAGTCTCGGTTAGTTGATGGTTGCTCTCACCCAGAGAAGCTTTCCAAGCACAGCGAGTGGTCAATCATACTGATATCCGCCAACCAAACGGACCCTCAAGCTTTCAGGCTTGTGTAATTGGCGTACTTTATGGCCACATGGAGTGACCACAATAGCACCTGTGGGGGCTCCTTGAGAGACTACGTCAAGACTCTCTGGGTAATGAGTGATTCTCATACTGTCTTCTCCATTTCTGCTTTTTGCTCTCTTTCTTTGACCTTCATCATAACTGTCTTGTAACTGATGACCATCCATTTAATGTTTGTACAAGAACAGAGGACTTTCTTTTCTTTTCTCTTTTTTTTGTCTCTGTGTGAGGCAAAGTGTGTTAATGGATGGAGATGGAGTGCAGTCTGAGCACCTGTCTCAAGGTTAATGGTTTGACGTTCTGTAATCTCCTGAATGTGGCGGCACTCTGTGTGTACCAGATGACTGATGTGTGTATTGAGGACACACTGGCCTTGTTCAAGAACTCTGAGTGGGGAATGGATTCAGAATGAACTGTGTTGCTAATAGCTTGCTGTTTTAGCACCCGAGGTCATTTTAGGTTAAATTACTGCATACAAACATTTAGTGATGAACAGTTTTTTGCAAACAATATTTAACCATACCATTTTACCATGTTTTTCTTCACACTAGAGCATCTGAAAGCAGCATTCAAGTAAGAAATGTCTTCTTATTAAAGCTATAGAAGTTAATTAGTCAAGAGCGGTGAGTCTTTTCTGTTTTTATCTTATTGTTTTTGGTCATATCAGCATAGACAGCAGTATAGGTACTGTATATTACGCTGCTGTCACTTAATACACAGATCTAATATAAACATGCTGTTTACCTTTACAGACACAACTGTGTTTTTGTAACTTGTGTGTGTTTTTTAACATAAACGTGTGTGTATTCTACAGTTTAAGCGCAATAAGACATGAACGAGAACTTAGTTTAGTTCTCATATGCTGTGTGATAGCCGCTTTCTTTGTGCGTCCTTCAGATGTGTGTGCTCAGAAAACTGTATATCAGAAGTTTAAACTGATGTGGCTTTAAAACACATGATTTCAGCACGATAGACATCATCAAAATCAAACAGATGTTTTTTTGGCAGAGTATTTGAGGTATGGGGGCGGGGAGCAGCAGCTCATTTGCATTTAAAGATAAAGGCACGAAAACAGAATGTTTCTGCTTCCACTCAGGCATTTTCAGAATTATATAATAACATTATCTGTAGGGTATTTTGAGCTGAAACTTCACAGACACATTCTGACTTATATTAGGTCTTGCAAAAAGGGGCATTAAAGGGGGCCTTTAAAGCAACAGACTTACTGTGGAACAGAAAATAAGATAATTTATTGGGGTATAACAAGATAATTATCTTGTTCTGGACTCGAATTTCACTACTACTTTTATTCCACAAGGATGCTTTAAATTGATCAAAAGTGATACAGCATGCAAAAGTGGCACTGTTTCATGAAAGAACATTCATGAAAAACATTTTCAAATAATCACGTATGCCTCTACAAGCAACCCTGTAAAATTTTGCTAATGTCTTTCTCATCTATAGCTGCGATGGAATTTAATATCTTTAAATGTTCTCTCATCATAATCTAATTCTAAACCAGCTTATGTTATGGTCATGTCAGTTCACTCACCCCATTCATCATCATGTAGTCATTCATCATTTAGTCATTCTGTTTCCCTGACGAAAAAATGCTTTATGGACTAAACTCACTGCCTTTCTTTTAGATGATGAAAAGAAGATGCCTTGAAATAAAATTAATACAGAAATGATTCAATGATACAGAAACAAGTCTGCCCACCAGCAAAGCTTAAAAACATTATCTGATTTGCTCTGCAATATGTACATAATCTTTTTATAATCTATTGTGATATGAAGCTCTTAATAAATGTTGTTTTGCAGATCCAGAGGCTTTAGATCTAATGGATTTTCAAAATACTTTGTTGTTGTTTGAACCACTTTATTCCAATCTGTGCTCGATGCTAATCTGATACATAAAGAATATCAATACGAACAGCAGCATTATTCTTTGATACCACAGGACAAACGTACCTGCTGTGATAACATAAGTCCATACACAAAACAACCAATCAAATAACTAACAAGCACGCTGGGTTTCCAGGAATACACCGGTGCAGTGATACACAGGCATGCATATCAGTGAGATTTGTGAATAAATGCCGTGTGTGTTTGTGCATATACTGTGACCGCACACACCTATCTCTTTTCTGAAGCGTGGAGTGCAGACAGATGTGTAGGTGTACGTGAGGATAGAAGCATCCAGCTGTGAAATGGCTCTGACTGGCATTTCCGTATGTGTCCCACCACTCTGATTCCCAGTGGTTTATAGTATCTCTCGCTTGCTCTCTTTTTTTTCCTCTCTCTCTCTCTGCCACTTTTTTTTCTCTGTGGTTATTGACGTTTTTGTATACTTAAAGTTGGAAAAAACTTTGCAATAGTGTTTTCATGCCAGCAGCCTTTTGTTTTTTATTTCACTTAAACTTTTAACATGAATATTTTTGGGAAAAGAAAAATTGACTTGTACTTTAAGCCTGGTGAAATATTATGTGTTTATATGTGATGTTTAATTCTATTTGTTATCACTTGGATTTGGTCATTATTATTACTTTTTTATGTTTTTGAAAAGTCACTTATGCTCACCAGGCTCCATATATTTATATATACAGTAAAAACTGTGACATTGTGAAATATTATTGCAATTCATAATAACTGTTTTCTGTTGTAATGTGTTGATCCTTCAGAAATCATTTTAATATGCTGATTTCGTGCTCAAGAAATATTTCTTATTATAAATGCTGGAAAGTTGCTGCTTAATATTTTGTGGAAACTGTAATACATTTTTTATTCAGGAATCTTTGATGAATAGAAAGTTTAATAGAATAAAAAAGTGAAATAGAAGAGAATTAAATAGAATTTAAAAAGTGGAACAGATTATTTTTTTATATATAATGTAAAATTCTTTACTGTCCCTTTTGATTAATTTAACAAATAAGTATTAATTTCTTTAAAAAAATCCAAATTGATTAAATTTTTTTATGTCGTTAAAACAAATAATCATTTCACTTTTAGAGTCTGTGTGAAATGTATTCCCCTCTCTCTCCTCATAGAGCTATAATATGTGAACCCTTCTCATTCAGTTTAGTCGGAGGACTCTGGGCACAAACTGAGCAAAAATAAAACATGCTCTTTATACCACGTAATTGGGTCATTTGGATGATTGCAAATTCCATCTAGACACTAATTAAGGCTCCTAATTAGCAGCGGGGAGTGAGAGCATGCTCAAATTCACAGGATAGCACACGCATGTCTCCATATGTCAGGTGTGTGTTGAGGAGAAGGGTGGTCAACCTTCCTGTCCTAGTTACGCTGTGCACCGTTTATTTAAGTCCCAGAGTTACCGCTCTTTTACGTAAGACATAAAGTCCTATTTTTATTTTGGTCTCCATGTATGTTCAGTCACGGATTCTCACTTTAAAGGTCAATGCATGAGCAAAGATGGCAATATTAAATTAAAAGCAATCTTCTGTCATTACATTAGACGTGTAGTCGTGACTCGTGATTTGATTTTGAAAGTAACTAGAGAGCACCAATTATCAGGCCTTTCTATTAAAGCATCACTATTATAGCGTGCAATAATACAATATAGATGCTGTTGATTGCCGAATGTTTTAATTCATTTTTAATTGCCGCTCTTATTTTATTAGGCCCTTGTAGTGTCACTGCAGAATCAGACGGAAACACTGCTGCCCAATAAATGCTCTCTGTGCATTATGATTATATGAGTCTCTATAATCTCATAGAGGCTATTCAATTTGAGCTCATTCTATTTTAACTCAGGTCATTCACTCCTCAGAGAACCTGGCGCCTCTATGAAAATGAATAGAAATAGTCTAGAATAAAATTACTTTTGATAGTGTTTGATCATTATATTGACTCAGTACACTGAAGCGAAGTATTACTATTTAATTTTCTTATTATATTTTGTGGCATTTATTTGAAATAGCATTGCTTCAAGCACTTTTAAGAGCAGAGGTATATGAAAATACTGATGACAAGTAAGTGTAGGCTATTACTTCTAGTTATTATTATTATTTTATGTATAAACATTTTATTTATTTTTCATTAATGGATGATTGTATTTTTCTTCATGATCCACTCCAAATTATTTGTTAAAAATATTTGAATAAAATAGTGAATTTAATTTATTATTATTAATGGAATTTTAAAATGTTTAAACATTTTATTTATTTTTGCTTTTTTGATGAATGAGTTGTATTTTTCTTCACGATCCACTCCAATTAATTTGTTACAAATAATTATTATTAATTAAATAACAACAACAACAACAATAATAATAATAATGTTTAATAATGTAGGCCAACTCACCTATTTAATCAATGATAAATTACATTTGAAATATTTTACATTTTAATAATAATAATAATAATAATAATAATATTATTATTATTATCATTAATACATGTTTTGTTTTGTTCTATTTATTGTTCTATAACATTTATTCATACGTTTTTAGTTAATGCTTTAAAAAAAGCTTTATGAGAAACATAATCCTACAAGTGTGTCCAAACTTTTGACTGTATGTGTCATTCATTCATTCACTCACTCACTCACTCACTCACTCACTCACTCACTCACTCACTCACTCATTCATTCACTCACTCACTCACTCACTCACTCACTCACTCACTCACTCACTCACTCACTCACTCACTCACTCACTCTGTATTTTCCCTCACCCCATCCCTTCACTGTTATCTCTCTCTGCATCTGTTTCTCTGTATCCACTCAGTGTGAAATTGATCAATTTTGCCTCAGTGAGACTTCTCTCCTCAATTAACAGTAATTGCATGTTTCTGAGCCCATATGATAGTGTTTGTGTGAGTGTGTAGATGTTTATATGAGTTGGTTTTAATTTAAAATAAATGAACTGTTAGCGCATCCACAAACTCCATTCCCACCCCCATTCAGGAAGCTGGTAATTGCGTGTATTTCACCGCTGGTTTAGCTATTTGACAGTAAGTCTGTGCGTGTGTGTGTGAGTGTGTGTGTGTGTGTGTGTGGCTCCATCCATGTCCCCTCAGAATGTGTGTGCGTATGCATAAAACATAAGCGTGTGTAAGTGTGTGTTTGCATGAAAATATTTTCAGCCGCTGTCATGGTAGTTGACAAGGAAACAAGACAGAGGAGAGACAGGAAGTGAGCAAAGCAATGACAGAGCTTGAGCTGATTTTAATGGCCTGCGTGCTGTCTGACTGAAGATTATACCAATGACAGAGCCAAAGGACAGAAGAGAGAAAGAGAGAAGAAAAACAAGAACAAAAAAGTGGGAGAGATGGACAGAGAGAGAGAAAGAAACTTAGAAGATTATGGGCGAAAAAGACAGTAATGGCTGGAAAATGGATGATCATCTATCAGGCTGAAAATGCAGCTATAAGAATGTTTGTTGTAGCTACTTGTATCAACGCATGTGCTGTTAAGTCTATTTTAAAGGAACAGTTTGTCTAAAAATTAATTTTCTTTCATTTACTCATGTTCTTTCAAACCCATATGACTCTTCTTCTGTGAAATACAAAAGTGAATTTTTCCTCATCGCTCTATTCAATGTAATTAAAGATAATGATGATGGGGCTGTTGAGCTCCAAAATAACAAAACAAGCACCAACAATATATCAGCAGTGTGTGTGCTGGGGGGGGGGGGGGGGGTTCAGTCATTTTCGATCTTTTTATAACAATATATTGAATAGTGGCCAGCATATTCTTCAAAATGTCTCTCTTTGTGTTCCTCGACAAAGTCCCAGAGGAAAGTCATATAGGTTTGAAACTGCATGAGCAAAATTGATAGAATTTTCATTTCTGAGTGAACTATGTCCTTAAAGGAATAGTCGGCCCATCCAAGAAGTAGATGAGTTTGTTTCTTCATTAGAACAGATTTGGAGAAATTTAGCATTACATCTCTTGCTCACCAATGAATCCTCTGCAATAAAATGTGTAGTACTATTTTTAGATAAAGTGAAATTGTGTAATCTATGTAATAACGTTAATGGTATGAAAGTATAGTTAATGTGTGTACTGTTTTTGGAAATGTGAAATGACTAAATATGCATCCTGCTATATTGATGACATGTTGTGATACAATATTTAATGCTCATTCTGTAAAATAATGTGCACAGAAATGTGAGAATGTAATATTTCAATGTTAAGTAATAAATGTGATGGAACAGCATTGTAGTCTTTTTAATATTTTGAGAACTAAAATACAGTTTGTTACTGTAATTTTCATGTTATTTTACTTTTTTTTTCTGGTGCCCCAACTGCCGGAATATTTCAGTTTTTAACTATGAAAAATTACTGTATTTTTACGGTTGAATTTCTGTCCGTTATTTTACGGTCCCCAGCTGCCGGAATATTAGTTTTTTTTTATGGGATTTTTTTTTTTACAGTGTGCAGTGAATGGGTGCCATCAGAATGAGAGTCCTAACAGCTGATGATAACATTACAATAAGAAACATCACAGAAAGAAACAAATCCATCAAGGCGCTGTAACTTTAAAACGTATCCATAATATTACTTTTTAAAAAAAAATGGATTATGGACTTTTATTTTGTCCAGAAACGACAGTGTAAAGTTAAAAACTTGGACTAGCATCATGTGATGTATTTTTGTGATGTTTGTTTGGACTCTCATTCTGACGGCACCCATTCACTGCAAAGGATCCATTAGTGAGCAAGTGATGTAATACTAAATTTCTCCAAATCTGTTCTGATGAAGAAAAAACTTGTCTACATCTTGGATGGCCTGAGGGTGAGTACATTTTCAGCAAATTTTCATTTCTGCTTGAACTATTCCTTTAAGACAAACTTTGCAATTGATAAAAAAAAAACCTGAAAGACAGAAAGTAGGAAACATTGATGAATTTACAGAGAAAGATGCAGAACTTATTTCACTCATATTTATGGCTACAGATTGCATAATTAATCAAGGCTAGAACAAGTTCAAGTACACCACAGAATCCACTTGAGCTTGAAGTTTGTACCATATCCAATGCTGGCAAGTGCTGTTCTGCAGGACGCGGATCCCAACAGTGCCTCTGTATTCCCGACATCCTCAAACCTCTGTTCTAATTAAGACTATTACAGAGCCGCAGCAACTCCTTCAACAATCATGCTCGACTGCGCCAACATGACACTGATGCGTTCCGAATGACATTATTGAATTAACTGTCTGAAGATTTCGCAGCATCCAACATACCAAAATGACTTTGGAGAGATGGAAAAACATGCCAGAAATGTGAATCCGCTCACTAATGAGGACAGAGACAGACAAGACAGATGGTTTGGGTTAGCGCACGCTTTGGAACAAGTGATGAGAAAGTTGTAGGATCATCACGGTAGTTTTTGCTACGTCTGTGTGACACTGCAGACGGTCTACGGTTCTAAAACAGAGTCCCAGGTTGCAGCATTTGATGTTAACTCAGAAAGCGCACCTAAAATGAATCACTTCTATTGTAAGTCAGTAGTCAGAAATTGAAAAGTTATGTTACATAGCAGGTAGCCTACTTGAAAATCATTTGCTTTCAAAAACATCACTTTTGACAACTACAAGTGCATACTGGCATGATATGACATTCAGCAGTATGTTGCATAGTACATAATAAGATCATTGCACTATGCTAGACTTTTTCCATTGTATTGTATTTAAAATTTTACACAAGTTAAACATACAGTTGAAATTTAAACATTAGGCTCCTGAAGCTGAAATGGTACAGCTTAGTGCTAGCAATAGCAAGGTCATGCAGTACGTTTGATTCTGAGGAGAATATACAGTCATGTGGAAAGTTAGGACACCCTATTGAATTCCATGGTGTTCCTTATCAGGACATAATAAAAAAATTACTGGTTCTTTCCAGGTCTTAAAATTTGGAAAATAAAACCTCAGATGAACAACAACACATGACATATTGCACCTTGTCATTGTTTATTTAACAAAAATAAAGCCAAAATGGAAAAGCTATGGGTGACAAAATTAGGACACCAGTACTGTTAACATAAGAATTAAGAGGGTAAGTAGCAGTCAGGCACTGCTAATCGAATGCCTTTGATTAACTGATCATCAGCAAGTGTGAACACCTCTATAAAAGCAGATGTTTTAGCAGTTTGCTGGTCTGGAGCCTTCAGGTGTGTGTTAACACAATGCCAAGGAGTTAAGACATCAGCAATGATCTTAGAGAAGCAATTGTTGCTGCCATCAATCTGGGAAGAATAATACGGCCATTTCCAAACAATTTGAAGTTCATCATTCTACAGTGAGGTAGATTATTCACAAGTGGAAGACATTTAAAACAGACACCAGTCCTCCCAGGAGTGGACGTCTCAGCAAATTCACCCCAAGATCAGACCGTGTAACGTTCAGAGAAATGGCAGACAACACAAGAACTTCACCGCAGACTCTACAGGCCTCAGTTAACATGTTAAATGATAAAATTCATGACAGTACAGTTAGAAAAATATGGGACAGGTATGGCATGTTTGGAAGGCTTGCCAGAAGAAAGCTTCTTCTATCTAAAAAAGCATGGCAGCACGGTTTAGGTTTGCAATCTGAACAAACCATAAGTCTTCTAGAACAATGTCCTTTGAACAGATGAGACCAAAGTGGAGATGTTTGGCCATAATGCACAGCAGCACGTTTGGTGAAAACCTAACAAGCATATCAGCACAAACACCTCATACCAAAAGTCACACATGCTGGTGGAGGGCTGATGATTTTGGGCTTGTCTTGTAACCACAGGACCTGGGCACCTCACAGTCATTGAGTCAACCATGATCTCCTCTGTATACCAAAGTATTCTAGAGTCAAAGCTAAAGCTTGGCCAAGATTGGGTGATGCAACAGGACAATGATCCCAAGCACACCAGCAAATCTACAACAGAACGGCTGAAAAGAAAAGAATCAAGATTCTGCAACAGCCCAGTCATAGTCCAGAGCTCATCCTGACTGAAATCATGTGGTGAGAGCTGTGTATAAACAAATGCCCACAAACCTCAAAAAACTGGAGCAACGTTGTAAAAAAAGAATGGGCCAAAATTCTTCCAGAGCGATGTGAGAGACTGATTAAGTCATACAGAATATGATTACTTCAAGTTATTGCTGCAAAAAGTGGATCTACAGGCAGCTGAATCATAGGGTGTCCTAACTTTGTCACACATGACTTTTCCATCTTGGCTTTGTTCTTGTTAATCAAATAATGACACGGTGTGATATGTCATGTGATATTGTTCATCTGAGGCTTTATTTCCAAATAACCAGATGTTTTTTGACCAGATAGTTTTTTATTATCTCCTGATACAGAAAACCATGGAATTCAATAGGGTGTCCTAACCTTTTCACATGACTGTACATACTGATAGAACATACACCCTGACTGCACTGTAAGATGCTTTAAATTAAAGCAGATACATTTTCAGGGTAAATTTTCAGAAAAATTGCCATTTCTGGATGAATTATGCTGATGACTCATCCTGCACTACACAGATTTTTGTCCAATTAGATGCTCTTTAGACTGAGAATGCCACTCCCCCTTGTTTAATTTTTTAACCAATTGGCTATGTCCCACTACAACAGTAGTTCCATTTCAACAGTAAATGTTAATGAAATATAAAATACGTATATGTAACAGTAAATTACATTTGTACAGTTGAACTAGCTAGGAATGTGTAGAATTAAAGAAACAGTACTTCATGTCCTGCTGTTTCCCGGCGAGTGTTCTCCAGATATCATTCTCTTTGATAAAATCATTTTACACCTCTTCACTGCAAACTACGAGGTGCTGATCCTCCCAAACCATTAGCTCTGAGAAAACTTTTACAAGTAGCTTTTAAACATGAATGTCCCTCTCCCACCATGATCCATATTTTACATTGTGCTCACAGTCCAATTACAAAGTGTCTGAAATAGGCCGTCCTGGATCTGTCATTCATCAGCTTACACACACTCTCTCTCTCTCTCTCTCTCTCTCTCTCTCTCTCTCTCTCTCTCTCTCTCTCTCTCTCTCTCTCTCTCTCTCACAGCACCAGCAGGGAAGGAGGAAGATAGAAATGAATGATGGACTGATGTTAGGGTTGAAGCATTCAGATGTCAGTTTTTCACCGTTTCAAAAAGGACAAGACGGCAAACGTTTGGGTGGCGGGGCTTTCAAGCCATTGTGGCTGACAGCCCTGTCTGTCCATCCATATACTCATACTTCATACGTGTCTATGGGTGTGACGGTCCTTTTTTAATTGAACGAAATGAAGTTTCCCAAACGGGAGGAGAGTGTTTTAGTTACACAGAGTAGCGTTTGAGGGTTTGACATTAATCTGCTGTGATGTAGCGTGGAATGATGCAGAGAGGCAGGCCCTGAGAGAGGACCGCGATGAATAAAATAACTAACGCAATGTTATCACGCAAATTATGGCCTTGGGAAGATGCTTGCTGAAGTTCCTTCTCTCTGAACATCCATATTCAAGGTACAAAATTAACTTTTTGCCATGACTTGAGATGATTTCAAGAGCATGGGTATTTCTTACTGACTATGAAACTGTATTCAGTGTTATTTTTATTAATGTTTTTTTTTTCCGTCCCAATGAAAATATTTACCCGTATTTATACTGTATTTACTTTTCTGACATATTAGTTTAGAGATACTCTAGGAAACATGTATGTATGTATGTGTGTGTGTGTATATATATATATATACAGTATACACACACACACACATATTTACAAAAACAGTGTTGGGTGTATTGCATTAGTAATTAATAACTAATTTCATTATTTTTCCCTTGAAAAAGTAAGGGATTACTCTATTTTTTATGTACTCTATTTTTTTAAAGGGGTCATCGGATGCCCATTTTGCACAAGTTGATATGATTCTTTAGGGTCTTAATTAAAAGCCTATAACATACTTTGGTTAAAATTTCTCAATGGTACTTTAAAAAACACCTTTTTTACCCTGTCAAAATCAGCTGTTTTCAGCAAGCCGTTTTTTGGCCCATGTTGCTTTAAATGCTAATGACTCTGCTGACCCCGCCCCTCTCTTCCATGGGGTGACCAGCAGTACTGTTTACCATAGACATACATATCTATGCTGTCTACTTTAGCCGGGAAACTGGCTAACTACCACGTTATTAGGAAAGGCGATTTGCAAAGATGCATAAAAAACCCTTATACACACTTCTTCTGTTGTTGAAGTTGGATCACGAATGATTCGCGCGAACATAGACGTAGTAAATGACGACTGCTATATTCATTATTACATACAACAACAAAACACCTCAATTGCTTAATCAGAGACATCTTGTCTTCCCCTGCACCGGAGTCGACACAATGGCGGTCGGACTGTTTACAGCCTGATTTGAGAAAGGGGATTTAAAAAAAAAAACACTGAGTGGATTTTTTATCATTATAGGATGGATGTGTACACACACTTCCAACACACATTTATGTTCAAACAACTTGAAAAGTGAATTTTGCATCCAATGACCCCTTTAACTAATTTAATTACCGTTAGTTCTTATGTAATTCCATTGAATACTGTATAGACTATAAAACAATTCTGTATAAAACAACACTGGATTTAACATCAAAATGTAACATATAATGTTCAAATGTATGTTTTTAATGACAGTTAAAGAATAATTTATGTAGTTTTATATTATTTATTTAAAAAAATAATTTGAAAAATTAAAATAAATATTATATATCATATATTGTAAAAATTATATGTGTATATATATATATATATATATGTATATATAAATGTGTGTGTGTGTGTACACACACACACATATATATATATATACATATATATACATATACATATACATATAGTTTTTATTTATTTACTGATATTTTTATTATTTATTAATTTATTATTTTGCAGTCTCCACACAATTATAAAGCACAAGTTCTTTTCAGACTCAATTATGTTAGAAATTTAAATTGACAATTTGTAATGATGGTTGATGTTTTTGTAGATGATTAGGTAAAATTTCAAAGCTTTATACTTAACATTTAATGAATGTTTATGATGAATTTAATCATTAATAATTTATTTTATTTATGAACCTTATGAATAATGAAACATGAGAAGTAAACAGCAGTATCACTTTATAAAGCTTTATAAATAGC
Organism: Schizothorax lantsangensis; assembly: GCA_027422415.1. NCBI lineage: Eukaryota > Metazoa > Chordata > Actinopteri > Cypriniformes > Cyprinidae > Schizothorax > Schizothorax lantsangensis. The sequence goes on along the minus strand of CM049856.1, from coordinate 20,694,678 downwards.
ACAGCACAAGACACGTTGATTGGATTTGTTCACAAATAGTGTATGTTATATTACTGATGGTTTGAGAGTAGTTTATCCAGACATCTTCATTCTAGACAGCTAGTTGTTTTTATTATCTAAGAACTCTTCAGATGTATTTTATTTCCTAGAGTATCTCTATACTGATGAAGCTCTCATGATAGTGATGAAAGATGCACTCAATTTCAATGTGTCTATGTTCCTGATAAAATTTTAATTTCCTTCCTAAAGCTTTAGCCTTCATTATCAAACCATTTGTCATTGCCGTTTCTCATTGACTTGATGTCTCTTGCTCTGGATGTCTCACTCCCTCACACAGCCTATTTTTATCTTCTTATCCTTTCTCTCTTCGTACACCTTCTCGTTGGCCCCTATGCTATCTTTTTCCACTTTTCTTCTCAAACATCTTTCATCTCTGCTCTCAACTTACTCTCACACACACAGCCTCTCGCAATAGGTGAGGTAAAAACCAGGCCATATTATGACGAGCCTGCCTCTATTAGACCCTAAAAACCCTTTGTAATAAGAATTCAATTGTCAAAGACAGATTAGATCTGAGTCGAGCTCTCATCCAGGTCACCATCTCAGACCTGAGCGATCAAACAAAACCTCTCTGCTGTAGACAGACAGGTGAGAGACTGTGAGAGCGAGCCGGCGCACACAGGGGCCCTCAGACCTGAGATCAGATTAGCATGGCAGGATAAGGAACCGGCTCTTCTTTTCAGAGGCTAAATCGCTCTCGCCGATCCCCCGGAGGCTGCAGGCTTTCTCGATAAGTGCTTGGCGACACGAGGAAGGCAAATGTTGCTGTTTGTGCGGGAGGACGATATCAAACTACTGATGCATGGTTTACTCTTGTTCCTCCTCTCTCTGTATCTCTCAGGCACCCGCTGTTGCCAACGCAGTTTTAACACATAGTGTTCCTGTGGCTCAGTGGTAGAGCATTGCGTTAGCAGCGCAAAAGGTTGTGGGTTCAATTCCCAGGGAACACACATACTGATTAAAAACTGTATAGCCTGAATGCACTGTAAGTCGCTTTGGATAAAAGCATCTGCTAAATGCATAAATGTAAATGTAAATGTAAACACATCATAGATGCTGCTCCAAAGCCACATCACCAGTGTATGGGACACCCCCTGCCCCCGGGGGTCTCCGCGTGGTGTTACTAGCCAAATCTGCCCATTTAGAGTTATTTTACTCTGCACAGATGCCACCACAAGTGATCAATGTAATGTGTTTACACAAATTTCAATTTTGACCTAAATGCATTTACACAGAATTCACACTCATAGAAAGCATTGTTTCACTTGTTGGATTGTTGATTGCTGATTTTAGTGAAAGTGTTATGGGTGTTTTTCATGTTGTTAGGTGGTTGCTAAGGTGTACTGGGTGGTTGCTAGCTTCTGGTTATACAATATGTTTGTGACTGTTACTGGTGGTTTTTCATATTGTTTGGTAGTTAAGATATTTTCTTGGTAGCTGATAGGGTGTTGCTATATGGTTGCTAAAGTTATTAAGATATTTAAGATATATATTTTTTTAAATATTGTTAGGTAGTTTCTAAGATATTGACCATATGTTTGCGAAAGTGTTCTGGGTGTTGATTGATTGATTGCTGTTAGGTGGTTGCTAAATTTTTCTGGGTGGTTGCTAGGGTGTTGCTAAGGTTACTCAGGAGTTCTGAATATTTAGCATAAAGTTTGAGTGTTTCTTATCATGTTAGTAGGTTCAAGTTTGTATGATCTTCTGGTTGCTGGCTCAGATTTTTCCTTCAATGCTTTTTTTTTTTTTTTTTACTTTAACCATTTTATCACCCACCAGGTGAAAATTGTAGGTCCTGTCATTTAGAAAAATAACAGCACATCTCTCTTCAACAAGCCACACAATTTAAGCTATCATTCATGTCTGTAGCACAACATACTAACAGCTAGTGGTTGTTTTTGGAGTGTACATTTTGGCTCTCTATCCCCCCCAAAAGTCTTCCAGCTTTTCTTGCTAAAGTGTCTAGATATGAAGCATATGGTCATCCATCAGTGCTTCAAGGGGACCTTCAGATATAAGATAATAAAGCTCAGAGGTTTAGAAGAGAAGAAAGATTTATAACATTCTCTGTGAGAGTGCCACAAACTGCTGTAGGTGTCAGCAGGTAAAGTCTGTGTGTTGTACATCTCTACAAAAAAAGCATCATGTTGTTACCATGGCACTGTGATGCATACTTTGAATATTCATACAGTATTTACATGAAACATAGAATGAATATAATGCAGACATAATTTTCTTAATCAGGTTTGTTTGTATTGTTTTGCAATAACACCTAAACACCCTTAAAACATGATACATTTACCTAACAAGTAAAATGGCATGCTTTAAAGGGGTCATCGGATGCCCATTTTCCACAAGTTGATATGATTCTTTAGGGTCTTAATGAAAAGTCTATAATATACGTTGGTTAAAATTTCTCAATAGTAGTGTAAAAAACACCCTTTTTAACCTATCAAAATCAGCTCTGTTTTCAGCAAGTCATTCTAGTCCATTTTGCTTTAAATGCTAATGAGCTTTGCTGACCCCGCCCCTCTCTTCCGTGGAGTGACGAGCAGATTGTAAACTTAAGCCGCAAAACTTGCTAACTAGCATATATTAGGAAAGGCCGATTTGCAAAGATTCATAAAAACCCTTATACTCGCTTCTTCTGTAGATGAAGCTGGATCACGAATGATTCGCGCGAACATAGAAGCATTTAGGCAGATCGGGGATCATCGCATTCCTTTCAAAAACGAAAGTAACGTTAATCCTCTGAGTCTTCAGCGGCTCAGATGTCGGGAGTAAATGACGACTGCTATATTCATTATTACATCCAACAACAAAACGCCTCAATCGCTTAATCGGAGACATCTTGTCTTCCCCTGCACCGGAGTCGACACAATGGCGGACAGCTCTCAGCTCACTCAGGGCGGGTCTAAGGTAAGACGGTCTTGTCAATCAACTATCGTGGGAGTGGTCTGTACAGAACCACGTCATTCTGACAGGAATCTCAGAACAGCCTGATTTGAAAAAGGGGATTTAGAAAAAAAACACTAGGTGGATTTTTATCATTATAGGATGGATGTGTACACACACTTCCAACACACATTTATGTTCACACAACTTGTAAAATGAATTTTGCATCCGATGACCCCTTTAATAAGCCTTAATTTATAGAAGATATATCTTGGATTACCCTCATTGGCAAAGTATTTTTCTTGTTTTAATTATGAACTTTCAGATTATTAACTTTCAGAATTGATTTATTGATTTATGACTTAAAAAACTTGTTGGGCTAGGAACATTTTTTTTTAATATAATCTCCAAAAACATTTGTAACTTTGTAGATTTATTTATTTATTTATTGATATTTAAGTTGTTTTTTTTAGCTATTTTATTAAAAAACAAGGCATTTTTGCAGAATTTCTCTTTTCTTTCTTAGATTGTTTTTTTTTTTTTAACAATGGAAAACACAATGGGGTAAGATTTTAGAGTCTATGAAAACAAGTTTTATTTTTGAATATTGTTGATACTTTATTCATTTATAAAATAAGGCATAAAATAATGCATAAGGCAACAAGGTAAATACGGAAAAAAAACAGTATTTACATGATACTTTGTTTTACTGTAGTAGTAATTTAGGCAGTATTTTACTGACCATTGAAGTATTAGGAGCTTTCTTGAATTGCAGCACAATTTTTCATCATGACATTGCAGTGATTAATAATTGTAGTAGAGTATGATTTACCCTTGGCCGGTGTTACACCCCCCTCTCTCTCTCTCTCTCTCTCTCTCTCTCTCTCGTGCTGACGCTGTTACCGTAGCTATCTCTTTTTCCTCTCACACTGACCATCTCTTGAGGACAGAGGAGCAGGTGACATTTACACCCGGGTTGGCAGCTGCTGTCGGGCACACACTGACAGCAGCAGTAATGGGCATTTCAAGGTGCTATTTTCACTGCTAGCTTACCGGCTTAAGAACGGATAAAAGAAAAGAGAAAAAAATGGGAAGAAAACAATGTATGTACTTATGACATGTTTCTCAGTCATAATGGACTCTTCTGTGCTGACTGTGTTTGGCTAGTGGCCTGTACGCACAGCCAGCTGCTGTAATCTGTTTCTTAACAGAAAGGTAAATAAATCTTCAAACTCTTTCTCTATCTGTCTTGGTCTCTCACTCCAGAGTTTTGTGTTTCCTTCTCCATTTCTCATCTCTATCACTTTAGTCTGCACAGATACGCTACAGGGCCATGGCCCTTCGTACAGCGTTTGAAGAGTTGCAGTTTAACTAAAGAAATAGTGAAAAGAGTACATTCTGGAGCTGGAAGAAAATTGCATGAATTCTCTCAGGACTGCTGAATTTTACATTCATGTTCTTAGCAGATGCTATCATGTTTACAGACTAGCGCAGATGGAAAGCGTGAACAGCCCTAAATTCACCAAACTTGATTGAATAAACAATATATTGACTTTTTGTAATCGCTACAGTTTAATATCTTTAAATTATTTTAATTTGAGAGCACATATTGATATATGCGATTAATTTGATTGATTACTCAGTATTCCATGTTATCAATTTAAATGTTGATCTGACTGACAACCTTATGTAACTTAAGCAGCTGTAGTTGGATAAAATTCAGTTCATCTGATTCTGTTTTTTGATTTTTTTTAACAGCCGCATATGTAAAGTGCTGAGAATAACTTTGATGTTTACTGTTCCTTTTGCGTGTTTGGGGAAACTCCTCGGGGAAGATGGTGCTATTTACTCAAGACAAATCTCAAGATGTTTGTCTCGCTGTTTGACGTTCTAATTTCAGTAATTAAAGACTATCCTTCAAAAGAAGAAGAATTTGTTGTTTCCCTTCAGTTTTTAAATATTATTTTGCTCAGTGCCCTGATATTTGTTTGATATTTATTTGCCATCAAACACACTTAGATATTTTATTGCCTACCCATTTATTTTTAATAAATCTGCCTCTGTCTGTCTGCCTCAATTCTCACATATTTCTTTTTGTGTAGGTAATGCATAATACATTTTTCGTTTAGCTATTACGAGCTGGGTAGATTACTTACAAATTTTAGTCTGTTACAGATTACATGATGAAAATTGCAGTTAGTAAATAGCTTGTGTGTGTGTATATACATATACATACACATACACATACACATACACATACACATACACACACACACACACACACTTGCATACATACATGTATATGTTTGTGGGTGTTTGTACTTTTAGTTTTTTATATTTTTATATTTATGCTAATGTCAGAATGAAGTGTGTGTTTTTTGTTTTGCACTTCAGCTTAATTTTCACATCAAGTACATTAACTGTGCAAACTCATCTTAATTATATCCTTGCAATTGGAAATTGTGCTGTGATGAATCTGAAAGGAAAGCAGAGCTTTGGCTAATTTTCAAAAACCTATTTGCATGTCATTTTCAAATAATCATCTTGTTTTGCTCGCTATTGAAGCAGGAAGGGCGTCACTGCTGTAGGTGTGCTGACATCAGAAGCGCTGCTGGATACGGCTTTTGTTCTGGAACGTGTTCTGGCTTGTGATATAATCATGCCTGAACTGTATCTGGGGAGATGGAGGTAAGATAGCATCTCAGAACGTCCTGCCGCAGATCTGCGGATCTGCCGTGCTCATACATAATAAACCAGCGGTGGAGAAACACAGCCACTCTCCACACCGGTGGACAGAGCAAACTCACTCCCCACTGAGATATAAATGGTAAATAGAAGAGAAAAAAAGGGAAATAAAAAAGGAGAGAGAGAGTGTGATGATGGACAACAGGATGAATAAGAAACAAAAAAAAAAACAGTGCCTCCTTTGATGCATGTTCTCTGCGGGACACTGGCTTTTCAGATTTCTCCTTTTTAATTACTTGGCAGCTCTGTGGTTTAAAATAGGAACAGTAGAACAAAAGAAATCGGTAATTATTAAGGGTTAAAACATCCACAACACCCTGAAGACACCAACCGTAACATGCAATCATGCAGAAGCTCTCCATGCTGGGAGGTGCATGTAGATTAAATACCATGAAAACTGCATTTCCATGTTTGATTTGTAACCCTGAAGGATATTTTACAAACACTATTTAACATTAGGCTCTGCATATATACAATAACACTGTGAAATTATTTTTTGGGGAATGATTAAGTTTAGGTGAACAAATTATCCTCATGATGTTCCATGCATTGTCCGTTCAGTTACGAATCTATTTTATGTGTCATTTTCTATGAACTGAACATATTGATGCATCTTGTTCGTGAGGATCTGCTGTCTGACTGAATGAAAGGGCACTTGTCGATCATTCAGCATGTGAGTCAATCTTGTTCACAACAATGAAAGAAAGGGGTGGAGGAAGTGCATCTACAGTGTGTTTTTGAAGGAATCAACTCAGTGAATGATTCAATGACTCATAACACACAAATAAACTTTTTTTAATCCATAGACTCAGAAGATGCACAAATCTTTGTTGTGAAGTTCCATGAGCTGATTCATATTTTTCGTTCACTGATGCATCTCTTTTGCAGTGTGTCAGTATCCTGCCTTCAACAAACTAAACGTACTGACACATCTCATTCGTGAATGAGGATCTGCTGACTGATGGAACGAAATGTGTTTGTCGATCATTCAGTCTGGCATGCGAGTCAATCTTCTTCACAACAATCAGAGAAAAGGGTGGAAAAACTGCCTCTGTAGTATGTGTTTTTGAAGGAATCAACTCAGTGAATGATTCAATGACTCACAACACACAAAAATTAACCTTTTAATCTGTGATGAATCAAAATGTTGATATATTCTCTCTCTCTCTGTGTGTGTGTGTGTGTGTGTGTGTGTGTGTGTGTGTGTGTGTGTGTGTGTGTGTGTGTGTGTGATCAGTAAGATTTTGAATGTTTTTTTTTTTAAGAAGTTTCTTATGCTCAAGGCTGTATCTATTTGATCAAAAATACAGAAAAAACTGAAAAAAGCAAGGGTTTTCTATTTTAATATACTTTAAAATATAATTAATTCCTGTGAAGCAAAGCTGAATTTTCAGCATCATTACATTACAGAAATCATTATATTATGCTGATTTATAATCAATGTTGGAAACAGTTATGCTGCTTAATATTTTTTGGGATCTGTGATACTTTTATCAGGATTCTTTGATCAATAAAAAGTTAAAAAATAACAGTGTTTATTCAAAATAGAAATTTTGAACTATTCAAAAGTTTGGGGTCAGTACATTTTTTTCTTTCTCTTTTTTTAAAGAAATTAATACTTTTCTTCAGCAAGGATGTGTTAAATGAATAAAAAGTGATAGTAAAGACTTATATTGTTAGAAAATATTTATATTTTGAATAAATGCTGGTCTTATTCACTTTTTATTCATCAAAGAATCAAAGAAAAAATATCACAGTTTCCAAAAAAATATTAAGCAGCACAACAGCTTCAACACTGATAATAAATCAGCATATTAGAATGATTTCTGAAGGATCATGTGACACTGAAGACTGGAGTAATGGCTGATGAAAATTCAGCGCTGCGTCACTAAATCATATTTTAAGGTATATTAAAATAGGAAATCAATATTAGAAATTGCAATAATATGTCACAATATTGCTGTTTTGTCTGTGTCTTTGATCAAATAAATATAGCCTTGATGAGCAGAAGAGATTCCATTAAAAAACATTAAAAATCTTACTGATCCCAAACTTTTGAACGTGTGTGTGTGTGTGTGTGTGTACACACATGGTACACACACCATGGTACTGAATAATTATGGTTAAAAAAATGTCAAGAGACCCATATAATGCACTTAAAGCTCTGTTAGGAAGCACGATTTGTCTAATGCTTTGCTTTCAGCAATACGCATGCTAGTCAAAATTTATGAAATTTAATTAAACGTAGTTCTGTAACTGGCTCTTAACTGTGCTAAGTGCAATCTGGTGTCTTGCTCAAAATGCTTATATTTGCAAAAACAGACAGATGTAAGATTGCAGCTTCATGACGGAGTAGATTTTGTGAGCGTGGATGAAGGTCACACTGCCTCATAATGCTGAAGGTTGTTGTGTCTTCAGGGTTTATGGTTGGTTAGTGTGTGCAAATGTGCATGAGCGATCAAATGAGCATGGATGTACATACTAAATGTGTGTGTGGATATTAATAGCTCTCTCCACCTTGTGTTGGCTCTCCCTTAGGCCCGTGATGTGCTTTTATGTTATTAACTGTTGAGAGTGTCTGCAGAGTCTCTCGGCCCCACCAGCTAATGAAGATGGATGGCACACACAAGATATTTTTAAATATCACTGAGTGTGTGTTTGACATCCTACAGGTATAAATGCTAAACATATGGAGAACCCTAGGGGTCCCAATTGAACACCTGCGGAGGGAGTCGAGAAAACTGATTGTTTGTGCATAATACTGTATGTGGTGCAATGCATGTTTTGATTGATAATTTATTGTCTTTTTTCCCTCACATAATAAATTTAGTCATTAAGTCATGAATTGAGAAATCTAAATTACCTTGATCTTTTGACATATAAGAGGTCATTGTTTATAAAAAAAAAAAACATCCTGTAAGTTTCAGAGCTCAAAACGTTCTTGTTATTAAAAAAACAGCTTATTTTGAAGCCAAGCTGGAATTAGCCTATAAAATAGGAGCAAAAATAGCCAATTACTTCTAAATTGTTTTTTTGATGCAAACATCTTGTTAACAGTGTAAGTGGACTTCAGAGAACAGTAAAACAAATTTAAAAGGCACACATTGTTATTATCATCACCACAGATTTATTTGTATTATTATTAAGACAAGCTGACTTTATATTATGAATTGCTCATTGAGAGTGTATATACTGTGTTTGAAAGTTTAAATAGATGAAAATGTAAGTATTCTCATTTAACACTTCTCTCACTTAGTAAGACTGACCTCAGTCACACAGTGGTCTCAAACAGAGATTAGAAATTAGTCATATTTGCTCTGAAATTGTGCACAAAGAACATTCATACGATTTTAAAGGAAACAATGGCTCTCTGTGAACTTGTTCACACCATGTCTGAAGAGGTTGGGAAGTTTTTTTTAACTGCATAAAAGAACACATTATTGTTCAGAGGTTGCTCTTTCATGTCTGAGAAGACTTTATAAGGTTTGCAGTTAGGTTTCTTTTAAATATCGGATTTGTCTCAGATTTTTCTCATACATTTTGATGTCTAGGTGAAACAACTTGTTTGTGACATCACTTTCCTATAGGTGTTCAGATGCCAAACAGTATTTTGGTGTGAAATATTGTTTTGTGAATACTCGTTCGTTTATGTCGTTTCGTTTTATCGGACTAGGTGTGAACAAGCCTTAAGAACAGCAAGCCTGAAACCAACACTAGCGATCACAAACAGGCCCTTCACACTGATTTGACACATCTGTTTGTTGGTGCTGTGCTCAGGTCTTTTGTTGCACTTTTGTCTCAGACACAAAGAGGCCAGAAGTGAGGATTCATTGCCACGTCACCACCTGTCCACATGCATGATGTGTCACTTCCCCTGAGGCTCTGTCATACGACCAGTGTTCAGGTCACCAACATTGTTCAGCTCTCCTTAAAGGGATAGTTCACCCAAAAATGAAAGTTATGTTATTAATTACTCACCCTCATTTCGTTCCAAACCTTTGTTCATCTTCTGAACACAAATTAAGATATTTTTGATAAAATCCGAGAGCTCCCAGATCCTCTGCGGCGCAACAGTAGACGGGATGAGGAGGAGAAGAATTGTTGAATAAAGTTGTTATTTTTGTTTTCCTTGCGCACAAAAAGTATTCTCGTAGCTTTGTAAAATTACAGTTGGTCCACTGACATCACATGGACTATTTTACCGATATCCTTGCTATGTTTCTGGACCTGGGAATGTTGCAGTTGCGTTGCTGTCTATGGAGGGTTAGAAAGCTCTCAGATTTCATCAAAAATATCTTAATTTGTGTTCCGAAGATGAACAAAGGTTGAGTAATTAATGACAGAATTTAAATTTTTGGGTGAACTATTCCTTTAAGATGCAAGCCATGAGTCCATGTACATCTGTGCACACATAAACAAACATAAAGAATATAATATGGTCTTGGTGTTATTTTACTTAAAATATAAATAACAAAAAGTAAAATAAGTTAAAAATAGTATTTTAATTTAAATGGTTTTATTTTAATTTAAAACAACAACAATTGCAAAAAAATATGAAGTGAAACAAATAGTAATTTAATTTAAATGGTTTTATTTTCATTTAAAATATAAAAAAATAATAATTTAATTAGAATTATTTTATTTTTAAATGATTTTATCTTAATTTAATGCAAAGTTAAAGATCTGACCTGAAATCAGGAAAATTAACTAAATTAAATAAATTATAGAGATAACAGTTTTATTTTCATTTAAAATATGAAATTACAGTTACAAATGGAGCAGTTTAATTTAAATTGATTTATATTATGATTTATATTAACTTCAAATCATTTCATCTTAAAGTAAAATTTAAATGTTTTGAAATTAGGAAATGTAACTAAATGGAATAAATTATAGACAACATTATGGTGTCATTTCCATTTAAAATGATTTTAAATTGAATTGAAATCAGGAGATTTAACTATAAATTATGGAGAAAACATTTTTTTATCTTTATTTCAAATGTAAAATAACAGTTGAAAATGAAATCATTTAATTTAAAGTGGTTTTAATATAAAATTATGATATATCGTATTTATCTTAATTGAATGCAAACAAAAATTTCAAATGATTTGAAAAATCCTGAAAAATCAGAAGATTTAGCCAAATGGAGTATATGATGGAAATAGCATTAAACAGTTGCTTTTAAGATTACAAATCATTTTGATAAATATGATTAATATACTAGTAACTGTAATAATGAACAAACATATATAGAAAAAGAAAGGAAAGAAGATCGTACATCAGTTATTTTTAGGTAAAGTCTCAAATGTGTGTCTCTTTGTCTCTCCGTCCCTGTCTGTCTCTCCTGCTGTCTTGTTCTTTGTCTTCTTCTCACTTATCCTCTGCTCTGTTGTAACGGTTCCGAGTTCCTTATATTCCTCTGAAGGCTTGTTCTGGAAGCGCTGTGGGAGGTATGTCTGCTACCATTATCCACATTGTCACGGCCCCCACGGCCCGCTTTCAATATTCAAGCACACAGGGAACAGGGATAGGCAGCAGCCTGATAGGATTGTTTCCAGAGTCCATATGCCAGGCCGAGAGATTTCTGCCACTTGCTTCCCTAGTGTGTATGTGATTGTGTGTGTTACAGATCAAGACTTTATTTAAAACCCAACTTTATGGGATTTAGCACTGTGCTGTGTGCTTGTGGGTAAGGTATATTGGCAGAGTGTTTGTGAATCTTGCAGTTTATATTAAAACACACACAAGCTCACAAAGTTAAAGCATATACTGCATATGAGAGTTCAGTAAAGTGATATACTTGTGTAACTTTCAACTTTAACATTTGTGGCTTATCTACACTTAGAAGGGATGCATGTTATTACCTCAAGTTACTAATATGTACCCTTTGAGGGTAAATAATGAAAAGGTACAAATGTGTACCATTAAGGTTACTGCCCCAGTGCAGCTCTAATGGACATTTATGTGCAGTTTTAAAAGATTTATTATTATATATTAAAAAGATTAGTGAAATCCATGTGTTATGTAATTAATGTGTATTTTATTTTATTTGTTTAATTATAATTTTTCAATGAACAGTTGTTACATATGGAAAAACTTAGAGAAATTAATGTCTTATGTAACTAATGTGTATTTCGTTTTAGCCATATGGATCAAAACCATGTTAACCTATGGGCAGTTACTGACCCAATGCACCCCAATTATTTCTGATTTTATCATTTATTTTTTATTTAAATTTATTTTATATACTTTACTTTACTTTACTTTATTTTGCAGTAGGCCTGTGACTGTATAGGCATAGTTTTTGCAGTTTTTTTTTCTACTTCTTTTCTCTTTTTTCACCCTGGGGGAAAATGAAGAGACATTTCCAAAAGATTTGAGTATTTTTAGAAAGAAAAGCATGGCAAGCTGTTACGTGATTATTTATTTATTTTGCACCTGCACAACTTTTCAGGTAAAATAAGTTAATTCAGTCTGATGGGATTGTTTTCCCCCACTGGGAGGATTGTTTTCTGTTCTGCAGATTCTTCCAGAGAATCACGTTGATGATATAACACTCGAGGACATACACTCGATACCTAGAGAAACTTAAAATGGTCGAGGTGCGGCGTTCTGCAGCTTTTCGGTGGAACAAAGTGATTTTTTGACATTTACTTTATCTCATATATTATTTACTTATTTATTCATTGCCTGGCGATGTTGCAAACTCTCAGCTGCTGTTCACTGTAGTCAAGACCACATAAACAAAACTTTGCTTCAAAAAGGGCTTCGGTTCATCTGTGGCGAGTGATATTAAATGCTTCCCTGTGGGTATAATTACCCATTTAATTCCCAGAATAAACTTTCCATTTAGATATCGATAATGATATCAATATCTGCGATATTATCCTCTCTAGTACATGGTTTCGGATCGAAAAAGAAAATAAGTAGCATCTCCTGTCCCTAGTGATTCACCCTGTATTCAGTTATTTAAGATCAACTGACGTCATTGGCTTTTTGTACTGTGAGAATGACTCAGGTGTTTTGACTCTTGTTAGCAATGTGCACTATATAGATTTATACCCATGATGCTCAGTACATACAAGTGTTCCTTCTCTAAGGAAGTGTCCCAGTATCCTCCTTGTTTGCTTCACTCATGCGCTGTCCCCTCCGGCGAAGTGCACACTATTCCCTGGTCCCTTCTTCCTGCTCGTTCATGCGTGCGCATAGCGGCCTGTCACTGTCCTATTAGTCAAACACTGTCATCATCACAGTTTATTAGCATGTGAAAGGTCACCGTCATGTCGGCTGCTAATTGCTGCGGTGCTAAACAGGCGATTGATCGGCAGATGAGCTGAAACATGACAGGACACCATGATTCACGTAGATATCGATACATTCTTGACCCTGTCTGCACATAAATAAAGCATTCTGTCGTATATCCTTATCAGCGGATCCAGCCGTATCGTGGGGGGCCGGGCACCATTGAGATATATAGAGGTCTTAAAATAACCCTTAAAGATGACAGCGGTGATAGAGCCACACGCAAGATAAGCATGTGACTTCATGTTGATCGATGGCAGGGAAATAAAGTGTAATAATAACAGAGAACGCAGACAGGAGCTGTGTGTGGTACGTTGTATCTGAGCTCCTGTCCGTCGGGAGCGCTGGGGCCGATAGTATTTGCTCTGTTTACATTTATAATATCTCTCTATTTCAATCCCTCCTGACAGGTTTTTTGTACAAACTTTGCTGGCATCATGGCATATTGCTGGATAAGCACCAACTGTCTCACTCTGCTCTCTTGGTAAATATCATTTCAGACACATTTGTCAACCTTAAACTCCCTCACTGCCTCTTCTTTCCCTTGCCTACATTTTGAGTATCTTTAAAAACAGCCATATTTATTCACTTGTTGTTGTGTATCCATGTTTTTAGAGGTACATGCTAAGATAAGGATAAATATTACTAATAATATAGGTAACACTTTAGTATAGGAACCGAATCTCACTATTAACAAGTTGCTTATTAGCATGCCTATTATTAACATATTAGCTGTTTATAAGTGCTTATAACGCACATATTCTCATATGACCGTATTCTACATCCCTAATCCTACCCAATACCTAAATTTAACAACTACCTGAGCAGCAAATTAGGAGTTAACTGAGGCAAAATCCGTAGTTAATGGATTTGTGGTCACACTTTATTTTAAGGTCCAATTCTCGCCATTAACAAACCACTAACTACGACTTTTACCTCAATAAACTCCTAATTTGCTGCTCATTAATAGTTAGCAAGGTAGTTATTACGTTTAAGTATTGGGTAAGATTAACAGTTTGCTCCAAACTGCACAATTTGGCTAAAATTAATTTCTTAATTTCTTCACAGGAAGTCCATAAAGCTTCTCTTTTGTTGGCAACAGCTGGTTTATAAGCACTTCTCATAACAAGTTGCATGTTACAAGAAATCCAAACTCGTAGCAGTGCAGAGATGAGTTTGTTTGGAGCAGCATTTAACTGTGAGATACTGAAAACATCATGATCATGAGCTGCTTGTGTGTAAAAGAACACCGTGCCAATGCTTCACTATGAAACATGCAGCACGTATATTTAAATAAATCACATCCTTTGCAATTCGAAAATTGTACTAAGTTGTTTGGTTTCGAGTATTTGTGCAACCTTGCAAAACTTTTTTTCGCATTGCTCCTGGTTAAGAAAGGAGGAATCTTGATGGAGCTACATGCTAAAAACCATTCAGAACACCTTAGAAACCACATAGCAATGCCCTGCAACCACCCACAGCACTCTGTCGTCATGCCAGTGAGTTTTGCATGCACATACAATACCACATATTTTCTTCAGAAAATATAAAAATCTTGTTTGTGTGTGTGTTTTCTCAGCAGTGGCTGACAAGCGGTAATCAGCCTCAGGATTTGAGTCCCTGCAGGGGGGTTTTGTTGGTATTTGCATCAGGCAGTTAATGAAATGATCAACGAGAGAACAAAGAAACAAATAAATCAAAAGCTGAACAGAAGAAAGTCCTCCAATGAGGCCTAAGAAAGCTGTGTCTTTGTGTATGCGCTATTGATGGCCAGATGTTATAGATCGTCACGTCTTTGCTGGGCTCTGGTCGATGTCATGCGCGGCATCTAATATCCTCCTATTTTCTTCCAATGCCACATTTAAGAATCGCACCCGAAGGATTAAAGGCTTTTGCTGAAGGCTTCCCGCTGACCACGGGACACAATGCCATCTCATTCCTGACTTTAATGTGTTCCCAGTGGGTTTACACTGTCCTCTGCACCGAATCAGGCAGTTTTAGCTGGGCTTTGCCACGTTTTCCATTTCCAACTGGGTCAGTTGAGCCGCAAAGTCTGAACGCTTGATCAATCTAACTAATTATGGCTTAATTAGGGAGCTTGTTCTAAACCGAGGACTTCACAATAACATGCCAATGAGAGCACCTCAAGACAAGTGTTTAAACGGGGAGGCATGACTGCACAACGACAAAACACTGCACTGATTTTTTCGCCATCAGGCATGTTCATTATCTGTATTGATGACAGTGATTCACCACAAGGCTGATTTACTGATATTGTGCAAGTGATACATGCTGAAAAAAGAAGCCTAAACCAGCCGAAGGTGGTTTGCTGGTCTTTACTGTCCAACAAGCTGTTTCAGTGGTTCTAGAGGGGTTTTGGACAGTTGTCATCCAGCTGGACACCAGATTAGTCAAATTTAAAGACCAAATAAATCAGGTTAAACTAAGCTGCTAAAACACTTTAGACTGAAAAAAGAAGTTGAATTTCATAGTTGAAATTAAGATGGCCACGACAGCATTTTATTATGTACTACTGTTCAAAGCTTGGATTTAGTGTTTTTTTTATATATATATTCAGCAAGAACATTAAGTTAATGTAAAAAAAAAGTATTTTTATTTTAAATGCATGCTGTTTTTTTTTTACTGTTACCATAAAAATGTTAAACGGCACAACTGTTTTCAACATTGCTAATAATAAAATATATATATATATATTTCTTGAGCAACAAATCAGCGTATTAGAATGATTTCTGAAGGATCATGTGACAGTGAAGACTGGAGTAATGATGCTGAAAATTTAGCTTTGCCATCACAGGGAATAAATTATATTTTAATATATTCAAAAAGAAAACAGTTATTTTTAAATTGTAATAATATTTCATAATATTAATAGAGACATATTTCAAAAACATAAAAATAATCTTACACCAAAATTTTGAAAAACAGTAAAATAGTGTTTATATAAAATGTACATATTGTATATATTGTAAATATATCTAACAAATGTCGATATATTCATAGTTTCATATGTTGCTAATACTGTATTTTCTGGTTATTTTCTGTTTACTACTTGTCCCTTGACCCCTTCGTGACCTCACACACCAGAACACATTGAAACAGTGATAGAGAGAGAGAGAGAAGAGTGATCGAGGCATGCAGAGAGCTCTGTTAGAGCAGCTCTAGTGCACTCTGGGTCAGATGAAGGCATCTTTGGATTTAATGAAAATTTAATAAACACATTTTCGCTCTGGCTATAGGCATTCCTCGCTTCAATCTTTATGCAAGCATTCTGCCATCCCTCTTTCGCTCTCCTGCATTTTTCCCTCTGAAAATAGATATCTGAGTGATTTTTCTCTCATGTTTCTGTTGGTCTCTGTAGGTTGGAGAATAGATGATGGATCCACCCATAGCATACGTGATGGATCTATATATATCCATAAATAGATGGATGGGTTGAATCAGCACGGAGTGAGACAGAACATGGCTGTGCTGTTAAGACGGGCAACTGAACAGATGCTCAATAATTCTCCCTAATTTGAACCCACAAAATCCCAGCAATCTTAATTTTAATCCCTGCAGCTCATAATCTAACAGCTGATACTGCTTGCGACCTTTGACCTCCATTGTGTCCAGAATTAATCGCCAATGAATCTGACTTTCTAGCGATGTTTATAGTTGTAAATGTTCTTTTTTTCATAAACAACAGACATGATGGAAAAAGATGTATCATGACTACTATGAAACAATTTTAACAACAAACATTCTAGATAGATAGATAGATAGATAGATAGATAGATAGATAGATAGATAGATACAGTTGATATACAGTTTGTCATTTTGCTAATCTAAAATGTTATTTCGGTGTAAATTGGACTCAATTTAAAATAAATAAAATGAATGAACATGATGAAATACTACATTTACATGTTTACTTAAAAAAGACATTAATAAAAAAACTGTTTAAAAATAGTGTTTATATGATCTACATCCTAATCTGACATATATTTGCTAGTGTACTTTCATAGAAATATTGTAATATTGTATGTGCCATCACTTTACTATGGTTGTCCTTCAGAACTCTTACAATGATGATAATTGAGTTTTTTGAGGGTCTTTATGATATAAGTCATGGTTGAATTATGGATATTTTTTTAATGACTGCAATCTTAGGAATTTTCCATTTTTCAGTTCAATTATCTGTAACTAACAGCATCACACGGCAGTCCAAAAATACACCGACAGACATTTTCGACAAAAAAGACTAAATTATGTAAAACCTATGTAAAACGTCTACATCCTTATCTGACATATATTTGCTAGTTCAGTCACAGAAAAGGATTTACATGCAGGAAAGATTGCAGAGGACTGTATCTCTCTCTATTATTCAGTAGTTTGTCGATATTAAGCTGTTTGGCTTCAGTCAGCATGTCTTACAAAGCAGGAGGCACTCTTTCCCACAAGCACCGCTGAAGAATCTCCTTATGTATTGGTTATGTAATATCTCACTCTATAAACTGCTGTGGACTGAAAATGACTGTTAACCCCTCCTCTCTCCATCTCTCTGTTTATCTCTATCTGTCTAGATGTTTAGCTGGAGAAACAGCACTGAGTTCTGGCAGAAAACAGCCTGGTGACTTGTTTTGAGAACTCAGCCAATCGCTGAGTCCGGCCTGTTGTGCTCATCCAATCAGATGCAGGCGGCAACCAATCAGCAGGTATTGCTCTCCAAAGCTACAAGGCTTGAACATTAGAGCTCAAGAGCTGCAGATCAATAAAGCCGAGAGAGACCTTGTCACATCAGATCTTACAAAATTATCCCAAAGACGCTACATGGCATGAATAAGTCAGTCACCTTCATGAAAAATAAAAATGTGAATCGTTAAACAGTCGTTTGAGGTTTATACCTCATCGCTCATGGGAAAGGGGTCTCTTCTGTTCCTTCTAAGAGCCTCACCTTTGTGCTGTGATCCCTTCTTTCTTCATCTGCCAAAGTCCCTGCTGCCTTTGCTCTGAATGCCCAGGTGATTTTTCAATTTCAACAATCTGTCTTTCTATGTTCTCTCACGTCACATTCTATAACGCAACCGTTACAAAAGCTAGAGCAACATTTGTCCCATGTCTGACTCAGGTATTTAAACTGAAGCAGGTTAGATAACAAGAATGATCACGGTCATTTACTTTTCATTAAGAGCCAGCTTCGTCCTAGATTTTTCTCTTAAAAATTTAGGAGACCCCAAATAAGGATAACGAAAAAAAATACCCATTTTCTTTTTTATATATACTATTAAATAATATTATTTTTAATTGACTTATGTTTATGTTTCAAATTTTAATTTTAGTTAAAATTTTAGTAATTTCATTATGTGCACTGTCAATTTTAAGTTTTTGTTTTGTAAATATTTCAATAGAGCTTTTATATTTCAGTTTTAGTCTTAGTAATTTTAGTACTTCAGCTTAAGTTCTGTTTTTTGTTTGTTTTATTTCTGCTTTTAAGTTTAATTTATTCATCTAATATTTGTATATATATATAGTTATATAATTTTCATTTTATTTAACAATAAAAACACTGAAACAATTTTGTAACACTGTACAGTAAGACTACAGTTAATGTGGGTAACAGGCCAAAATTTGAGGGGTTTTCTTTCATATTGAAATGAACTTGAAAGATTTGATCACAGTTTGAGAAATTGTTGAGATCTTTTATGAAACTCTAAAGGAGGCACATGTGAGATTATTTGGGTCTTTTTCTCAGGAGAAGCACAAGCAATCGCCAATTTGCTCTCAATTTAATCTCATTGCTATTGAAGAAACATTAAGAAGGTCTCATTTGTAATTATGCGCCTCAGTAACTAATGGATTAAAATAGTTTTTCCTATAATTGTATTATCAATTATCATTCAAATTATTCTAGACTATAACAAGTGATTTTAATGTAGTTCTTTTTGATAAGAGCCATGGCTGCTTAACGCATCAGTTTCTTATGACTATAATCTAATGGATGAAGAAGTGGGATAAAATCAGGGATTAAATCTAGCAGCATCAGATAGCAGTAAAAATACAGTGACTGCATAATAGACACGATATTTGGCTTTTTTAAATTCTAAATGCACTTTATCCCTATAAAATGAGTATTAGCAGAAAATGTTGACAAGATGTTGTATCTCAGAGTCTAAATGAAGTCGTACCAGTGAATGTTAAATGAAGAATTTCCTGGAAAAATGCAAGTCAACGTGAATTTCCACATCAAAATTTCTCATTGCTTGGCAGTCTTAGTTTGTGTATGTTCACATTTGTGTGTGTGTGTTCACGTGCTTCTGTGCATGTCAAGCTAATCAAAACTGTTCTGTTTTGATGTGCTAGCTCTCTGTGGTGTTCTGCTTGAATAGGCTTCTGAAATCAATTTCCACCCTTGATTGTAACCTGCCTCATTTTATTTATGTAATTTTCTCTCTCTCTTTCCCTCTATCTGGCGAAAGCTGATGAGAAAGTCGAACTGTTTCGGCTTGACATTTCCACAGGATTCAGTCAAGACGCATTCGATCTAGCCCGGCCTGAACAGCGCCACCTGCAGGTGCGTCTGATCCTGTCGTAGGTTTAGCGTTTGATTTATGTGGGTTCATCTTGATTTAACGATCAGGACTGTGTAAATATGAGCGTGAAAGGCTGCGTTTATAGGGCGGCATGAATCATCAGCAGAAGTCTGACAGCATGCACCAATTTCATCCCATTTGCATTCGACAAGCATGTAAAGCAACCAAATCAAATGTTACAGAGTTTTCAGTTTCATCTCGACAAAAGGAATCTTCCTGGTTCACTCAGGCAGTACGAGTGTGTTGGCAGAGCAGAAGGAGTTGTACATCACGGCTGGCCGGTTCAGTAATCACAAAGCTCCCAGACTCTTCCTGTCTATCTCCCACACAGAAGAAAGTGAGAGAGACGAGCAGAGAGAATGAAACAAATACAGAGACATAGAGCAAGAGAGAGAGACAAATTCAGGATTGTTGAGATGAGTCTGGCTGGATTATGGGACAGGTTAGTAGATATTATAATTGGCTTTGTAAAAAAAAAAAAAAAAAAAAAAAATCACTACCAATGGTATATCCTCAAATGGAAAACAATGAATACTTTTTCCATTTTAAATATACAGTAAAAAATTGAAGTCTGTGGCACATATATAAAACAAAATAAATATAATAATTATAAATTAATAATTAATTATAAAATATAAATATTAAATAAATATCACATAAAAATATTATATATATTATATTATATTATAAACATTATATGTTATAGAATTTATCATATTTAACATTTTTATATTTAATTTTTTATATGTAATTTATTTAACATGTAAAATAATTAATATATTAGATAAATAACACATTAACATATTAAATATGCTATATATCTATATATATCAAATATGAATATTTATATTATTTTTATTTTTTATTTAATTATAATATAATATCATTTTTTTAAACCATAGTTCAAATCCTGTCTCTTGCTTTCCAAACACTTCTGTGCATTGTAGTTTATTCAGTATTTCATCTAATTCAATTTCATTCTTTTATTTCCCAGGTCGATCAGAGTTTGTGTGGGTGTGCGCATGAAGTTAACTGATGAAATTTGTTTCCTAGTTATTCGTGAATAATATCAAAGCACTTTCTGCTTGAAACTTTTGCAGTGTCGCAATATATTTATCTCTGAACAAGCCTGCACAGATCGTTGATTTGCATTTCAATACTTTTGGCTCACGGCGTGCTTTTAAGTACACATTAGTGGTTCCTGTCAGTTCAAATGGCCCAGTCTTACATAAGTGAGCGACAAGCGACTGGACTTTCCATTATGCCGGTACAATCTGCAAACTCAAGACAGCTGAACTGCAGTGTCAGCTCTGAGCTGACTGAACACAATGAAACAACTGCCAACTCTCCACACATTATTACCAGCCCACCCCGCGCTAATGGAGCAAAGTAAACCTTTACCGTCACCCTACCGCAGGGAATGCCAACACTGTTGGACAATAAGACCAAAGACCTACAGTGAGGGTCTGAGACCACAGTGACAGATTCCATTTAAACTAAACATAAATAATAATGAAATAAAGTGAATGTTTTAGAATGTTGAACAAAAAGCAAAAAAGAGTGTATATACTGTATGTGTATATATATATATATATACATATATATATATATATATAAGTATTTCTATTTTTGTGAAAATATTTAGAATTATATATATAGTCTGTATATCACTGAGCACCAATAGTTCTTATTCGAGCCTTATAAGAAAATGTATTAATAACTGAGCACCAATAGTTCTTATTCGAGCCTTATAAAACTGGAGCATTATAATTCTTATAACTGATTTCTGAAAGATCATGTGGCACTAATGACTGGAGTAATTAAATGTGAAAATATTTTATAATAAACATAATATTAGAAGTTATTTTAAATTGTAGTAATATTTCAAATATTTACTGTTTTTACTGTATTGTTATCTATTTATATCATATAAAATATTAAGAATTAATATAAAACTGAATATATAATATAATCATATGTTATATATAATAATAATTTTGCAAAATTAAATATTTAATATATTTTTTTATTATTATTTTTAATTTTATATCATAATAAAAATAATAAAAATAAATATCATCATTTATAGTGTATAATAATTCTAAATCTTCAAAATACAAAAATATCTGTAATTATAAATATAAAAATAAATATATAATTCTAATTAATATATTTTATTTAATTATTATGTAATTATATTTACATATATCTATTTCAGTTTAATTATTTTAATTGGAAAAGAATGCAAAATAGAAGCATCTCCTCCAGTGGTCTCAGACTTGTGGACCCTGCTGTACCTCAAACACCTCTCTTCATTTCAGTGAATGTGATCTACTGAGGCTCTTTTTTTTTCTTTTATCCAGTAGACGGTGGGTGAATGTGATCTTTAATACGGTGCCGGGGCTGCGGCAGAAGCTATCATTCCACGAAGTGCGGCAATAACTCTCAGTTGTGTTCAATGAGGAGAGATCAGTGGGCCTTTAAAAGACACCACTCTTTTATGTTATATTCATGCTTGCTGTTTTTTTCTCACAGGCCAGCTGTCTAAAAGCACCACTGTATAATTGATGTGTTTTTGCAGGCACAGGCTGAGCGCAGACAGCGGGCTATAAACCCCTCTCAACAACATGTTCCTCTACGCCTCCTCCTCCCAGATGGCCTCCGTCTATCTCTCCTTCTTTCCTTCTCTATCACACATGCACTCTCTCTCTCTCTATACCTCTCATACATATCTCCCCCTCTCTTTCTTTCTCTCCATGAGGACTAGAGGTTAAAGACTAAATTGGTCATCCTCAGGAGAACTGGGTGATTTGTGGCAGCATGTCTTGGTTTGAAAAAGAGACAGTAATTATGAGTACCTCACATATAAAGGACAAAAATGTGTGTTTCAGCTATAAAAAGTTCAGACAGGACTATAATGTGTGAATGAAGGTTGGAGAGAAAGCGAATGTGCAGTAATTGTACTACATAGTAGGGCTGGGTGATTTATATCGAATTTTCACATCTATGTGAGGATTTATTTGGAGAAATAAAGCAACAGGAATACACTGAAAAAAAAGGCTTTGAAACCATTTTCACTCAGAAATTGCTAGTAAATTTCACAAATAATTACAAAGAAATGGGGGTTAACATTAAATGAAAGGTGAAATTTTGATGTAGAATGACTAGTAATAGTATTTCCTTGCAAAAACCTACTCTAATAATCTGTTTTATTTACAACTGTATTTAAATTTCTTTATATTACAATAAAATATTAATACTATAATATAATATATAATTAGAATTAATTTCTAAAATATTCTGAGATGTATATGTATGTGTGTATATATATATATATATATATATATATATATATATATATATATATATATATATATATAAAATAAATAAAACATTGAACCAATATAAAACAGAAAATATAAATTATATATATATAAATATTTCACTTTTTGTACTTTAAAATATAAAATATTTTGTCGTATAATTAATTACCTGAAAAGAAAATCAACTTGCTTATTTTAATTAGAAAAGCATATGAAATAGAAGTATTTCTACTTGTTGTTTCAGACATGGATTATTATTATTATTATTATTTATCATGTAGTTTTTGCTGCATTTTATAAGTCAAAACATTTTATCACGATTTTGGTGTTTTTAGCACTTAACATAGCTTATTGCTTTAGTATGGCACACATAACACTGGGCTTTTAAAAAAGTATTGCATAATTATTCTTACATAATAATTTTAATTATACATAATTATTACATTAATATCAGCTGATTGGCAGGTCAGCCACCATAAGCGGATAGTAGACCTTTTTCAAAGCAATAATCCTTTGAAATGATAATATAATACTCTATTAAAAGTAAGCAGTATAGAGTCTCCTTGGCCTGTCCTACACGCTAGATTACTGTAATCTCTCCTCACACACTCTACCTGCTTCTCTTCACCTATTGGTCAGCGTGGCTGTAATGAGAGCAGGGGGCTAATGCCAGAGAATAATGTTTTTATGAGAGACAGCAGAGGTCGGAATTAATGGCTGACGAGACGAATGCCTCGCGAGACGGGAGGTCAGTCCCGAGGGCATACAAATGGCTTCCTAATGAAGCTTGACATTGGTTATAGGTTATCAATGTGTGTGTGCATGAGACGAGAGAAAGAACAAGAGGGGAAACGGGCACGGAGCGAATTTTATGTGCTTGCAAGCGCTATGAAAATTATATGTGAATTCATTGAGTCATTGGTGTAAAATGTCACATGGCATTACATTAATGTACTTCTGTCTGCACCTGCTAACTGTCCTACTCTAGTTCGTACGCTATAAATATTGATATCAAGCATGAATATTCCTCCCAAGTAATGAACTGTTTTAACGTGACTGACTACATGAATATGTATAGAAATTGCTGCGGGGGGATGATATCACACAAGGTAATTGGTATCATGCCACAGGAAAAATAGGATATGAAAAATAAATGACTACTTTTTGACTAAGATCACAGCAAAAAGAAGCATAATGATAGCAGTATTTGTATATTCATACTGATCAAAACTTTCTGTTCAACAAAGAATACTTCAAATGTATCACGGTTTCTCCAAAAATTCATTATTCTATTCCATTCACTATTCATATACTTATCAAGGCTGCATTTATCTGATAAACACAGTGTAAACAGTAATATTGTGAAATATTGTTACAATTTAAAATAACTTTCATCAGAAATCATTCTAATATGCTGATTTGGTTCCTAAGAAACATTTATAATTATTATCAATGTTTAAAAGACAGTTTTGCTGCTTAATATTTTTATGTAAACATGATAAGCTACCATTATAAAGTAAGATTTACAACAATAACAACAAAAAAATAATTGAATGCTTATGTTCAGCAAGGATACATTAAATTGATCAAAACTGACCAGTAAAGACATTTACTGTATAATGTTACAAATTATATGCTGGTAATTGAACCTTTTTTTTTTTCGTAAAATAAATGTATTCCACAAAAATATTGAGTAGCAAAAACAATAAGAGTTAAAAGCATAAGAAAAAAAACATTTAAAGCATAAAAATAGTTATAAAATTTAAAAAGAACATTTAAAGCATTTTAATAAAACAAAAACATCATAAGAAGAACCATTGTTAATAATTGAGCATCAGTAATAATTGCTAATAATTGAGCACCAAATCAGCAGATTAGAATGATTTCTGAAATATCATGTGACACCGAAGACTGGAGTAATTATATTTTAGCATTTATTCATGTAGAAAATAGAATATTAAAAGTTATTTTAAACTGTAATGATATTTCACAATATTACTGTTTTTACTTTTTTGATCAAATAAAACTCTTGGGGAGCAAAAGCCTTTCAAAACCATACAACATATATAAAAATAAGATCAGGGATTGCAATGTTAGATGCTGTCAATACATTTACTGTCAAAAAAATGTACTGCATGTGTGCTAGAACCCTACTTTATGTTCAAATACTTAACAATACTAATCAGATCCTGTTGCAATATTAGACATAAACCAGCGGAAAGAGATGAACCCTAAAGAATGAAAATATCCCAATGTTAGCACTGTGCTGGTGAGCTTCTCACTTTAGTACCTGAGACGAGAGCTGCTGGATTAATATCTCTCTCCTGTTGGCCATTTCACACCAGAATGCTTTCACAGCAAAGCTCGGGGACATGGGGGGAAAAGCAGAGCTGAGAAGGAGTTACACATACAAGCAGTGCACACAGAGGAGCAAGCATTAGCAAAAACCAATGGCTTTTGTGTTTATCATACTGGAAACATCATGATGCACTAAGACACAATATCTTGGTGTATTACTACAAAAGTGGTTGGATTAGTAGAGTAACCAGTCAATGAAAATGACAGCAAAGCTGCTACGACACATCTATATAATTGATTATTTGGTGTTTCTTCAAAAGATTCATTAATGAACTTTAAATGTGGTTTGAAAACATCTCCCTATGTTTCAGAGAATGAAGAAAATAAGTCAGAATGACATGAGGGTGAGGAAAAGGTGAGGAAAAATGACAATATTTTTAATTGTGAGTGAATTATCTCTTTACATGTTGATAAAACCCAAATAAATGGAAAGTTTACTTCAGTTCTGATCAGATTCATGAAATTCCAAGTTTTGCGTGGTATCTGTCTATGTGGAGGGTTTCACCTGACAGACCATCTTGGTTAAGTTAGTTGGGTTTGCATCAAATGAGCTACCAAAACCAGCAGGGATCCAGGACAGGGAGTGAAAAAGCGAAAGGAAATGAGGTGACATAAACCGGTGGCTTTTCTTTCTCTGTCAGAACTGTAATTAGAAAAGCCGATGTGACCGGCACTCTGAACCAAGGATCAGAGGACAGAGAGAGAGAAAAAACAGCACATGAAAAGAAGAAAAGGAAGAACAAAGGCAGGAACAGAACAAGGCAGAGCGAGATGGACACCGGAACAGTTTAAAGAGGAAGAGATGAGGTACAAGAAAGTGTGTGAGTGTGAGAACTGAGTGGGATATTTGAGAGACATGAGAAATGTACTAGTAAGCTGTTTGTAAAGGTCTTCAGACAGAGGACCACGTCTCACTAAAGCAAGGACACGCGTCAAGGAGAAACACTTTTCACTCTCATGTTAAAAGAGGAAGTTGCCCTTCAGAATCCTGGAATTTATTAACCACACACACACACACCTATATGCATAGATGCCAGACTATCAGAAAAGCACAAAATAACCTGCATACTGAAAGGAAACTTTTTTTTTCATATTCATCAGAAAACAGAGTTCAAGCCAAGACCGATTTCTCTCTCTCTCTCTCTCTCTCTCTCCAGTGTGTGTGTGGATAATTTTGGCAATGTTTACTCAAAAACCGAGGTGCATAAACTCAGATCAATGAGGCCTATAGATATTTAGTAATAATATAGCATAAGACAATTATACACCATTTTTGTAAGCTGTGTAAAAAGGTGGGAGGATAAAATCCCCCAAAAAGTAAAAAAAAAAAAAGTATGTTTTTTTCCTGGGAAGTTAGTTGTACTTTAACAGACTTTAATGCTGCCTTCACGTGATATCGGAATTATTGTAAATCCAAGTTTCCTAATCAAAAATTGGATGTGAACGGCCTCTCAAGTCGTATTTCCTACTGGGAAACTATAATAATTTTGATACCCGAGTTTCTGAGTTGGACAGGACATTAAACATGGTGGAGGGAACAACGATTGCTGCTGCCAATGTTATTCTTTATTAGTTATTTCCACAACAACTACATCACTTTGTCGCTAAAGTAGTGTATTTATAGGCTATCAACATTGAAATAAGCATGTATTTCAACGAAATTCCAGAATTGTCAGCAAGATAACTATCTAGTGTGATGAAAGTTTATGAAGTTGTCGACCAATGGGATGCTACATTTTAATCTTTCCGACAACAAAGCACTTGAATGCGACAAGCTCGTAGTCATAACTTCATTAATGGGGAATAGAAAATGTCCGATAGCTCATGAAGGCAGCAAAACTACTGTTACATTATGGGGGAAGAAGTGTGGGATTATAATAATTTTTATTTGAAAGCACATCACTTGGTAATTGAACGCATAATTAAATCAGCCAAAATATTTAATAAAGAAAACACACGGGATGTGTGATATGTACAACTTCATGAGTGGAAATATGAGTCACTTTCTGTTGAGTTTCTGCGGATTTCACATGTGTTTGGTCATACACCATATCACCAGTGACCTCAGGCTATATTAATTCTCAACAGTAGTTAAAAACGTATGGATTTAGAGTGAATCACCATCACAAGCACTGTATCAGTCAGAAAGCCTCTGGGAATGTTGCTCTGTGAGAGCGAGGAGTTTTTCATTGCGTCCACAGGAATAGTTGCCTCCACAGTGTCACACACACCTTCTAAAAATATACACTTGCAAGTTCACTTCTGTCATTCTCTCTCTCTCTGTTCCCCCACACACACACACACACACACACACACACACTAATCCATGTGATTGAAGAGCTCTCAGAAAGGTAATTAAATTTGCCAATGATCCGCTGTGCTGGGTACACAAGCCTGCGTTCTGTGGAGGGGAACAGCGGAGCAGGACCTCAATAATAGCAGCAAGCTCATTCATCAGCGCAAGCAGAAGATTCCCTCATATTTCACTACGGCTTTTTAAGACACTGCACGAGGCTGATCTATGTGGCCTGTAGAGAGCGCAGGGCCTGCAACAACACGCTTAGAGAGCTTGTTTGTTTTGCAGTCTGGGTTTACTGTGAATATCTGCAACAACAGCTACAATAACTTACCATTTTACTCGTAATATTAGCTAAACTGTGTAACTTACATTGACACGTTTCTAACGGCTTTAAATTATTGTTTGTTGCAAACAGTTGTACTTGTTTGTTTTGCGAGTCTGTGCTTGTTTTTTTAAAAAGCATTATTTTTCACATAAATTTACCTCTCTGCTTTTGACAAGCGCCTCGAATTTCCTGGTTTTGAGCCCCTCCCTCTGTGAATAGCTGGCTCAGTGTGTTGTGAGCTAAACCACCAGTATGCTCGTCCCGCTCACCAATGTGCTCCGGTTGAAGTAGTGGCGTTGTCAGCTTATCAATGCTACAGAGGATATTAGTGAAGAATGCAGAACTTGCAAGCAGCTATGTTTGGTTGTTGTTGTCTCATTTTACTATTTGTAAGTAGCTGTTAGCTTTTAATATAATATTAGCTTTAATACAGCACAGCAAACGCGTGTCCATTTATAATGTTTTCTGTGTGAAAATAAGTGTATAATTGGAAAGTTTGTTGGAGCTTATTTAACTGAGAGAGAGAGAGAGAGAGAGAGAGAGAGATGCAGAGCAGGGCGACAGAGCAGTATTAAGAACCGCTGCTTTATATTTTGAAACTTAACAGACTAGAAGACGTCACGATTCATATGAATAGACAAGTTTTCTCTTCCTCTTCTTAGCAGGTTAGCTTTATCTGGGTCTGTGAATTACTCGTTTGTCCCTTTTGTTGCATTAAACTCAGAATTTTAAAAGACATCTCCGTTTATGAACTTTCAGTGCAACTCTAGGATATTGTTGCTCAAACAGCAACTACACACTAACTAATGTTAAAAAAAGTGAAATCGCAATCAACCACCCCTTTAAGAGATTCTCCCAGCCTGGTGCTCAGTTGGTTTTGCTAGTCTGCTAAGGCCTGCTCACACCTAGATAAATGTTCAGTCAAAAAATCTGGTGCGATACACATAATTTGAATGAATGACAGAAATGATTTTTTATATTTTTTTTTTTTTTTTGGTGTTTTATGCCTTTATTTCGATAGGACAGTATAGTGGCAGGAAGTGAAGTGTAAAAGAGGGGGGGGGGGTAAAATACAAACAGGGTATATCAACATCTTGATAAGGCCATCTGCTGTTTTTTCACATCAGTCTGAATAGACAAATCACATGCGAAAACCGGACTGAATTTGTGTTGGTTTCAACGGGCCTTAACTGGTCTGACCAACTAAAACGTCTCACTAAAACCACCCAACAGATCAGCCTGACTAGACTAGGAGACCCAAATGAGAACTGAGTTTCTTAATGAGTATTGAGTATACATGGAACAGTAATAATTAACAGTATTTATATTTGGGAATTCTGCTTCATTTTAGTGATTCGATTCATTTGGGTTTTTCATGTAAATGAACCAGCTCAAAAACAACCTGCTAAATAATTTTCCATAATGTTTTCAACCATATTTTCTTTCAACTACCTAGATTTTGAGTAGCATGTTGTTTTTTAGAGTTTAAACCCATCATCTTATGTGTATAGGTGAATTTTAGCAGTGTGGTGTTAATGGTGACACAACTGTCCCTATACAGTGTTGAACTCCATGCTTACAAAAAATTAATTTGTCATTTAGCCTTTATCTAAAATGACCAGTTTAAATATTTTGTTGTCAAATTTTGTTGTCATATTTGTTGTAGCTCGGCCCATCTCCTTAACCCCTACACAATACCACCCATTCATATGTTCGCTGAGTAATTCTGGTCATTATTGTAAAACTAATAGCATGTGTTTAGGGTTACAGATAATGTCCGTGGCCTCTGTGCATTTGTGTCTTATTTTGTGTGAGGATGGTGTCACTAGCCACTGCTGCCTGGTCTCTATTAGATCGGACCATTTAGCATTTATTAGCATGCATTAGCATGCATTAGCTCCATTTCCAACACCGATGGCAGTGACGGGAACTGCATCTAACAAGCCTTTATTCCAATGAGAGTGCATGGTAAATGGGTAATTGATTTTGAAAAAGCCTTTTCGACAAATCGTGGCAATAAATGAACTCTAAGTGAATTGGGCAGGTTGGAAAGGTGCATAATAGGCTGGGGGAAAGAGAAAGATTGAGAGATTAGATTTTTTTTGGCTGAGCTCATTAGGATAATTTGGTTAAAGCTTAGCCAGATGTGGAAAGCACAAAGCTTAAAAATGCTCTTACAGTTCTTTCTCTTTCTTTCTCTTCTTGGAATCTTCTTGGAATGTAATTTGGAGCTATGCAGTTTTTAGGAAGGTGCTGCCAAGTGTCTGTTTGAATATTTGTGTATGAGAGATAAGGACACTGTCCGTTCTTATAAAGAACTGCCTCTGAAATAACAAAAACTGTGTTCTTCACACTCACTCTGTTCTATATTACCTATAATGCAAACATTGATATTTCACTTTTCTTCTCACTACACACAATTCTTATTAACTTTAGTTGATTCATAATATCAAACCTGGGTCTTTGTGAACTAACAGCTTGTATACATTGTGACCAAGTGTACTAATGTTTGCTCCATGTTTTAGAGCAATGTTTTGTTTTTTACCCCATTTGCATTTATATATATATATGTATATTTGTATGTATGTGTGTGTGTGTGTGTGTGTGTGTGTGTGTGTATAATACACACATGCTATTTTTTTCTATTTATACAATGTATTTTCTATTTATACATTGTAAGCAAGTGTACAACTTGCAAATATTTTGGTAAATCAAATTTCTTTGGTAGAGATGCATAATATATCGGTACTATACCAGTTATCTTTATTTATTTGAAAATAAAGATATTTTTTCATATTGTTTAATTCTGCATGCTATTTTTTTACATTTAGTTATTTTATTTTATATGTTATTTTATTTGTTGTGAGTAAGTGTCCCATCGGTACCATATCAGTATATCAGTTAGTGGTGTTTGTTTACTCATAAAAATATACTTAATTTTATTTTATTTTATACTTTTTAAGTGTACTACTTTTTACATTATGGCTTCGACCAAAATATGTTTCATATTTGGTAGAAATGCACATATCGGTACCATATCAGTTATTGGCAGGTATTTGTTTACGTTTTTAAAACTTATACATTCTGTCTATTTTTATGTCTTAATTTTGCATTCCTGTTTCTATTTTATTTTATTGTTTTTATTGTATTTTTATTGGTTAATTTCCATTACATAAATGATCAGTATCTGATGGAAGTTTAATATGGGTGGTCTCTGGAATACAAGACCAGCAATTAAGTAAAAGTATTAATAAAGCAAATAAGGTTCAAGTTGAGTGTGAATGTGGAGCTTCACCAGGACCACCAACACAAGGTTAAGTGAATGGTGCACTTGAGTGTGGGAGACAAAAGATTTTTGATCATATTTATTATCAAAATTTGCACTCATGTTTATATAAGACTCACTAGTGTGGCGTGGGCACTAAAGCCCTTTCACAACTAATGATTTGGACAATTCGGTGTCATGATCCAAACACGACACTTCCTGCAAGTGCATTAACAGATTGGAAGGTGTAAAGACGTGAGTGGATCTCATGAAACACATCTGAGTCACAGCAGAAAGAGAAGACAGAGAGAGATCCATCTCTTTATTAGATTACAATTACATGAAATTGCGAGTGCTCTGTTCTAAACCGCAGATAAAAGGAGCAAACGCGTTCAAATGAACGAAAAGCTCACGCAGAAAGAGCTGAATGATAAATGATAGCGAATAGCGAAACAAAGAATGAGTCACATCCTAGGGGGGTCACGAAACAACAGAAAAACATCACTTCGGCTAGCGTTTCGCAATTGATTGATTGTCATCCGCGCTCATCTCTCCCCTAAAAGTGCCAAACTGGGAAAGAAAGCGTGACTTGAAATGACTTCAATAGCTTTTGTCAAATCAACGCCTCGATCGGTACGATGAGTCACGCAAAGGGAAAAGCGATAAATACTGGGCCTGACTAAAGAAGTGACAGTGGGTTGGCAAATTTTAGGCCATTTCATTCACCATTTCCTCCGTTTTATTCTTCCCTTGTCTTGTTAAACTGAGCACAATAGAGTTCCCTGCCTCCCTCCCACTTTCTCGGCTCTATGAATATCTCTGCGCTCCATCTCTCTTTGCAATCTTGGCGTAATTCAGACATAACAAATGCCAGCTTGTTCTCTTTCATAACTTCCTTGTCTTTCACTTCTCTATTATGCTGTCACTTTGTTTTATTTGACTGTCGACGTCAGTTTCTGCCTGTTTGCATTTATATTTTTGTGTGCAGAGGAACCTGATAGCCCATCCGGATGAAGCGACACAAAGCAAAGATGACATTGATTTAATTGCGAGCGATACCCGTCCAGTGAAACTTGTGTTACTGAATTACATGCACACTACGCCGTCGTGTCCCTATACGCTGATTAACTTACTTTCATTAGAATTATAATCAAAGCACTTGTGCATGAAACACAAGCTCAGTTTGCTGGATTCAGAGTCGTGGGCAGATATTGATCTGTCATCGTACACATCATATCGACGGTGGAGAACAATGTACAGGATTATTGATGTGATTTATTTTTTCAAGTAGTTGCCTTAAAGAAGTCAAAGATTTGGAATATTTATTTATTTTATCCATGCATGCATGCATGCTCACCAAGGCCGCATTTATTTGATAAAAAATACAGTAAAAACAGTAATATTGTAAAATATTATTATAATTTAAAATAACTATTTTCTATTTTAAATATATTTTCAAATGTAATTTATCTCTGTGATGCAAAGCTGAATTTTCTGCACCATTATTCCAGTCTTCAGTGTCACGTGATCCTTCAGAAATCATTTTAATATGCTGATTTGCTGCTCAAGAAACATTTCTTCGTATTATTATCAACAGTAAAACAGTTGTGCTGCTTTTTGTGGAAACCTTGATACTTTCTCTTTTATCTTTGATGAATAGAAAGTTCAAATGAACAAAATATTTGAAATGGAAATTTGCTGTAACATTATAAATCTCTTTACTGTCAATTTTTATCACTTTAATGCGGCATTGCTGAATAAAAGTGTTAATTTTTTTCTTTTTTTTTTATTTTGTGTTACTTACCCTAACCTCTTGAATGGTGGGGTACATGGTTTCCACAAAAATATTAAGCTTTTTAAACTCATGTAACATGAAAACTCAAGTAATATTTGCTGAAAATTCAGTTTTGCTATCACAGCATTTTAAAATATATTCAAATAGTAAACAGTTATACAGTAACAGTCAAATAGTAACTTGTAGTAACATTTCACAGTATTAATATTTGATCATATTTTAAATAAATGTAGCCTTGGTGACCATAAGATACTGTTTTTTCAAAATGTAATTATTCCAAACTTCTAACCAGTAGTGTACGTCCTTTTCCTTTAAATGAGTGTCACGTTCTGATTGCTGCCACATCCTAGAAACACGTGACATGTTCTCTGCAAGCAAAAGCCACAAAACCACAAAACAAATGCACATACGGAAAACATCGTACACACAAGTTTACTTATGCATCAAGCTGACAAGCAAACCATCCCGCTGGGACTGAGGTCAAATAAAGCACAGGCTATATAAAGCTTCGCTAAACACAGCTGTCAATCAAAATCTTTAAAAAAGAGAGAGCATATGTGAGGAGGAATCTGTTAGTGGGGATTTATTTGTTAACAAATCTGTTTTTGAAACAATCTTTTAAGTAAACGAATCATTCCAAAGACTGACTCATATTTTTTGTTCACTCTATTATTTGCAGTATACTGTAGTTCATTTGTTTTTGTCAAGAAATATGTTTTTGTGAAAGTGAAAGATTAAGTGAATCACTCAAAGGCTATCATTTGTCATTACAAACTGGTGATGAACAAATCTGAATGAATCTTTTTGGTGAACAGATTTAAAAGATTCATTCATGAATGAAATGGCCTCCACTATTGTATTGTGTGTGTGTGTGTGTGTGTGTGTGTGTGTGTGTGTGTGTGTGTGTGTGTGTGTGTGTGTGTGTGTGTGTGTGTGTGTGTGTGTGTGTGTGTGTGTGTGTGTGTGTGTGTGAGAGAGAGAGAAAAGGAGCGTGTCCTTGAGTCAAGCTGGTTGGAGGAGAAGATCAAACATGTTGGGATTAGTGGACATCCTAACATGCTGATCTCAGCGTTTGTTCATCACATCCTGGCCAGAACAGCATCCAAACACATCCGTCACACACCGTACCTTTATCTTTAACACTCATGAACACACTCCCTCAGTTCCTGGAACTATTACACAATCGCTTTCTGACACAAACAAATCCATGACGGTATGGACATCTGGCATGACGTCATCAGTGTTTGCATATGTACATTGTGATCTTATTCCTCATTTAATTTCATTGTAGTGGTTTAATGTAACAATATAAACTAGATTCAGATTATATAATGTGAACAATATAATCAAGATTTGGATTATAATCAATAAACATGCTTGAAATGGATTGAAAGTGACATTTTCTTTTAAAATTATGACCATCCCCAACCTTTTACTCACATTTGGCACTTGGTAAGTGTTAATTTTGGACTCTGTATGCAAATGTGTGTGATGCATGGTTTTCAATGTACTTTATGTGGGTCACTGTCTGTCTCTATCCGCACTGTGGCAAACAGAGGGAGTCGTGTTGTCATTTCCTCTGCAGCAAAACCCAAGAGTAATTTCATGCATTTCCAAATTTATTTATTTGGATGAGAATGATTTAATTTCTTCATTTATTTATTTAATACCATTCTCAAGAGCAAATTCAAAAGTACAGCTTGTTTATTGCATGTGGAAGTGGGATAAACACAGTACAGCAGGTTCTGTCTAACTCATGCAGTATTTAATCTACTCATTTCTGTTCCTGTCAGAGCCCTGGATAGCAGCCACCCTTCGTCAGGAGCGGCTGCGAAGAAGACTCTTCCGCTGAAGAAGCTGGAATATGAGAAGCTGCAGTGGCCCAGATTAGACATGGAACAGGAAATGATGCTCAACAGCCACATAATGAGCTCCCTTTGGAGGATGAACGTAGGGATGCATGTCTGCAATCACCTCTGAGACGTCTGCTTTTGTGTGGGGGTCAAAACACTTCAGCGTTTTTGGAAATCAAGGACACTGACCTTTCGCTAAGCTCCTCGTTCAAGAGATGGTTCAAACAAAAATGGAAATTCTGTCATTACTTATGCATGCATTTCTTCCTACTGACCTCCATTTTACAATCTTAATAATACAGGCTCCAAAAGGAACCAATTTTAGTTCCCCAAAGAACCTTTCAGATAACCTTTCTTAAAAGAACCATGTTTTTCTTAGGATGATGAATATTTTAATGTTCTTCAAGAAGAGCAGTTTTCCAATGTTGTGGAATGGAAAGGTTCCATGGATGTTGAAGGTTCTTCATGGAACCATCAATGCCAAAAATAACCTTTGTTTTTAAGAGTGTAGAGACAAAACTGGTTTGGAATGACGTGACATTTTTGGGTGAACTATCTCTTTAAAAGCATTACTGACTAATCTTACCTTAGCAACTGTTGCCACAGAAACTGTGTTGCTCACAAATCTTCTATTATTTACTATTCATTGCTATGCATTCATTCTTGCATTCATGCAGTGCTTTTCAACTATAGGACAGGAAGAGCTAAATAAACTTATCAACACATCTAAACCAACAACATGTCTATTAGATCCTGTACCTACTAAATTACTGAAAGAGTTACCTGTAGCAGAAGAACCGCTTCTCAATATTATTAACTCATCGTTATCTTTAGGTCACGTCCCTAAACCATTCAAGCTGGCAGTTATTAAGCCTCTTATTAAGAAGCCACAACTAGATCCTAGTGATCTGGCAAATTACAGACCCATCTCAAATCTTCCGTTTATGTCTAAAATTTTAGAAAAAGTTGTGTCTGCTCAATTGTGCTCATTCTTGCAAAAAAATGATCTCTGTGAAGAATTTCAGTCAGGTTTCAGGCCCCGCCATAGCACAGAAACTGCACTTGTTAAAATTACAAATGACTTGCTTCTTGCGTCAGACCAAGGCTGCATCTCATTGCTAGTTTTACTTGATCTTAGTGCTGCGTTCGACACTATAGATCATGAAATACTCGTAGATCGATTACAAAACTATACAGGTATTCAAGGGCAGGCTTTAAGATGGTTTAGATCCTACCTGTCCGATCGCTATCACTTTGTTTATTTAAACGGGGAGTCATCTCAATTATCACCAGTAAAGTATGGAGTACCACAAGGATCTGTCCTAGGTCCTCTGCTGTTTTCAATATACATGCTGCCCCTTGGTAATATTATTAGAAAATACGGGATTAGTTTCCATTGTTATGCTGATGATACTCAACTATATATCTCAACAAGACCAGACGAAACTTCTAAATTATCTAAGTTAACTGAGTGTGTTAAAAATGTAAAAGATTGGATGACCAATAATTTTCTCCTATTAAATTCAGATAAGACAGAGATATTACTTATTGGACCAAATAACAGTACACAGAATCTCTTGGATTACAATTTGCAACTAGACGGATGTCCTGTTACTTCCTCTACAGTCAAAAATCTGGGTGTTATATTAGACAGCAACTTGTCTTTTGTCCAATGTTACAAAAACAGCATTCTTCCATCTTAGAAACATTGCCAAGCTAAGGGTTACCTGTTTCTGTTGCAGAAAAGCTAGTTCATGCATTCATGACCTCTAGACTGGACATGCACTGCTAGGTGGTTGTCCTGCATCTTCAATAAACAAACTACAAGTAGTCCAAAAAGCGGCTAGAGTCCTTGCCAGGTCAAGGAGTCTCTGCACTGGCTACCTATTAAGTACCGTATCAGCCTATAAGGCCCTAAAAGCTTGCGTACCTAACTAGTCTTCTATCTCGCTACAATCCATTCCCTAAGGTCGCAAAACTCTGGACTCTTGGTAGTACCTAGAGCAAAGTCCACTAAAGAAGGTAGAGCTTTTTCATATTTGGCTCCCAAACTCTGGAATAGCCTTCCTGATAACGGGGTTCAGACACATAAATTAGATTAAAGACACATCTCTTTAGCCAAGCATTCACATAATGCATTCATATAATGCACATATCGTGTACTACAGTTATATCTGATCAAAACGCACATTATTAAGAACATGAATAGCTACGACACACATCTTACAAGCTTCAGTCATCCAGCCCTGATCTGAGATGCCACCAGAAACTGATGCCAACCTTGCTACACAAATTTTCTCTACAATGTATAAATATATAGAAACTTACTGTAAATTGCAACATTGCTATCGCTATTAAACATTCTCATAGGACATTCCATAAAGCTTGTCTTAATAAGCTACAGATACCAAGGGGTGGAGTTTAGTGAAGCGTCATTTTCAGAGTTAGTTTTTTACACGTATGCGAGCATCCATTTACAGTGCATGTGATGCTAATTTTGTCACTAGAATAGTATGCACGTACTGTATGCTTACAACCCCATTTTTCTAACCAAGCGTACTTTGTAAGCCCAAGTCGCACACGCACGTTGAGAGACGTCTCAAAGACGTGTTTTACTGACTTTTCAAAGACTTTTTTAAGGATAAAAATTATGTCATTTATGTGCACCCTAGTGTTTCTTTTGTGTATTTAATTTTAAAAAACAACAACAACAACAACAACATAAAAGTGATCCATATTGCCCTAAATAATGCTGCTTGTGTTCTGCAGAATAAATGGATTTGGAACAAAATGAGAGTAAATCATGACAGATTTTCATTTCTGAGTGAACTATCCCTTTAAGAGCTTTTGTTTATTCCTCTCATAATAATGCACCTTCATCAATTGTCGAGTTAGCTTGAGAGCCATTTTTCATTTTAATGTGTTTTCCAACA
This sequence comes from Schizothorax lantsangensis, assembly GCA_027422415.1. Taxonomy (NCBI): domain Eukaryota; kingdom Metazoa; phylum Chordata; class Actinopteri; order Cypriniformes; family Cyprinidae; genus Schizothorax; species Schizothorax lantsangensis. The sequence continues at coordinate 20,656,932 of CM049856.1, read as the reverse complement.
GCACACACAAGTCCCAAAAATTGAAACAAGCTTCAATTATGTCAAGAACCCGTTTGGAGGCTTTGGCTTGTTATACAAGCTTTGCAGAATGAGATACTGCCCATATTATGCAGCTGATTTAGCCCTCTGTTGTCCAGTTTCTCTGTTATCTTTCTCTCTGAGCGCATAGCTCTCTTTTTTTTTGCTGTTCTTACTGCGAAACCCACATTAGAATGAGATAAACACACAGCAGTGGAAGCGTCTACACATCAGTCCAATGCAAACGACTCGATAGACGCACATTGCGGCCAGAGGACGTGTTTACAGAAGCTAAGCCCCTATTAAACAACATCTGTTCAAGAGACACAGACTCTTCCATGCTCAGTAAGCGGCATGTGACGTTCTTTCATAAGAGCACTGGCAACTCCCATAATCCATTGCTTGGGTCCTGGCACTGGGCTTCAGAAATTTGCAGATGAAGCAGCCAACACACAGTATGTGTCCAGTTCTAATGGCTTTTAAGTAAAAAAAAAAAAAAACGTTCCTTTACACACTTTTCTCCTCTTTTCCAGAGACTGTTTTCTCAGAAACGGACAGAAGTAGGTCACGTCGTGAGCATAAGAGGCTAGCTTTAGCAGACCTCAGCTGTAAGCTAAATGCACCTGTCCAGTCCTTCACCTCACAATCTCACCTGTCTCTTACAACAGCTGTTTAAACGCCAGCAGACGCCGCAGCGGAGCTAAAGGCAAGTTATAATTGCATTTCATGTCCGAATTAGAGAAAGAGAGTCAGGCTAACCTTAATTATTCTAACACAACCTGCACAAAGGTGTTCAGGAAATAAAATGGCACAGAGCAGAAACATTTTAAAAGGGTCAGAAGCTCTAAATAGACCTTTGGAAAAGAGATTTAAGGACTATAAAAAAATACCTAATAGTCATTTTGATTTAAAATAATTAAACAAAGGCCTATCATACATTTAATATATATTTTTAATTTGATTAGTCATTTAAATAAAATAAATTGGAATGGAAATGACACAAATTAAACAAAAATAAATATTTAAAAAATGTAAAAGTAAGTTTTAAAATACTGCTTTATCTGCTCACCATTGTTTCACACACAAAATTGTATATAGGCCTATATATACTTTATTTATTTTATTTTATTTTTTTATTTATAGCAATTATTCCAAGCTGGTAGCACAAATACATTTAATTACATACTGACATTACATAATAAATAAATCATTTTAAAAATAAATAGTTTTTTTTTTTAAATGCTATTTTAATCTGCTCTCCATTGTGTCAAACTATTCATTCATTCATGCAATTCCCTACTATCTTTGAAAATGTATACCATTTTTTTACACCAGTAATACCAAGCTGGTATTGCACAGATGAATTAAATTATTTTTCATAATTTACAATACACAAAAATAAACAAATAAATGCACACATACATAAATAATCCTTTATAATATTATTTTATTTGGTTGTCTAGTCTGTTTCAAACTATTTAGTAGTAGTGGCACAATTCCTATTATTTAATACCAAGCTAGTATTTGTACAGATTCATTTAATTTTATAATGACATTACGTAATAAATAAATATTTTTTTAAATAAAGTAACAACTTTTAGAGCACCATTTTATATGCTTGCCATTGTTTAAAGCTATTTGTCTTTTTTGTTAGCACAATTCCCTATATTGCCTATTATTTTATTTTATAGTGACATTATGTGGCTTTATGGGAGTATATTCATAGAGTAAATTAAAGTTGCACAAGCTCCTTAATGGTGCTCTCACTCCCTAGTCTCTCATTGACTAGTGTTTCAACTCTTCCGATCTCTTCTTCACCTCCTCAAGATCTCGATTTGTTATCTTCCTCTTTGTCTCAGTGGTTATTACCCTGTCATTACAGAGATAGTTCTTGTGGCTTTACTTTTCCTAGACCCCCGTTCTCCATAATGGTTTCTTTCCGATCCGTAATGTTTCTGTCGATAGCAGCACTGCTGACCCTGATCCGCCCTGCTTCTCCCCGAGGGACCCACTCGATACGCTGCCTAACTAGTGTGTTCTCTCTCCCTAACAGACTCATTTGCCTTTACATGGGTACATGATTTACACATCGGGATCCTTGAGTGGTGTAGGCCATTGTGGATTCAGGTGTAGTAGCAGCTCATGCAGGGTTACAGTCAGGAGCTGTTATTGACTGTCAATCAAACTCTGCCAGTCTTTCACATATTATGCCATACTTTCAAAATTATGACTAAGATCAAGCATAACTGCAGAACAGTTAAAATAAAAGTTTTTTTTTCCTTTTAATATAATCATCTGTTTATCTTTTTATTATTACTATTATTATTATCAAACTGTATTGTTGATTGGATATTTACTAATTGAAAACAGTTTTGAAAATAGTCATTATTTTTAGGCATACACAATATATACTGTTTTTTTGTTATTTAGTAGTGTTGTTGATATTAAATATTTCATTGTGCCATCACCCAATGCTCAAAGTTTAAAAAAATAGTGATAATTTAATAACACTGAAAAATGATAAATCTGAAAATGATAATATAAATATTTCATACCTTGTATTATAATGTTGTAATGCCTATATTCACTAAATTCAGCAATTAAAAAATAGTTTTTAGTGTTATATTTTAATATTGGCCATTCATTATTGTACTTTGTATAACAGAGTAGGTTGGCCTTCTTTGTCTATTAGAAGAAAAATGCACTGGTATTTAATAATTTATAAAGCCATCTTGGGGATGTTGCCTTCATATCTCTGCTGTCTTAACGGAAAAATGTTGAGAAATGTTTCCTTCGTTCACAAAATTGTTATACTCTCTGTTCCTTTTGTTTGAACTGAACTGGGTAAGAAAGCTTTTATGTATGCAGCTCCGTCTGACTGAATCTGAAATTACAAAAGTTGCTATCTTTGGATCATTTTAAAACAGTTATTCAGCAAATAGAAGATGACTCAATGATATGTAATTGTTTTAAGTGTTTTTAGTTTGCTTGCATTGTGTAAATTTGTGATGAAACTGATTGTATTGCTGTCTATTTTGGCCAGGACACTCTTGTGAAAGAGATTTTTCATCTCAGAGAGTCTTTTTCTGGTTAAATAAAGGTTAAATAAAAATAAATAAATAAAATTTTGTGCAAAAATAGATGGTTAAATTTAAGAAAAGAAAACGGCAATTCAGTATGCAAATAAATATAAGAAAAAAGACCAATCACAATTCAGTGTGAAAATAAATATAAGAAAAACAACCAATCACAATTCAGTATGAAAAAAAGACTGCAATACACATTTCAGGCAAACATTATGACATCATCACTGACGATAATTTTTCACCTAAAAATAAAAAAATAGTTCTGCAAATCTGTCAGCCATATTTAGTTCCAAAACAAATTTTTTAATTTTTAATTTTTTTTGCTTCAATGTTGTTTGGTTCCCAACGTTCTTCAAAATATCACCTTTTGTGTTCTGAAGAAGAAAAAAAGTCATACAGATTTGGAACAATATGAATAGTGATGACTTCAATTTCAAAAAGAAAATAAATTATGATTTCAAGCCAAATTAATTGCCGCATTTGTGGAGAATAAAACTAAAAAGGAATATCAATAACAGCGCTGCCTTAAAAACTTCAATACCACCGACAGCATCTAGTGACTAATACAGCAACAGGTCTCTTCTATTTCCACAGAAACGGTGAAATATAGCACTTCTCATTATATTAGTCCTTCATACTGAGCAGCGAATGCAATGGTGAAACATCAGCACCAAGGACAGCTCCAGGAAGGGCTAATACGCTGCTTCAACAGGATTTGCTGAATTTCAGGCATTGATTAATACAGGATTTTGGGACGGTGGACAGCTGTGGGATTCACAGCCCATGAGGATGCTCATTTGAGCCGTCGGATCTGCTCTGCATGCTTGATACTGCTGCTGCAGACCCAAGGTAGCTAAGAAGATCATGTCGATTACAGCTGCTCCCTCAGAGATGGGAATTAATAATAGGATGGTTTGATATCTCATGTGTGCAAATAGAAAAAAATATTGTAAGGGTTTAAAGGGATTGAAAACAAATGATTTTCTTTTAAAGATCAATGTCTCTTCAGTGATCTAAGTCATCAAAAATAGATTAAATATATCAAGCAGATTCAGATATAGGAAGCAAATCATCGTCATGTTCTGCGGTTGAAAATAAAGGCAGGAGATTTAGAGTATTTGAGCCGAATATTTACAAAAGAAACAGCTCTGTTTTGCTCATGCACGCCTCATCATACACACACACACGTTTAGTGGTAGTGGGAGTCTGTTATAGCTGTCCGGGTCAGATAAGATTGCACTCTTAACACCCACGTACTTTGTAATGAAGTTGAGGATATGCACATTTCTAATGGTGTGAATAATACAGCTACTCCCACACGGTGCTTTCCCTCCCTCTTTCTCTGCAGTCAGCGGGAAACTATCTGGTCTCATCAGCAAACCCTGGGCTTTTTGTGCTGCGTTCTACAGCTTTGTCTCGCTTTGTTTCTCCAGGCAAAAGGTCCAACCCTCAAATCCTAGAGGGTCTTTTTGAGGTAATCAATCAGTTTTTACACAAATCTTACAAATTAATTAATTAAATTATGACTTAATATCTACAATGAGGTCCCAAAAGTCTACTAGTGGAGATGCTTCTATTTTGCATTTTTTAAAATATGTATTATATTATTACTGTTATTTTTTTTAAATGCATAACACTGGTAATATAATTATTGTGTCATTTAATTTATAGTATTTAAAATAATGTCTGAAACAATATATTAATGTTACTATATACAATATGATATTTAATATAAAATATCTTAATTTTCACTCATTTTCACATTTGCATAAATTGTAGTGTTGTGTCTGCCAAGCCCAACTCTTCAACCCTGTTACACAAGAAACATAATAACTATAGTTAAAATAACCATAAAAAACAAAAACAAAGTAGTAGCTTCTTTTATATTTCCTTCCCTGTTATATATATATAATTTTATTATGAGATATATTACAACATAATAACTATAGTTAAAAGTGTTTTTAAACACAGTAATAATGATGTAAAATATAAAGTTTTATGTAAAATATATTAGTTTTAATATAAACAAAAATATATATAACATTACAAAAAAAACATTTTACACGCGCTTCTTTTAATCTAAATTTCCTTCCCTGTTATCCCGCCATTCAACTGTTACAAACTTAGTTCAAAAAATTAACATATGCTTGTATATATATTGTTACAAATAATTAATATAGAAATACTGTTAATATATCAATATATACATATATATATATACAGTGCCCTCCACTAATATTGGCACCCTTTAAATTGAGAAAAGGTGTCTGTGAAAATAAATCTGCGTTGTTTTCCTTTTGATCTTTCACTGAAAAATTCACAAAATTTACCATTGAAGTAAAACAATTGAAAGTGGGGAGAAAATCTAATGAAATAAATGTTTTTCTCCAATTCATTTGGCCACAATTATTGGCACCCCTAGAAATTCTTATGAGTAAAATATTCTGAAGTATATTATATATATTATAAATTATCCAGCCATACTTTCTGTTCCACAGGATTATTTGAGGAACACAAAGGCCAAATTCCCTTAATCATCCATACAATGAGAAAAAACAAAAAATATATTTCTGATGTGCAGCAAAAAAATTGAGTTCACAATTATGAAGTGGTTTTAAGAAAAGAGCTAGAGCATGAAAATTCCCATTCCACCATCAGGGCAATATTGAATTTCCAATCAACATAAAATGTTGATACTGGAAGAGGACGTGTGTCTATATCGTCCTAATGCACGGTGAGAAGGAGAGTGAGTGGCTAAAGACTTCCAAAACACAGTGGAGAATTGTAGAAAATAGTTGAGTCTCGGGGGCAGAAAACCAAAAAAACAAATTGACAAACAACCTACATACCACAGTTTTTGGGAGGGTTTCAAGAAAAATTCTCCTCACTCATCCAAAAATAATCTCCAGCATATCAGATTCAGACAGACTGGAACTTCAAATGGGACTGGCTTCTATGGTCAGATGAAACTAAAAAAAGCTTTTTAGCAGCAAACATCAAGATGGGTTTTGCACACAGGGATAAAAAGTACCCCATTTCAATGAAATATACTGTATTTTTTAAATTTTTCTGCTGGAGGTCCTGGACATTGTTTTAGACACATGGCATCATGGATTCTATCAAATACAAACAGATAAAAAAATCAATAAGTGACTGACTCTGTTAGAAATCTTATAATGGGCCATGTTTGGATCTTCCAACCGTACAATAATCCAAATACAAACCTCAAAAACAACACAAAAATGGGTCACTGGGCACAAAACCAAGCTTCTGCTGGCCATTTCAGTTCCCTGACCTGAACCCTGTGGAAAATGAGTGAGGTGAACTGAAGAGAAGAAGTATTAACATGGAGCTGTGAATCTGAAGGATCTGGAGAGATTCTGTATGAAGAAAATAGTCTCTGATCTCTTATCAGGTGTTCTCCAAACTCTTCAGGCATTATAGGAGAAAACTCAGAGCTGTTACCCTGGGAAAATGACGTTGCAATAATTGGGTGCCAATAATTGTGGCCAACATGAACTAGAGAAAGCATTTATTTCACAATGAGATTTTCTCCCCACTTTCAATTGTTTTACTTCAATGATAGGTTGGAATTTTGTGAATTTTTTGAATGAAAGATAAAAAGGATAAACAATGCAGATTTATTTTCACAGCCGCCTTTGCTCATATTTACCAAGGGTGCCAATATTAGTGGAGGACACTGTATATACACATCTATATATTATACAAATACATGTTATTATATATTGTTATAAATACATCTTTGTACATTTTTACTAAACCGAAAAAGTACAGACTGTACAGTTTTGTACCCTGATAGACAGACAGATGTCTCTATTTGTGATTTATCTGTCTTCTCTCTCTGCCCCTCTCTCATATTGTTCCAGTCTGACTCCAACTCATCTACACACACACACACACACACACACACAGTCTGAGCATGACTCTGTGTGAATGTGCTGTTTCAGAAAACAACTCGTGCTTTTGATGAGGTTGCTGAACTTTTGGCCTGTGACTGCACATCTTTGGTAAAGCCATGAAAAGCAGCTTGACTCTCGAGAATCAACCGGAAAAGCAATTTAATGCAAAAAAATGGCTCTGAAATATGTTTTTTCCCCTTCTTTCTGGCACATAACTTGAACGCGACCGCTGGGAGACAGCATTTTTCTTTTGATGTACGGAAAGCCGAGGTTAATCCAAATCTGCCTGCCTGCGATTTTCACAATGTATTACTTGAGCTTTAAATGTAAGTAATGGCTTTTCTATTCTGGGAGAGACCGCTGATGATTTTGCAAGAGTTGAAAAATAAGGAAAGGGTTGAGAGGAGGAACCAGGGTGGAACGAACAAAGCCAAAAGGAAGGTAAATGACATAAACAGAGAAAAAATAGAATGAGAAAGAGTGGGGAATGATTGTAAAAAGAGAAAGGCTAGAGAGAGAGTGGGGGCTATCGTCTCAGCGGGGCTCGTTTAATGCAAACCTGTAATTAGCACACCCTGCTGCTCAAACTCCTGTCTTATCTGCACCTAAAGAGGGTTATCACGGGGCGAAACCGCTAATATCACACAACCCAGCTGTAAATTATACTCTCTTCCACACATACTTAATACAGGTAGCGTTAATGTGAACAGCAGTACCTATATTCTGACAGTCTTTTAAAAGGTGCTTATGTTAATCATTTTTATAGCAAAAACTGTATAATTTCAAGACCATTTTACACTTGTTTTGTGATTTTTTCTTTACGGCATATTTAAGTTGTACAAGTTGTCTCTACTACAGACAAAACTATTTATCAAAAAACAGTAAAAGTTTATGTTAAATTATTTGTGCATACCTAATTAATATTCATGAGCTATACATGAGTCCGTCTATATTAATGTTAATATAAACAATAATGCAATCATTTTCATAAAAAAAAAGAATAAATCTTATATGTACTCAATTTTTGCATAAATGTTAGTGTTGCGTTCGTCTAGCCCAATTGTTCAACACTGTTACCCAGGTTACTGTAAGAGAAATTAACAAATAAATATTTGTTTAATTCATGGGAAATATATGCTATGAAAAACTATCAACCGACATTTGGTCCTAAATTAGACAGGCTCTACTGAGTAACAGCTTCTTGTAATCTAAATTTGCAAACCTGTTACCCATTCTGCTTTTTTTTATTTAATTAATTTTAAATTATATATATATATATAGTGAAAGATCATGTTAAATGTATTAATTAATGTTCATATGCTATGCATTTGACAAAAATCTTCATTTTAATTCGACTTTAAATTTAATTTAAACTAAATTTAATTTAAACTCAATTTAATTTAGTTTAATTTTTAACTAAAAATGTTCTCAAATTTTCCTCAAATTGTAGTGTTGCATTTGTCTCGAGGCCATTCATTAACAAACAAATATTTTTGTTTAATTTAAGAGAAATATAAATAACTATAAATCAACATTTGGTCCCAAACCATATAAGCTCTATTGAATAACAGCTTCATTTACTCCAAATTTGCAACCCCGTTACCCATTCTGTGTTTTTTTCTGTATTTGATTAAATATACTCAAATAAATTACATATATATTATAATTTGTATATGTATATGCACAGTATGTATGTATGTATGTATAAATATATAATATATATATATATACATATAGTGAAAGATCATGTTATGTTAAATTATTTACTTGTGCAAACATAATTAATATTCATGAGCTATGCATTCGCCATACACCATTCCATTGCATGAGAAATGTTCTTGGCTTAATATGCCTCTTCCGAGAGGGTTTGTGCTTGTAACTGTACACACAAGTGAATTTTCTGTGCTGCTCATTTTGTGCACCTCTGCTCTACAGTTTTTACCCTCCTGGCCTGCGCTGCTGGAGCCGGACGACCCCTCTGCCCCGGCTCATGGCTGAATGCTAGGATGATTGCTGCCGGAGTAGGGGGTAATAGAGGAAAACTTGCAGTTTCTCTCTCTTCTTCGCTGTGAGGGAGCTCGCTCGCTCGCTAGAACAATGGACCTATAGGAGCTCTGCATCCGTGATCAGGATGTTTCATATCTCACAGCGGGCGGCAGGGCTGGCGCCTCTGAAAGAGCGGGTGTGGTATATATCATTCATATATATGGAAACACCAGCTGCAGTTTCGGTGCAGCAATATTCCCTCTTCAGTGCTCAATTTCCTTGCTTGCTCTTCTCATTTGTGTAAAATAGCAGCAGAAATCTCCCTCCATGCGCTATCTCCTGCCAAGTGTCCTCTGCCCTTTTCCCATGATCCTCTACTGCTGTGTGACTCATCAGAAATCCTCACTTTATTGCCTTCTCTGCACCTTCAGCAACTTTGTGACAGTGGGAATGCAGTGCTTATTACATCTGGATGGATTGAAATTCAAAGAAATTGAACACAGGTAATGCATTATGGGAAATTAAGTGCTCTGGTCCACAAAGATTGACTGATTAAATGCAATGAAATATATAAACCAAATACATATTTGTATAGGCCTATCTATCTATCTATCTATCTATCTATCTATTGTTTTGTCTGTCTTGTCAGTTATTCTATCTATTTATCTATCTCTCTATCTATCATTTTGTCTGTACATCTGTCAGTCTGTCCATCATTTTGTCAGTTATTCTATCTATCTATCTATCTATCTATCTATCTATCTATCTATATATCTATCTGTCTGTCTGTCTGTCTGTCTGTATGTCTATCCTTTTAGTTTATTTCTATCATATGACACCAAGAGACGTGTGATTTAATGTGCAAAAGTTGTATATAACTTTTTTAGGATAATTATTTGTATTCATTTATTAATTAATTTATTTTGCAGCATCAGTCCTCATTCACTTTACTTTCATCGACAAGAGTGGACAGGATATTCTTCCAAAATTCATTGTTCCTGTTCTACAGAAGAAAGAACGTCATGAATGCTGACAGATGACAGTGAGTAAACTATTCCTTTCATCTAGAACAGCAGACCCACTCTGAGATTTATCACAAACTCATAAGGCCATTGGGCAATATTTGATGCATTGAATTTAAAAGTTTGTTCTGATTTCTGCGTGTTGGGTGGCAATGAGAGCTGCCAGAGCATGTAGCTGGCTAATTGAATGGCCCTGTGAAAGAGTACAGCAACTGTATGGCAGTATTATCTGAATCGAGGATGCAAGGACACATGACGGCATTACCGTCCACAATGGATCGTTTGTAGGGTCGTGATTAAGTATGCCAGTTTTCGCGTGTTAAAGATGGAAGACAGGACGGTCAGGGCATGGGCTTGGGTTATTTGTATCTGACGTTTGATAAGAGCAAAGACTAAATTACTGAGAGATGATAATTCCCGACCACTCACGATCGAATGCTCAATCACAGACGGGACTCTATACAAACCACAGAATGTCACTAGATACTGTATGTCTTTTTCCTACTTTGACGATTTGACACGGTCGTCTCCTTTATGTCTGATTCACAGCCCTTGGAATTCATCTGTTAATTCAGTGTCAGTTCAGGCCATTAATCGCTCATGGTGACTCTAAATAGAAACATTTTATTTGATCAAATAAGCATGTAGCTCTGCATATCTGGTCCTGAGGGATGAGTTCACCCAAAAAATGACAATTCTGTCATCATTTACTCAACCTCATGGCGTTCTAAATCTTGCTTTCTTCTATAGGACACAAAAGCAGGGCAGAATGTTTATGCTGCTCTTTTCCATACCGTGAATGTGAGATGGATGTCGTCAAACTCCAAAAATGAGAAAAAAAACGTAATAAAGTATCATAGAAGCAGTCCATACAAGTCGTCTACAGCCATACGATAGCTTTGATGTGGAACAGACAGCTTTTATGATTGTTCTGTTATGCTTTTGTCATTTGTGGAGCTTGACAGTATAGGGATACATAATATATTGGTACCAAATCGGTTATTTTGACGTTTTTATTAGTCGATATTGGACATATACTGGACGATATTACATATATTTAATTTTAGATTATATTTAGTGCTGTCAAACGATTAATCACGATTAATCGCATCCAAAATAAACGTTTTTGTTTGCATAATATATATGTGTGTGTTCTGTGTATATTTATTATGTATATATAAATACACACACATACAGTATATATTTTGAAAATATTTACATGTATTTACATCTCTATATTTATATTCATATAATTTATATTATAAATAAATATATTTAATATATATAACATTACATGTTTTATTTAGACAAAATACATAATATCAATGTATTCCTCAGTAGCCTCTGTCCCCACTGACTGCCACTGTATGGAAAAGAGCAGTGTGAACATTTTTCCGAACATCTCCTTTTGTGTTCAACTGAAGAAAGAAATGCATGCGGGTTTGAAACAACATGAGGGGGAGTAAATTATGAATTTTAATTTTTAGGGAGAAACTAATCCTAGCTTGATGAAAAATTGGATTTGGTTCAAGGGAAAATACAATGTGTGTGTGTGTGTGTGTGTGTGTGTGTGTGTGAGACGTTCTCAACTTACTGTTCAGTATTCTGTGCTAAGGACACTTGGAGGAAAGCCCTGACAAGAGCAGCTGCCTTTCCATTAGTGCACTACAGCTGGTGATGTGGCCGGTGAAAGCACCATGCTCTGCCTGCTTCATCCTCAATTACTCTAGCGTGGTAAAAAGTCTCAGACCGAGAGAACTGATCGATACCACATCTAACCTTCCCAAACCACGCTCGCTCTCGTTATCTCTCAAGGCTTGAGGCAGCTAGTGGCCATTGTTTCCATTACAAGAGTGTGTGTGTTTTCAGAGGTGGGCCTTCAGTAATGGTTGGGGAGGAAAGGAGCGTATTTTGTGTGAAAAGGGCAGTGTGTTATTTTGAGAAGATGTGCAGGATGGTTCCCAGCCCTAAATCTGTCCGTTGGATGGATGTGAGGCTGAGGTAGAGGAGCAGAGTGCGGCGCTGTCACGCGTCCTCGGCCTTGGACCAGAATCACAACCGACAGGTGAAAAATTGTTACTTTAAGAGATCCATCAGCATATGCTGCGTAAGGGCTATAGAGGCTGAGGAGTTCGAGGATGGCTGGAGGTTAAGGGTATGAGGGCCCTTCTGTTGAATGTTTCTCCCTGTTAGGCTATTCCCTATTCACTAACAAGTTCCTTAGCAACCAGCTTCAGTCAAAATGCTTCTTAAGTCAACCTATACATTTCTGCTAGTTAAGTTTTACTGTTTGTTGCTCCACAAACTACACTGCAAAAAAAAAAAAAGTTTCTCAAAGCATATAATAATAAATAAATGCAAATATTAACTGAATTTGTCATTTTTATTATATATATATATATATATATATATATATAAAAAAATGAGTTTATAGTGAGTTCGTTGTGCTTGTCCATGGTCTGTTTAGAAACAAAGTCTGCTTGTCACACTTTGGTCTATATTATCATATTTAGCAGAAATATGTATTTTTTGTGTTATTTATGAACTATTATAGTTTTTATTCATATTTTGAATTAGCTTTTTGTATATTTTCATTTTCGTTTTAGCATTTTTGCTATACGCTTTTGTCATTTTTATTAGTTTTTCAAAGATTTCTATTCAACTTTATTTTGTTTTAGTTTATTTGATTATTATTTTAATCACCAATATGTTATTGGAAGTTAAAGTAGCAGTTTCAGTTCAAATTTTCAGTAAAGATTTTCAGCTTTTTATCTAATCTTGAATGAATGAATGAATAAATAAATACATTTTCAGCCCATAATTATTGGTGCATCCCTAAGAAAAATATAAATAAATAAATAAATACATGACAGATAGAAAATAATAATTAATAAAAATATGATCAAATACAGTAAATAATAATTAGTTAGTTAAACAACTGAATATACAGGACAGATTTTTTTGCTTTTTTCTATTTTTCATATCTTGTATCTTTTCATTTTTATTATATTAAAAGCCAATTGTCTTGGACTTTTATTAATGCCTATATGGGTGAAGATGCATCATCATGCTAAAACAAACAATTATCAACACAATTACAGCAATAGCCTTTCCAGACGCATTTGTCACTTAAATATACTGCAACAAAAAAGCCTTTGGTTCCGACAAATCAGAAAAGGGCCACTGATATTCGTATTTTATCATATTAATCGTATTCGTCAAAAAAACTTTTATACTTTTATGCATAAAACCATCAGAAAAATTACTTTAAACTAAACACCAGAGGCATTCTTGACCCAGACACTTGGTGGGAAGCTCTGATGCGATTGGTCACTTCAGTGCCTCACATCTGTATTCTTCATAGGACATATATGACCCTACTGACAGGGGTACAAAGGACCTCAGCCGAGTTAGACCACAGGGTGGACTCTCTCCAGTGGCCCAGAGGGTATAAATCTTTAATCACATCCCCGCATGCCTTTCCATGACAGACCAGAGGGCTTAGCCTGTCTCTGCATTATTCAGAAGGACCCACAGAGCACTACCCTCATCCTGCATAAAACAAAGCAGCTTTACATAAAACGTCCCCTTTCTGTCTCACCTCTGGACTCTTTTCCAGAATCGAGGGACATATTCAGACACCTGCGTATGTGGACCCTGTGTGCTGAACGTGAGCTGCATTTATACAACTCGAGGAAAGAGTGATCAGGGTTATTCTGTGGAAAAGTGCTAAACTGGGATTAGCAGTATTTCCTATTATAAAGCTATTTTGCTAATTGTATTTGTCATTGTACTTGTTATTGGTAACAACCTGTAAGTAGCCTACTCTCTCTGAGAAAATTGTTAGTTTTTTTTGTTACTTTGACTGTTTAGCTGAAGCAAGTTATGTTAAAGTATGTTAGCCACCATTTATCCTAGCAGTTCTGCATGGGTAAGCATTAGCATCTAAGCTAATGAGGTGATGGAGTCACAGAGGACATCATTAGAAACATATCAATGTTAACAGCTAACTGCCGATCAATATGTTTATGGGCTGTCCGTTGAGGATCTGAGGAAGACTCTCTCTGGGGTTGACGGTTTCATGGTTCTCTACGGGAAACATGTGCTGCTAGTTTTCTGTTAGCTGGACTAAACCACCAACGGCTCTAACAGGTCACAGCTTAGCACTTCACTGAAAACCGCAATGGGGCTAAATCAGGGCTGTCCAAACTCGGTCCCGGAGGGCCGGTGTCCTGCAGAGTTTAGCTCCAACTAGCAGCCTCCACACACCTGCATGGAAGTTTCTAGTATGCCTAGTAAGAGCTTGATTAGCTGCTTCAGGTGTGTTTAATTAGGGTTGGAGCTAAACTCTGCAGGACACCGGCCCTCCAGGACCGAGTTTGGACAGCCCTGGGCTAAATGCATTTCAGCACAAGCTGTTTTTGTGTTTGTTTGTTCTGAAGTCCTTTTTTAAAACATAGCTTAGCTTTTGATGTTTTACAATATTTCTGTCTGATTGAAGCTCTTAAATTATGTCATTAATTACTCAACCTCATGTTGTTCCAAACCCGTAAGACCTTTGTTCATCTTTGGAACGCAAACAAGATATTTTTGATCATATCCGAGAGCTTTCTGACCCTCCATAGACAACAACACAACTACTACGTTCAAGGTACTATGAAAGGTAGTAAAGACATTGTTAAAATAGTCCATGTGACGTCAGTGGTTCAACCTTAATTTTATGAAGCTACAAAAATACTTTTTTTGTGCAAAGAAAACAAAAATGTCTAAAGTCATTAGACTTTATTCAACAATAAAGTCAAATTGTTATTCAACAATTTCCATGTCAGGGTGGTACTTTCGTGAACATGTGTCGAAGGCTGATGAAACTTGCAAACAAAAGATTGCATGAAGCTTAGAATAAAACTTTTTTTTAAAGCAGAGGCTCTGTTCTTTTTTTCTTCTTTTTTTTTTACATATTGCATGTTCAGATATTAATACATCAAATATTCTGGGTGCCACAGAACCTTTGTGAAAATGATAAAAAAAAATGCTAGCTGTGGCTGGCAACTTTAAAAAAAAAAAATGCTGGCACTGAAAGAGTTAAATGACCTTAAAACACTTTTACCATAGTGCATGATTTGGAAACTATACATTTTGACATTATAATATTACATAACCAACTTTTCATAAGTGTGGCTTTTCTGATGTAGTAAACGTGCTCAGTAACTCACCCGGTACAGCATTGTGCTCTCATGAAACACTAGTCAAGATAAAAGAGCTCAAACACTTGGAGAAGCAAGCTAAAATGTCATGGTTACTTCAGTAAATGCATTTTTATCTCACGTTTGCTTATGTTAACCTATCGATTAGGTTTAGGGTAAGTTACAGTATTTACACAGAGCATTCACTTTTTAATGCCACTGACCAGACATTATATTTCTGATTTGCCACAACACATAAAACAGTTAACATAATAAAATGTTGCCAGATTCATATTCATCTATTTTGGACAAAACATGCTTTTAGTGCCACTCATTAAAATCTAATAATTAAATTCATTTTAAAGATGTAGTTAAAATGCAAACTGTGCTAAATTGTAGCATAGTGTTGCTTAGGTCAAATTCAGAAATTTGCTAAATTATGATATGGCACTGCAGTATATTTTAGTACCGGTATACTGCACGACTTTAGCGTCTGGTTAAGACACAGTTAGACAGCTCTGACCTGGTTTTTCCAGCAAGGAGACCACAGCAGCAGAGCAGAGAGGTCTGCAGACATACACGTTTGTTGGGTTGTAATGAGGACAGCGGTATTTTCTTAGTGGATAACAGAACGTGGACCTGATTATTTTAATGCTTATCGCTACAAGAGGTCTGTATAGTACAGGAGATTATATCAGACCCTGAATATGTGCGTATGTGCATTTGTGTGTTCTGCACCATGTTGTAGCTGATTGCTCTGCCATGTAAGTGAATAAGGACATGTCTAAGGTTATGCTGTTACAAGACACATTGGCACACTATCGATCAGGCTGTTAACAAAATGACAGAATGAATGCCTGGAAGCATCATCGCTGCTTCTCTCTCTCTCTCCCCCACCACCTCTCTTTCACTTTCTCATTCGTTTTATCTTGCATTTGCCTTTATCCATGGAAAGTAATTAACTCAACTGTATCCGCAGTGTATGTGTGTGTGTGTGTGTGTGTGTGTGTGTGTGTGTGTGTGTGTGTGTGTGTGTGTGTGTGTGTGTGTGTTTCAGTGGCACTGAGATCCTCTCGTGATTTTCACTTAATCTTTAGAGGGACTTGGTAATCTAGAGCAGCCATTGCCAGAAATGTTTACTCACACAAATAAGAAAAGAGCCTGAAACAGAAGAACAGAAGGATGAGAAAAGGACTGGCAACATACAGGTTCCTCCATTTATCTTCTAGCTTGAGACCACTAGTGAAAATCCATCAGTTATTTTTTATCTATTGTTATATAAGTGTGTATGAATGTGCATACTACTGTTCAAAAGTTTGAGGTCAGTAATTTCCTTTGAAAGAAACAATTTTTTTTAAAGCAAGGACACATAATCAAAGACATTTATAATGTTACAAAAATCTATTTCAAATAAATATTCCATTTATCAAATAATCCTGAAGAACAAATTACCACAGTTTCCACAAAAATAATGTGATGGTTGCTGAAAATTCAGCTTTGCCATCACAGGAATAAACTATACATTTTAAATTGTAATTAAATTTCACAGTATCACTGTTTTTAATTTTGATCAAATAAATGCAGCCTAGATAAATAAACTCATTTAAAAAAAAAAAAAAAACATTTTAAAAAATCTTAAAGGCCCCAAACATGCATATTTGTAATTTCAATCCTATATTTTCAATGTGGTCTCAGACTTTCGGGCCCCGCTGTAAGTCCTGAGCGCTTTTTATCAACAAGAAAGTGTGAATGTAAGTGCTCCTGCCCTGAATCATGTTCTGAACATCTGCATGGTATAATAGTGTAGTCTCTCAGATGAATTTCTGTGCTTTAAATGTGTTGTGTTATCTAGGTTGAGCACAGCTGTTGATATGAGACTCACCTCTCACTCTCACCGCACCAGAGTAAACGCCAGAGCCAAGCTGAGGCACTATGGGAAATGATGGCCTCTCGTAGTCACTGATCCACAAAACACACACACACACACACACACACATACAGTCTGCTCTCCTTCTCTCTGCTGCATACTCTTCAACACTTCAAGAAAGCGTTTTTACACTTCAAGACAGGTTTGGAAGGCACACCTGTCTGGTGAGTTTTGTTTTTTTAATAAAATTAAAGGCTTAAAAATTACTTTTTTTACATTTTTAAATTTTAATTAAAATTTACTTTATATGCACTAAGTGGTATGTTCTTTTTTTCATTTTGCATTGTTAGACTAATTGGTAGTCAACCAGTGAGATTTTTCTATACAAATTACACGACAAATGTTGCAAAAAGAATGCAAACAAAGTCTCCAAACAGGTTTCCTGAACACTTATTTTTGCGTAATACATTCAAATATCAGCAAGTATTTTGACATAAAAAAATTATACACTTAATCTTTATAACCTATTCTTGCATTATCAGTATATCATTACGAAGCCCAGAAGAAAACCAACATACTTCATATGTCAACCTGTGACATGTAGCAAGACCGTTCTGCCATGATAAGAAAAAGCCAGTATGCTAAAACATTTCAAAGTGGATAAAGAATACCTTCGAGAGTTTCCATGCAGATGCAGATACAGGTACTGTAAATACGCATTCATCCATTGATTTGGCAGCTCACATGACCATCTGTCTCCTCAGAGCTGGGTGAGAAGGGCGCGCTGGCACACAACTGGCCCTGATAACTGCCAAATCACCTGTCCATAACTGGAAACAAATTATGCTATATATCTTGCTTAAGATCACAGCGAAATGTCATATATGACGTCTATCCTTCCTCGATGGAAAGGCCACATGCGGCAGATATTATCAGACGCTCGGTCAGCTCATCAGCTCAATATAAATGCTCTTTTAAGCAAAGTGCCACAGCAAATTCACATGAACATCGATTTATTACTGAAGCGTGAATCACGCGGCTTCCAGATGTATGAGTGCAAAAAGGTTCTTTGCAGCACCGCAGATTGATTAATTTTCACCTTACAGGGTTCTCGAGTTGGCAATATGGTTCTCTGAGGAAAAAAGATTTCATTATAGACACCTTTAGATCAATGTATTAGTTTTTAGTTTCTTCAAACCACCTATATAAATGGTTTTCCAAGTCAGTGGTTCTCAACTGTTTTTGTTCAGTACTCTACAACCTCCTCTGTAATTCACTACATAAAGCACATTGAGAACATACAGTTAACCATGTTTATCACGTATTAAATCTAGTCATATTTTTAAAGTTTTTTTCATGGTTTTTCTGGATAAGCATGTCACAACCTGACCATCTTGGCATCCGCCCAATTCTACCAAATGACAGATGAAATTGAATAAATACAACAATTAATATTTATTAACTTTAGCCTGATAGCACTGAAAGAGAACGTCGAGATGTGAAGAGACTTTCAACCAGCATAACTAAAATGCTTCTGAAGACAGTCACCTATTGCACCTTTAAATAAGCATATTTTCTTAAATCTGAACAATTATATGGTGAGTGGCATATTAGTGTTTTGCATTCAGCATGTTTATTTATTTATTTATCTTTTTTATCACCAGCTGAGAACCCCTGATCTGACTAATTTAATTAGAGGTCAACCAGCATGGATTTTTCAGTTGCTGATAAACACATTGATTATAAAGGCAAATGAGACATACACAAAATTAAAATTTAATTCTGAACAATTATATGGCAAGTACCATGTTATTATTATTGAATTTTATGTAATTTAATATAATTTTTCATCACCAGCTGAGAACCACTGATCTAGCCAATTAGTTGTGAACAATTATGGATTTATAGTTGCTGACATTATACACATTATAAAGGCAAATGAGACGTAAACAAAATTAAATGAACACATTTCTTTCAATATTGACTAAAACTCACTAAAACATTTCGAAATTGTTAATAGCTTTGGAACTGATTTGTAATCTGCTACTTTCAGATTGGCTCAATATAAATCCATATATCACTAGAAATGGAACTTAAAAAGTTCTCCTATTGTGCCACAAGCTTTGCGCCTAAACATGGTGAATCAAAGATCATTTATTTTTTACTTGTTCTGGTCAATAATTCAGTCCATAGAAATGTGAATCATTTGTGTTATTATTTATTTGGCTGGTTTTCAGCGTAGGATTAAACCTCTATAGAGATGTCTCAATCTTAGACTACACAATGAGAAGGATGGAGTGGAGGGTTAAATGGTTAAATGAGGGCTGCCGGCACTAATCTCTCAAAACGGTCTCCTTAAAACAATAATGTGTTATAGTCGCTCCCAATCCTGCGATAAACCAATTATAAGGGAACACAGAGTAAACAAACACGAAGGAAGCGCACGCTTCTGAAATCTTGAAATAAATTTACATCATAATTACAATTCAGAAGGCTGAGTCATTTTCAAAGACCTTAAAACACATAAAAGGATTAAAATATAGAAAACTCCCTTTTATTTCTTATAAAATGTTCTCAAAGACTGACTGTTAAACCTCCATTTAGTACTGTAGTCTCTAGGCCAGTATCTATTTTGCTAGCCATAGTCATTCCTCCCACCGGCAGAAAGATATGCGTCACTGGCTGATCAATCGTATTTAATAATAATTATTACTGCCAAGACGCTACAGAATGTTTTGCAGAGCCAGAATTAGAGACGGAGGAGGAACTTGTAAAGGAAAGATCTGCACGTTGACTCCATCAAGGAAATAATATTGGACATCTGTCATGATATGAGCAGAGATCACGGTCATTTTAAAGGATCGCTTGGTGCTTTCTGTTTTTTTCTTGCGTTTAGCGAGTTCAAGACTTTAATACCAGCAGCTTAGTCATGATGCATTCGTAAGATGATTGACCTCTGTGAACACGCTGAAAACAGTATCAAGCTACACACACACACACACACATCACAGATTACTGGAAGAAATCCCTGTGGTCAGTAAGTATATAGCATGTAAATCTACTGTCAGCACACAGCTGTCCCTGCACTGTCACAGTCCAATGCAGGCTGTTTGATCTGTTCTTAGGAGAATCTCATGCTTTACGCTTACTGACCTATTCAAAATCTGTTTCCTCGCTCCCTTTCTATCTCTCATATAAACACGTGCCAAAAACCAGCTCCTTCACTTGAAAAAGAATAGGCGATGTGCTCTCTCTGCTGATCTTTCTTTCTTTCTTTCTTTCTTTCAATCCTCCCCTTTTCTCTCTCTTTCACTCCCTCTCGTTGTTGACCTTGAATTCACAAAAAGAAAGGTCATCAGTCATTAGTTCTGGTTTACTGCTTTAATGAATACAATAGCTGTTGGATGTAGAACACTGGGTGAATCTCACAAAAAAAAAAAGATGTCCAAGATATTATTTCACCACCAGAATAAAAAAATAATAATATAAAATAAAATAAGTGACTTTATTTATTCCTTTATTTAAATTCACTTGGATTTAATAGTATAACGTAAAATATAAATATAATTTAAAATCATTATCTCTGGTTGCAATTATTATTATATTTGTATTAATATAATAATTAATTAATATGAATACATTTAGCATTAAAATTACAGTGATGTGTACTTACATTATACCTTACAAATGTACTTTAAGTTTTCATTCATGTTCAATTAATGATAATAATAATAATAATAATAATAATAATATTTATAATGTTTGTACAACTGGATGTGCTTAACTGTCATGAAAATAATGTAAAAATTAATTTTGTTAATGAAAATGATAATTTAATTATAATTCATGTTTTTCTTGCTGATTTTAATGTGAAACTTTTCTTGACTGTTATTCACCATATAGCTCATTACTTACTGCGCAATGTATTTATTTTATATGTATTTTTGAAATATTGCAAGATAATATGAAATATGCAACGATACAGATTTCAAACATATAGCATGTAACACTGTCGTCATATTACCTCACTACCTTGCATGTACAATTCAGAAGTTATCATCTTTGACTTACAAAAATCAGTTTTTTGGCATGTTACAAATCACGGTTGATATGCTTCTTGTTTATTTGTCACACTGTAAATGGAAGGTCAAGTGGAGTCAGCTGCATTGTGGGATAAAGTATCTGCTGCAAACTGCACATTTTAGCAAATGTAGGTCATTGTCTGTGTATTCTATTCATACAGAAATTTCAGCCACTGTGCACGCTATGAATACCACAGAAACATATAGAGTGTATGCTGTTCCAAACATAACCAAGCTTAGCATGAAAACATACAAACTGCTTTACAGAAATAAACGATTTGAACTCATGTTCAGCTCAACAATAAAGCTCCAGACGAGCACAGCTGAGCATGTAAACCCTGCGCCGCCTCACAGCTCTAGAGGCAGATGTAGAGTTAATGCAGTCCATTATGTAAGCAACGGCTCTGACGCCAACGGTGTATTGCTTTATGCTGTTAAAATACACACACAGTGCTGGAGTTACAGACACGGGGGAGTATTTCCATGGAAGATCTATCTTTAGTCTTGTAAAACTGAATCTACGGAGTAACAGACTTACTGAAAGCTTCGGTTGAGGCTTTCATCATTGCTCTTAGTTTCCAAGCTTGAGTTACATCAGTTTCGTCCTCTGAAAAGATTGCTTTTCTGATATATGCTTACATTAAAATCTCAGAAAAGATTATGAAAACCTATTAATAATGAATCATGCACACTCAAGAAACCTGTCTTAGTCATAGCTCACCTCAAAATCAAGAAAAGTATATTATTATTGTTATTTTCTGGATTGTTTACTTGGTATGTAAAATATTTGCATAAAAAAAGGAAAATAAACTTATTTGTAGGACCATTAAGATTTATGGCATTGTGAGATTTATTTCATAACAACTGATCACGTTTTTGAGCAAATGATTTTGATGAGTCCAAGAAATCTTATTTTTAATTCTTATTTTTCTCAATGTTGATTCTCATTAGTGTAATAAAGCACAATATTAAAATATTACTTTGAATAAAAATTCATTCATTAATAGTAATTTAGTATAATTTAGTAATAGAGTAATTAATTTATAGCATAATAAATAAATTTTAAATAATTGAATAAATGATTTTAAATAATAAAATCAGCTTAAAATAAAGGCAGTACAACAAATACTACTAAAATTATGAATAACATTTTAATAAGAGTATTATTAATTTTGCAATCTAATGACAATCTTTTTTCACATTATAGAGAATTTTGTAGGAAAATGTGTTTAATTATTTTAAATAAAAATGTCTTGATGCAAAATCATAAAAATGAATAATTTATTTTAATTAATTAATTTCTGTTCATTTTTTAAAGTATGACTTTGACATATTCTTGACGAGTTTAATATGTCATCATACATGCCATGAAAGACCAGGGATATTTATCAAGAAAGCAAACAGAGTCAATGCAAATTTCATGTTGTTTTTTAAACACACTTTGAAGAAATTTACAGCAGATGGATGCAGAGAAAGGGAGAGTTGGGAAAAGAGGAAGAGGAAAGCATGAAGATTTAGCTGCTGAATGTTTTAGCCAAAGATTCCCAATCATTCTGGCAATCAAAACATGCTTTAATAATTCAGCAGGAACAGAGAGAGTGAGAGAGAAAAAGCGGGTGAGAGACACGCAGAGGCTGCAGACAAGACTATGACAAAAACTCAGGAAAGTGAAGAAAACTGGAGCTCGCAGTCTAAAGCACTACAAACAAGTCAAACCTGATCGATAGCACAAACCTCTCAATCAATAAACAAGCCCTCATTAAAAAACACTGAATAAAACACCCAATGCATTAATAGCAAAGCAGCACACTAATGTCAATAATGGAATTTAGATACTACAAAAGCGCAAAATCAATGAAAAGCTGTGTTGTTTAATGCTTGTCCTCAACCACTCTGTTTACATAGCACTTCCAACCCTGAGCAATGAAATACTGAGCAGTGAACTTGCTGCCACTGCAAACACCAATGTCCCACCTTGTGTATGAATATTGTCTGAAACATGCTCAATCCCATATTTTGTGTTTGGTATGTCAGCCAACCATGGTGATGATGGTGGAGTGGTCATTAAAGGGCTATAAAGTTACGCTGACAGCTAAGGAAGGGCAGGCAAAGCCACGGGAATCGATAGCCAAGGTCAGAGAGTGTTTGAGAGGACACATGGTCTCCTGAGTCCCCTTAACCATCTCTCATTTCCACAGCGGCGCAGGCAACACAAGGCCTGTACTCTGCTGGTATTAGTTTTTTTTCTCATAAATTTTATTACTAAATAATTAAAGGTTTATTTTATCCATAGAGAGCTTAACAAGGTCATATTGTGCTGCTGTGCCCATCAGAGTTACTTTTATATAAAAATCAAGAAGCAACTGTGAGCGTTAGCAGACATATAGGTCTATATATGTCCTGAGGGAAATTTTATTTGCTTCTGTAATGCTTCTTTCACTAGCTAGTGAAAATTCGCAAGTTATTTCATGATTACTTTGGGAATAAAGTCTCAAAATCTCAGTTTGACAACAATCTGTGCCCTAACTGTGGTTTTGTTGCCTCATTCTGTAATGTCAAGCAGTTAGCGCCTGTTAGCGCTGCTAGCATATTTAGTTATTTCATGTTTACATTGGGAATAAGTCTCAAAATCTCAATTTGACAACAATCTGTGCCTAAACTGTGGTTTTGTTGCCTCCTTTTATGAAAACTAACCATGATTTTATTATAGTAAAAGTGTAGTATTATGTATTTTTGGCAAATTGATTACCATTTGTATAACCACAGTTTTACTACAAAAGCCATGGTTAAACAATAGCAAAACCATGGTTAATTTGTGGTTACCATGGTTAGTAACAATGTTTTTTTGGTTTTGTTTGTAGTAAAACCATGATTAATTTTCACAAGGGTCATTCTGTAATGTCAAGCAGTTAGCACCAGTTAGCACTGCTAGCGTAACATGGCTCTGTCTTACATTCTGTTTCTGGTCATTTTGAAACTTTAAAGAAGAGTAGGGAAAATATTTTAAAGATAGTAAAAGATGGGAAAGGAAAGGAACCCTGTTGCTGGAAACTGTTTAAACTAGCCTGCACTATGGTGCTTTGATGGCCTTAGCTGATTTAAAATGGTCTAATTAGACTCCTAGCCTGGTTAAAATGGTATTTAGCTGGTCTGCCAGGTGGTCTCCATGGCTGACTAGCTGTAAAATGTCCAAAATCCATCTAAAACCAGCAAACAGACCAAATAACGAGAAGAATAACAAAGTGCAGTAAATGGTAAAACAGTTTGCACTACAAACCAGTGTGTTCATAATTAATACATTTAAATAATATGGTAAGACACACCAGTTTGAAACATTAAGCCTCAAAACAAGGAAGCCAGACACCTTAAATTTACAAATGGCCGCGTTTGCTCTTATGGGAAAAATAAAGTGGATAGCAAGGCAGGTACTGTAACCACGATTGGCTAGTTTGATGGTTTTAAAGGGGTTTTCAACAAGCAAAACCACGCCATTTGAGCTACATTAACTACTAGGCTTTAACATGGCTCAGTTTTATAGGCTTAGTCCTGTTTTCTTTCTCCTCCAGACACTCCTACAGAACAACCTGAATCTATGTAGACATGTCTGAATTTAGTTAGCAGTCGTTTTTCTCTTTCTAGCATCTGCAGGGGCCAGACTCCACTGAATCCCCAAGTCTCAGAGGAGTAAGGAAAAAGCAGCAATCTACTGAACAATCCCCCCCCCCCCCCCTTTCCGTATGTCTCTGTTTGGAATATGACCCTATTTCTGTTTTTCCTCACTATTTCCATGGAAATTTTACATTTTAGCAAATTTGTGGCTAATTTATATGAATTTGTACAATCTCATTTATACATTTTTATACTGTTTACGCCACACTAATGGTTAGGGGTGGACATTCATGCTTTCTGTTATACGTTGTTGTACAAATTACTTCGTTGTAATAATGTAGCAATGCACAGCTCATACTGAAGTTACTTTTAAACCAAATTTTGCTTTCTGTTGGTCAGTGCATGTAACCAACAAATGAAAGGGATTTTTTTCTTGCAAAACACAAAATCATGCGGATACCTATATAAATAACTGAATACCGCCCACAAAATTTCACCAAAACAAGAAGTGTGATGCACTTCTGAGCAAGTACCATGTTAGTGTGGAATGTGAAGCCGCTTTTTATTGGCTGAACCTACTGAATGAATGAGTGAATGATTCAGTGATTCAGTAACAAAACGCATTGCTGCATCTGAAATTGCATACTTCCCTACAATATTTGAAATCAGAGAAAAACAGTATTTGAAAGGTAGTTGTAGTATGTCCAGATATGGTAAGAAAAATATGTAGTAGTATGTCCAGATTCATAAAACAGTACACAGATGACTTTCTCCTTCCGTAAAGATACTGAAATGTGCATACGATGGACACTTTACTATCCCATGAGGCCACGGGAGAGGAGTTGTAAATGGCAGTGAAGTGACGCCACTGATGTTGGTAGATCATATGACAAAGACAACATGTTGAATGTACTGTAGTATGCTTGGATTACAGTCATACTACACACTATATACTATATAGAATATATTGAGTGTACTTTTTTTAGAATGCAGACTGATATATGTAATTTTGGACGCAGCCCGTGTATTCTACAGAATGATTCACTGAATGAACTGATTCAAAGGAATCAATTCACTGGAAAGATTTAAATCCCCCACCACTATTGTATCTATTGCACTAAGCATTGTTGCACATCTACAACATCTCTCATTCTGGAGATCACTGCTGCTGTTGATGTTACATCTATCTAGTTCAGAATTGCATGTTTCTGGTTTGACATTTGCACTAGCAATCCCCAAGGCCTTCCCAGCAGCCTCTGCCTCACTTTTCCCTAAGGAGTGGTGTCGCAGTGACATGCAATAAGTCATACGCAGACACACACTTGTGTAAATGTACACATCCAACCACCTCATTGTTCTTGCTATCTAAGACAAAGCGTCACATCTTATCTACAGGGAAGGCACTGCTCTCCACTCTCGCTCTATCTCTGTATCCCATTTATAAACATCAGCTCCTGGTAGATTCTATCTGTTAGTGAGAACTCCTTCAGATGGACTAATCTAGGTGCTGCAGTATCAATTTCCACCAGCCTCTTTGGCAAGTGTTGGGGGTAACGCATTACAAGTAACGCGAGTTACGTAATCAGGTTACTTTTTTAAGTAAATAGTAAAGTAACACATTACTTTTTAATTTAGAAGGAAATGTCGGAGTTATTTTTTTCAAATAAGTAATGCCAGTTACTTTGTTTGCCATGTCTTGACTGACAGCTCTTGTGTTGCCATGTTGAGAGAAATCGGGAGTTAAGTGCAGAGGCGTTGTGTGTGAACATGATGCTTACTGTAAACTAAATATGAACATGTATTTACTCATCTCACCTGCACAAAAACAGATTCAGTATTCCTCAAAATGAATAAAAGCAGTCAAATGCATACTCAATATTATACAAACCTACAATAATTAAATATGTTAAATAGGAGAAATATAATTTATGTATTTAATGTAGTTTAATGTCCCAGTTAACTTTCGATGGTCCAATTCAACCATACTAAGCAAAAATGACACGTTTCATTTTTGTTATTGCTGAATAGTGTTCTTCATGCAATTTGTTTGAGCTGCGCCCTCTAATGTACAAATATGAATTTACATTTCCTTCAGCCTGAGGCGTATTCATTTTACTTTTGTTGTGAAAGGGCTTTTACATTTGTAAAATAATAACTTTTTACGCCCTGCCCAGATTTAAAAAGTAACTCAAAAGTAACGTAACACATTACTTTCCATAAAAAGTAACGTAATTACTTTTACTTTTTTAGGGATTAACGCAATATTGTAATGCATTACTTTCCCCAACACTGCAAACCAGTATGTATGGAAGCCTGGTTCTGCCTTGGAGTAAAAAAGGGATTGTATATCTCACAATTATGACTCTATTTCTCTATTTTTGACTTTATATCTCCCAACTGTAACTTTATGTTTTACAAATCTGACCTTTGCATCTCACTGTGTGACTTTATATCTCACAGTTTCAACAGTATATTTCTCAGTGTTCATGTATTTCTTATTTCAAACTTCTGCTCATAATTTCCTTTCTTATTTTTTACTCTGAGGTGGAAATAGGTTTCCATTTGACTTTCTTTCTTGGAAGAGGAAGAATTATTAAGAATAATAATTAGGTTATTATAATTAACTAAAACAATTAAAAACAGTTTTGTTAACTGAAGTAAAGCTAAAATAAAATATAAATATAAAAAAAAAAATTAGAAATGTTGCATTGGCAACTAAATGAAACAAGTTTAAAAAAGAAGATAAAATCACAAAACCAAATTACAAAAATTCAGCTCAAATTAAATTGATAATTGATAGCTGAAAATAAACATAAATTCAAAATATTAATAAAATTATAATAGTATATAAAAATACTGAAATAACACTAAATAAAAGGAGTGACTCATGTGGTATATTCTATTTATTATGCAAGTCTTCTGAAGCTATACAAAAGCTTTGTGTGAGGAAAAAGTTGGAATATGCATGTGCAAACTAAAAGTTTGTAAAGATGCATTGTATCACTTTTGAAATCAGTGACGCTAAGATTTTCAGTGAACAATTACTTAAATTTCAGTGATAACAAAATTGTGATTTTTGGGTGTACTATACCTTTAATATCAGCAGAAAAGGCCTTTTACAGCTTTCGTCATCTGAGTGTGATAAAGTTTATTTTATGGCTTTCTTTCTTTCTCCTTCTCTCCTGACTGGTATTCCTCTACAAAGGATGCTCTCCAAACCAACAGAGCAAAGCCTGTAATGGCTGATACCTGCTTACCTAACAACACTTACATTCCTCCTGCCTTCCTTCTCTGCAGAGGTTTTAGCCTGTGAGCCTCTCTTTGACAGACTAACTCAACTGGGAAGAAAACATAAAACAGCATGAAATTTCACACAAAATGATAACTCCAAGCTAAAAGTATAAACAAGGATTTTTCACTGTTTTCATCTGGAAAGTAAATAACAGTTTTTCAGAGCTGTGATATAACAGCAAATCATTTCAAGGATTCATTTAAAGACAAGTTTAAAAATGGTACAAGTGTATGTACTGTAACTTAAAATGCACTTTCTTATATAAAAGCACTGTTACATACATCTAAAGGCAGGAGGTAAAAATGCAATCTGGCATCCTTCATATCAAGTCCTAAATGCGTAAAGACATAAAATGTTTGTGTGGCTCCTAAAAATAATATGCAGACTGTCAGACAGTCCCAGTAAGAGTTAAATGTATATGCTACCAGTTAATTTTTTTATATATATTTTTGAAAGACGTCTCCTATGCTCACCAAGGCTGCAATTATTTGATCAAATACAGTAATATTGTGAAATATTATAATAATGTAAAATAACTATTTTCTATTTTAAAATATTTGAAAATGTAATTTATTCCTGTGATGGCAAAGCTGAATTTTTAGCATCATTACTCCAGTCTTCAGTGTAACATGATCCTTCAGAAATCATTCTAATTTGCTGATTTGCAGCGCAAGAAACATTTCTTGTTTTATCAATGTTGAAAACAGTTGTGCTGCTTAATATCTTTGTGGAAACTGTGATATATATATATATATATATATATATATATTAAGATTATATGATGAATAGTAAGTTAAAAAAAAACAGCATTTATTTAAAATAAATCTTTTGTAACATTATAGAAGTTTTTACTGTCATTTTTAATAAATTTAACACTTCCTTGCTGAATAAAAGTATTAATTTATTTTAAAAATATACCATTTAAATGGTAATAATGGTGCATTTTGCTATACTTTTTGACATACACTAGCAGTTTCTAAATGAAATCCGTTTGAAAGTCAATCCTACACTCTATAAACAACTATAATGCGCTATATGTCTTTGTGTGCAGGTTAAGAAGTATCACAGTCAGATACATCATCATCATTGGGCTGTCAGGTCAGATCCTCCGGCTGAGCACCAGCTCTGGCACCAGCACTAGCGCCTGCCCAAGGCTTCACTGGGGAAAAACACCCTGAACACTACCTGACAGGCTGCCCAGCCTAAGGCAGGAAGGTAACGCGTGCCCTAAAATGCAGGTTGAAAATAAGCAGGCAGTTCTGTAAACTCTGCGTGCTTTGCCGTGCTTAGCTGTCTCTGTTAGCTCGGTGTCAGGCCGCATCAGGAAAGGCCTGACAAGACAAGAGCGATAGAGGGAAGAGAGGAAAAGATGCCACAGAAATGGACAGTCCTTTCCTCGTCTTGTCTCCCAAAATAAAACATGGCCAACACTCAAAGCGACCGCTGACATGTTAGCCGCCGATTTGGCAGCAAAGAACGTCCTCTCACATTATTTCCACGAGCTAATTTTTCTGTGGAGTCTGAGATGTGTTTGAACACATCTTTACATCATGTCTCAAGGAAAGTGAAGGCTGCCATGTCGAATCACAGATCTGGATGGCTCCTGTCAAACGCTCTTGATGTTAAAGGTGTGTATTTTCTCCTGCCTTCAGTTGAGATACAAACATCTGGGAGGAAAAGAGGGGTAATACACACGCGCCAGACCCGACGTCCTTGTTCTGTCTTTTAACAGACTGTTATAATGAGCGCTCAATTTTTAAACTGTCGGGAGCAAGGCGAAGCTCTCATCTTTTCTGAATGCAGTAAATCATTTAAGAACCTTATGGACAAAGTATTCACTTCAAATGGTGCATTCAAATGAGCACATTCTGTATTTTAACTCACCTTCATTAAAGCAACTGGGAAGACTTCAGAGAGGGGCAAAATGATCCAGCGATGTTCATTATGTAAGTTTGCGACTATTATCATGCGAGGTACGCAGAGGCATTGCTAGACCAGTGTTGAAGCGGCGGAATCCTTTCAGGGTTATTTTAGTCTTATTGTAATATTTTATATTATGGTAGTATTTATTAATATTTTGAATTAGCTTTAATTTTTATATTTCCAGTTTATTTTAGTTTTTAATCATTTTAATAGAATTGAAAAAATATTTCTATTTAGCTTTATTTTTATTTTAGTTTTAGTAATTTTAGTGCTGTATTTTCTGGAAAATGAGTCACATTTGACAAAAAAAATGCACAGATAACTCATTTTATTATTATATCCATAGGTAATGTAATATACCGGCAAATAAAATGAAATGTCCAAACATTATAAACACTATAAACATGCATTTTAGCGCCCCTCACTCCACAACAAATCCTCTAAATATAATGGTATTCAGAACAGAACAAGAATGAAAAATGTAAGTATGAAACAAACATAAATTATAGCGGCATTCATTATAAACAACATTTATTTTAGACGCCATGCCTAAACAAACTCATTCATAGTGAACTAAAACTTATGACGTGTGGGAAATGCGCTATACACATAAACTTGGGCTCTCATACCTCTCTCATTCAACACAAATACAAATGTATGTGTTTTGCGTGCTTGACATTAGTTGCATTATATAAGCCACTTTGGAATATAAATTGAATATTTATTGAAAATAAAAAAAAAATTTAGCTAATATTTGTAGTTTGATTTTGTTTCAGAACAAAAATGTTTTTAGTAGAAGTTTCAGTTTAAATTTTAGTTAACAAAAACATTGTTCTGGACAAAACCTCAAATATTAAAGGCACAAATGTAAGGAAAGTAAATTAACTTTGACCCTGAAATATTGCTCTACAGCCCTAAATTGTCAAAATAAAATGTGTTATTATATATCAAGTGACATACAGTTCTGTGTTTACAGCTGCAGTTGTGCTTAGTCTAATAAAAACAATGATATTCTTTAGAGAGATGAACTCAAGACCTTTGTAGTCCCTTAGCGGAAAAAAACACTATGCCAACCAAGAGTTAGAGTTAGAGTTTGGCTGGTTAACTGATAGGTATCGGAACTAATGATTTTCTCTATTGACGGCCATTCATTTTTCCTATTGGTCCGGCGCTATATTTTATATTTTTTATTTATATGTCTTTTTAGGCCTTGCAATCTGAGTAATTTAAAAGCAACTTCTGCTTATATTTATAAATGTGAATAATGTATTATAATAAAAAAAATGCAATTTTATATTCATAATATATTTTATGCTAAGGCAAGTGAAAATGTTGACAGAGCAAGTAAAAATCTGAACTAGCAGTAGAAACAAATCCTTACTTGTTGAGCCCTGAACATATAAAATCACAAATGTTTCATATATTCTAGAATTTTTTGGGTTATAGGGATCACATCCAGGGGTCCTGCACTGGCTGAGCAGCCGCCTGAGCTGAATGGGAATGGTAACGGACAGCTACAGACCTCCTTGTTTTGACCTCTACATCTTTTATGTCAAGTAAGGTCCCTGAAAGTTGTAGGCATTTGACAAAGAGCCGTATCATTTTCTACCTTCACCCCCAGCTCACTTGACTCCAAGTTAATAAAATGGAAATCTTATGCAGGAAGTACTCTCCTCCGCTGTACAAACAGCATTCAGCGGTCAGGGAGACAGCTAGCTGACAAGCACAAACAGAACCCAGCGTCGTGCCTCCCCGTTTCCAAAGGGAGCTCACGTCACAGATGACCTTTCGCCGTACGGTTCGCCTCTTCTCCCGTTAATACATCATTAATCTCTCAATAGGCGGTGACATGGCAGACCTCTGCCGAAAGATTATTGTTTGCTTTTTCTCTCGTTGACTCCTAATTATCATCAGCTAATGACCGCGCCTTCCTACCCTTCAGATTTAATTAACACTCCAAAGAGAAAGAGAGGGCCAAATGTTTGCTGAGAGTTTGGGTTAATCATCTGTATGACACAGTAAAGGGGTCAGACTTGGCCGGGATCTATTTTTATGATTCTAGAAATACTAAATATGAGCATACTGTGATGATTATCCAGCAATGAGGTGAACGGCGATGAATAAAAACAAATTTAAGAAGATGTGACATATATACAAATGGGTTCATGGCTGTGCCCTTTTCTGAACAACATTTCTATGACTCAGTGAATAATGTTAGAAAAATGGTGCGTTTACGCATATAATTGTGCAATTAGGCCTGTTTTACGCATACTGTGTCTGCACTTTATATTTTAATGAAAACATAATGAAAATGAAGTTGCATCTCGGCTTTGATTTAATTCAATTTATATATGTGCAACGTTTTATTAATATTATATTTTATTGTCATTTTAGAGTTGTACAATAAAATATTATTATTATTATTATTATGGATGTCCAAGTTTTTTGTGCCCCCGATCTCTAATTACTATTTTTCTTAAATACAATTTTTGATTTTATACTGATATATTGCAATAATAATAATAGTAGTACAACAGTGATATTTTGCATAATATTTTTATAGTAATAATCGTAATTATATATTTTTGTTTATTTTAGTCATATATATATATATATATATATATATATATATATATATATATATATATATTCAAACAATATATTTTTTCACGAAATTTCATGCAATAAACTGTATAAATATACAGTATATTTTACAATCTAAAATAAATTATATATTAATGTTATACAGTATATTAATGTTGATAATTGTTCATTAAACAGTAGAAAAATTATCAATTATGTGACTATGTTGAAAACAACTAACTTTCAGGTTAATCTTGGTAAATTTAGGGTTTTCATTAGTTAGCCATCAAATTAAAGGAATAGTTTACCAAAATAATATCAAATTAATATTCTGGCATTATTTACTCAAGCTCATGTCTTTTCTGTGGATCACAAAAGAAAATATTTTTTTTAAATGTGTTTTTTATACAACTTTTGCGTTCCACAAAAGAAACTCATAAGATTTTTATTTTTAGGTGAACTACCCCTTTAAGTGTTACAATTTCTCACTGCTTCTCACTATGATTTTTTCTAAACACTACATTGGTAAAATATGCGTAACATTTTTTATGCTTCATACCTGTTCTAAATGTATAGCTGATGCTAACATATCAATTTCTATCAGTATGTCTTTAATTACGATCACTGAGTTTCCACAAGGCTTCCGTTCCAATTATCCACATATGAAGGTTACTGGCTGTACATAAGACCTGTTGAACAATCATTTAGAGGCTCTTAATCACTTCCAAATTGAACAGTCACTTACAGCTCTATTTTAGTGAACACAGTGTGCTTTCCACATGCTAATGGTTGGCCACATGCAGCATGCATGCCTCCGGCCACAGACACCTAAAAACATAGAAATGCTTCGAAATTATCAAACGAGGACTTGCACACTTGCACTGAATCATCATTAAGAGTAGGTTCGCAATCTGGCGGGAACGAGAGATTTTCTCCGCCACAGGTGGGGGGGTGGGGTGGGTGGGGTGGGTTTGGGGGGTTCGTGGCTCTTTTTCTTTCTGGCTGCATGTGAAATCTCTGACTAAACGAGCTTTCAACTGAACGAGCTATTAAAATGGGCCAACGAGCCGCACCGGCTCACTGCCCAGCCAGTAGCACTTTGTATGGTAAGTAGCCTCCTGTTTCCTGCCTGCGCTTCAGCCAATAGAATTTTTTGTGTTTCAAACCTTTATTTAATCTGAGCTGCTTTTACTCCGAGGCTAAGGCTCTCACGCAGGTGGAGGGATAATGGAAAAAAGAGGTGCCATATTGTAGAGAACCTGGAGCAATCTGGGGTTAAGAGAGGGTATCGCAGAAGTGGGCAGAAAAAGAAACAGGCTCATTACGGCAAGCAGCTAGTGGCCCTCCTGCTGCTTCAGATCCACAGTCTCACCTGCCAAAAAAACAGGAGCCTTTTGGCCTGCAGAATCATCCCGTCTACATTAAACATCTCTATCTTATGGTTCTGTGGGGATTCGATGAACTCGCAAGTAGCATTAGGGAAAGAACACATGAATTTGCTAATTTGTCACTTATAAAAACCTGTGCTTTTCATACATGGTACCATTGTGAGTACCTTGAGCACACTGTAAAATGTGCAGTTATTACCTAAAGGTGCTACTTCTACCTGACCTGACCCTTTAAATGGATTGTTCACCCAAAAATGAAAATTCTGTCATCATTTACTCACCCTCAAGTTGTTCCAAACTTGCATGAGTTTCTTTCTTCCACTGAGCACAAAAGAAAATATTCTGAAGAATGTTGGTAACCAAATAGTTGACGGTAGACTTACATAGTATGGAAAAATACTAGAAGTCACTACCATCGATAACACTTTATTTTAAAAACCAATTCTCACTATTAACTAGTTGCTTATTAACATGCATATTACTAGCATGCTGGCTGTTTATTAGTACTTTATTCCACCTGACCACCATATATAGATCCCTTAACACGACCCAATACCTAATCTTAACAACTATCTTAAACAGCAAATTAGGAGTTTATTGAGGGAAAACTCTTAGTTAATGGTGAATGTATGTTCCCTAATCTAAAGTGTTACCCTACCATCAACTGCCTTCTTTTGTGTTCAACAGAATAAAGAAATGTATACAGGTTTGGAAGAAGTGAAGGGGGCATAAATGATGATATTATTTTTATTTTTGGGTTACCTTTCCCTTTAAATCTATCTATCTTCATATCTATTATATGACTACCTGTCCACCTATCTTTCTATCTGTCTATCTATGTACATATATGACTACCTGTCCTTCTGGCTATCTATCTATCTTTATATATGTACATATTTCACTGCCTATATAACTGTCTGTCTGTCTGTCTGTCTAATGTATCTGTCTAAATGGCTATCTATCTGTCTCTTTGTCTGCCTATCTGTCTGTCTATCTATTTATGTATTTATCTATCTGTCTGTTTGGCATCTCACTCCATCTCACACATCGAGATCATGGGTTTCATTCCCAAGGAATGTACAAACCGATAACAAGTATCAGCCAATTGCATAAATATAAAAAATATAATATGCTAAATTCCCATATGGCATCTAAGACTAAATTTGCCACTTAGACAACCACTTAATGCAGTTTTAATTGGAATTGTGTTGATCTATAGTGTGTCACCAGTCAAAACCCTGTAAGCAGTAAAACCACACACTATCTAACGTAGACATACAGCTCTCCTGTAAACACATCTGTGCTGCTCACCATTATTATGCATTCAAGAACTTTTTCTGTACCCCGGGGCTGTAAGCATAGACCCCTACTGCTAGGAGCGGCAACAATAAACAGTCATAACTCCTTATCATTTTATTGTCTGTTATTGTGTGTTTGCATTGAGGAGGGGCTCAGTGCCACAGCTGATGCAGAATGCTTTAAGCACACAAACAAATCCCCCCTCTCTCTTTCTCCATCCCCTCTTTTGCCTCAACTCAAACCCACACATTCTTTTGTAATGAGAAGAAAATGAGGAAGCAGTTCCCAGAGCAGGCTGGTTTGAAGCTGCAGGCTGAGCATTAGTAAAAGTGTTATGACTCCGCTGTCACTCCTCAGAGGAAAAAATAACCGGATGGAGGAGTTTTTTTCTTTTTCTTTTTTAGGCAGGTACATAATAGCAGAATGGCAGGCGCCAAAGCCGCTGACAAAATATTCAAATTAAAGTAGTTCTTGCTGATATTGGAAGATATTTTAATTAAAATGTATTTGTGTGGGTGAGAAGTCGGGGTTGTGCCCACAAATATGTCAAAAATTGACTTGTGAGGACTTATTATTTGAAACAAGCAAAATCATGTTTTGGTTTCCATCTACTAATGTCAACTAGTTTCTTTGAGGGTTAAGTTTAGGGTATTGTTAATATCATTATCTTAATATGAAAACCATTGAATCTGTGAGAGGTCTTCGCTTATGCAGCTTTATAAGTATGTGTGTGTAAAGGTACAGGTTTGAAAATATAGTAAAAACACATCAAAAACCCAACGTGTGAAGGCATTTGAACTGGTCCACACAATCACAAACAGCAAAACCGTTTTTGCTTTAGATCTAATAATGCAACAGGTTTAAGTGAGGGTTAAATTTAGATGTAATATATAGTAAATATTGTTTTAGTATGAAAACCATTTAGTCTGTGAGAGATTCTTACAACGACAGCTTCAGAAGTCTGTATGTGTGAGAGCAGCACGTCAAGAAAATTCTAAATTGCTCAACTATTATCATCCAAAATAATTAACTACAACTAATTACAACAAGAAAGAGAAAGAAAACATTAGTTAAAGTTAAACGCACGGCAAAAATGTCCCAAAAAACATTGTGACATGCATGACTTCCTATCAAAGGTAAAACAGCACCTCTCTGTGGACACACTTATGTTGATCCATCAAATTTCATGACCTGGATGTTTCTTGAATTATTCTGTACTAGATTTGTTTTGATATCTAGACAGTAGAGTACCAGTATATTTCGGTTTTGTGTCCACAGCTTATATACCACATATTGAGTAGGCTACTGATATAGACAGCAAAATTCACGCGTCTATCATTTCTTAGTGTGTGTGTGTGTGTGTGTGTGAGAGAGAGAGAGAGAGTCTGAGGCAGCATATAAGAGTTCACAAACACTGGTCCCATGGGCGCTTGTCGCCATGCACCGCCTCTCTAGTCTTAAAAAAGATCACTAACTGTGTGTTTTACTAGAACTAGTTAAGCGCGTGCAAGCTCTAGTAGTAGTAGTCAGCTGCAGTGCGGCATCGCTTGTCTGTTTTTAAGAATAATATTACGTGCTGTGTATTAATATTTCATCGGCGCACAGTCAAATGCTTAAAGAGCCAGACAAACCTGAAACTAACCTGGTTAAAACCTCATAAAGAGTTTCTATGCGCGAGCAATTAATAAAAGAGTCACGCGCGCAATTAATAAAAATGTAACCTACTTTCAGCATCATGCATTTGCTTGAACTGCACCAAAAACGCAATTATATAATCTAAAATGTTGATCTTACCTCGCCAGAACATCCTGAAGGTGCGGTGATGATGCGCTGTAGACTTTATCCCACTGTGATAGTCAAAATAAGCGTCTCATCTTTAATAATCCGTGTCATGTGTGATAAAAGTTTGATCTGTTTTAATGATCTTCAAACGATCCACACCAAATAGGCTACAAATTCTTAACTCTTGACCCCTGGTCTCAGGTATCGATTAAGATGGAAAACAACATCGCCGACATGGAAGTCTCACTATCCCCGATATTTTTTTTTTATTTTTTTTTAAGAGAGATGACTCCGAGAGATGTCAGACAAAAATGTTTCATATAAGCTTCAGTTAGCTGTTATAATTGCCGCAAGAAGCTTTCAGACAGCCATAAGAAGAGCATTTAAAGTTTTACAATATCAGTCGATGTGACGGGAAAGAAGCCTTCTGGTATTGTATACCACTTAAACGATGAGTCAAATGACTGTTCTGGTTAGAAACTGCGTTTGGATGCTAGAGATGCTCGGGTGGTTAACGGATGACAGGCGCCCGTGTCTCTTCAGGAGTCGGAAAGCTGGAGCACTACGGGAAGGAGGTGTAGAGGAGGGTATTTGCGATGCCCGATTCGTGAAAGAGCCATTCTTGTGAATCGGATCTTTTTAATGAATCAGTTGAACGGCTCGCGTGCTCTCGAGCGGTTCTTGAACTGAAAACCGTCTGTTTTGGATTCGTAAAGAAAACTGAAAAGTGACAGTAAGAGCGAAAAGTAGCCTAATTAATTTTAATGGTCGCATACCTGTTTAAAAATAAAGCGTACTGTTTGTTACTTAACGGTATGACAGTTTTATCAATGTGAATAAGAGTTGGTTTTATCATTAAATAGCCTACTATTTTATTAGAAACTGCAAAAACTGTTCAAATGGATTTTAGTACTTTTTATGAGCTAAATCATGATGAAACTTATCTGAGAGACAGTGAATTGCAATAAACACCATAAATAATAAAACTTAATAGTAAAGCATAAACATTAATGTGGCTGTCTTGGAATACGCCACGAGGGGACGTCAGGGAGCACGTGATGACGCAATTACGCTGTGACGTATTAAAAGAATCTCTGAATTGTTTCTTTTGAACCGTTCATAAAAATGGACAGTTCAAAAGAACCGATTAGCAGAATTGAATCAGCATCACTAGAGGCTATAGGACCTAATGAAAGACGGAGTTAGACCCTCTCCCGTCTCACTTTCATTCTAAAAATGTTCCATCCTGCTTTCTCTTCCTCAGACAGACCTGCAGCTACAAAGAAATCTAATGTGTGTTCGTTCGTGTCAAAGCCTGGCAATGTTTTCTTTCTGAGCAGATGAAACTACCTGTCTGCTCTCTCACTTGCCCTCTGACGATGGAAAGATAGGAGGAGCGATCTTTCCCTGTTTTAGGGCTTTCGTTTTCCAAGATGAAGTCTTAAGAAAAAATATCCTCTTAAGTTGTATTATCATGAGTGTGGCAGGATTTAGTGATATATTTTTGAGTGTTTGATCATTATAGTATAAAGACATCCATGTCATGCATTCCAATGTTTAAAGGACACAAGGAAAGAAATATGTATTATATTATAAATATCTAATCAATAATGGTAAATTAGTGTTTAAAATAAATTCATAGTGTACCATAATTGATTTATTGTTTTGTGTTTTGTTTTTAGGATGTGTATTTCTCTGGCTGTACCCAATAAATCTGCCATGACAGCAACACCGGTCCTTCTTCACTGAGTCAAGTGGCCACAGTAAAGAGCCGTAAATCTCTGTGTCTGTGTAAGGTGAGAGTGTTAATGTCCCTGTGTCCTGTATGTCTCTGTGTGGGGCAAAGGGGCTTAATGTCCCTATCCAGCGTCATCTGACAAAAGCACCTGTCACATCAGGATCACACAATCCAGAAAGTAGTAGGGTCAATCACAAGGCCGCTTTAATCCGGAGTAAAGAGGATAATGTTCCCCCTTTCCTCCCTCCCTCTCCCTCGGGGGACCCAGTATAGGATGGACACTGATAAATATAAATTGTTCTACCTCCCCGGTGGTGTCTTCCTTTCTCCATTTTGGTTTATCTCCAGCAGGCAAAAAAGTGAGGTTGCAGTTTAATCACATTGTACATCGTAATACATTTAATTGGTTGCTATATATTTCATTATACTGAAAAAGCAGGCTGGGTTTTCTTGAGAATTTTATCTTTGTTCCATTGAACAACTTTGGTTTGTAAAAACATGAGAATGGGTAAATGAGGACTGGTAAATATTGTCTTAGAACATTTAATCGTGGTCATTTACAGTGCTTAATTGGAAAACAGACACTGAATTACAAGCAAGCATGAGACATGCATGAAAAGAAAGACAAAACAACATTGCGTGAGAGGAGGAGTCATGCAGCCTGTGCCTGTCCTCCCAGAGGAACCTGGTCAACTGACACACAATATTGTTTGTCTCCGGGAGGTGCAGCAACAAACCCGTTGTTTTAAAGTGCTGATGAAGACATTTAGAAACTGGTCACACACCAGGGCACTAAGAACTGTGAACTCAGTAGGGATGTCTGATGTTGATTTTCTTTCCGAGTCCAGTCTGTCCTTTCACTTGTTTTGAAAACCTTGAAGTCTTGTTGAGTTTACCATCTGAATATAAAAGCACTTTATTTGTTATTTCTTTGGTCTTGCACTATTATTCTCGCTAAGTAGCCCTAAGTGTTCAACTTTACATGTAACTCATCCAATGTTTATTCTACTTATGGAGACTTGGGTTTGGGCTCTTTTGACTTAAAATTAATTTCTAAAAAATAACATTGTCTATAAAATATGAAAGATCAAGAAAAAGGGTTGAATAGCTTTATAAGGCAATAAACGTGACAAGTTAGGTAGATCCCATTCTTCCACTGGTTTAAAACTCAATGAAATCTCTCACACAAAAAAAATCTCATTTATTACTGTCAGTTTAAATGCACAGACTGAACCAGTGTATTATGAGCACTGAGTTGAGCGTAGTCTCGAGTTTGTTTTTATCACGTCATGCTAAATTTATTGGGAACCAAACTACTAATGTTATTTACTCTTAAAAGTTAGTCTCGCAGGTCCTCATTATACATAAAGAAGAACTAGATTTGGACTCTAGAGGCAAAAGGTTTGGATTCGGACTCCAGGAATGTTCTCACTTTCATGTTCAATGTATTACAGATCTTTTGAGGAATTGTTAGAGATTTTGGCAAGGCATGAATATTATTGGAACAAGCATTTCCTATAGGGCCATAATGTTTGATGATTTGTAGCCTAATTACAGTATAAACTTTTTACATTTTCAGGAGAAAAAAGGAGTGGTGCTAGGTGTTCTGGGTGGTTTCTACATGGTTAATCATATTTTAATCATATAATAATTACTGAATTAATGACCACAAATAATTAGGCAAAAAAAACATAATTATGTTGTTTTGAACTTGAAATCAGTTTTTGCAGCCTGTGCTGTGAATATGACTTCCAGTCCAGGCAGATAAGTGATCAGCTTGATGGGTTTTTGACCTTTTGGTAACCTTTCGTTGACCATCCCACAAACTTCTGCCTCATAATGAACGCTTTGTACTCTAGCTTCCTAACATCCAAGTCTGAAGCTTAGATCTCGACCTTTTCAACAGATGGGCTCTTGCCTTCACTCTCCTTGCCAAATTATACAATCCCTCCTTTCTGAGGAAAAATATGAGTCATTTTGTGAACTTCAACGACTGGTGCACTTTTAGCTACAGCACATGTGCTGTGCTGTCTGTGGGAGTCCTGCTCAGCTCTGCCAAGGTTACAGGCATCCGTGACACACCGCCCAACAGATATGTCAATCAATATGCATGTGCCATGTAAACAGAGTATCTCTGAGAGTATGTGAGAGAGACTGATTGATAGATGAAGTGATAGACAGACTAACTAACTGACTGATAAATGGATGGATGAACATCCAAGATAGATAGATAGATAGATAGATAGATAGATAGACATAGTGACAGATGCATAAACAGATATTATTACTATATTAGACATAATTAAAGATAGACAGAAAGACAGACAGACAGATGATAGATAGATACATAGATAGATAGATAGATACATACATACATACATACATAGACAATGATAGATAGATAGATACAGACAGACAGATAGATAGATAGAGACAGACAGATAGACAGTCAGTCATTGCTACATTTGTAAACATCACATCAGCTCCTTTCTCTCATACAGCACACAAAAGACAGATGATAGATAGATAGATAGATAGATAGATAGATAGATAGATAGATAGATAGATAGACAGACAGATAGATAGATACATACATACATACAGATACATACAATGAAGTAGATAGATAGATAGAGACAGAGATAGATAGATAGATAGATAGATAGAGACAGAGATAGATAGATAGATAGATAGATAGATAGATAGATAGATAGATAGTCAGTCATATGGCTACATTTGTAAACATCACATCAGCTCCTTTCTCTCATACTGCAGCCGCACACAAAAGCCCTGACACATGAGGAAGGTGTGAGAGCTCCCGCCACCACAGGAAATGATGGTGTGGATGCAGGAAGAGGTGAGAGATCAGTCCTAATTGCCAGGAAAAGAGGGATAATGAATATACAGGGAGATGGAGCAGACTGCTGACGACGCCGGTTTTCGTGACTCACGGGACGTGGAGTTTCTCTCTCCTACTAAACTTTGAATGCAACCAGAGGGGCACGCCACATCATTAAGTACGGGAAAAAACACAGAGAACACTTGAGTCATAAGCACATCTCGCTGTATAGCTAAACCGCTAACCAGCTTTTTGTTTTGACGTCTCATTTTAAATACAGGTCAATGTGATGTGAAACTTAGCAAATGCATTTAAATTTATTTCTTATGTCATACAGCATGTATTCCTGGTATATTTACGAATGTGATTACAGGCTTGGAAATAGGAACAGGATTTGAGGGACTGGAGGTCAACTAGAATGGCAAAATTACAGTCAGTGTTTGTTATATATGTTTAGGTTCGTCTGTCAGGGAAGGCTTGGCAGCCTAGAA
Source organism: Schizothorax lantsangensis (assembly GCA_027422415.1). Taxonomy (NCBI): domain Eukaryota; kingdom Metazoa; phylum Chordata; class Actinopteri; order Cypriniformes; family Cyprinidae; genus Schizothorax; species Schizothorax lantsangensis. The sequence continues at coordinate 20,614,824 of CM049856.1, read as the reverse complement.
CCTTGAATCAATGTGTCATCATTTAGCCCAACACTGTTCTTTTCAGAAGAGGAGAGAGAGAGAAATTCTTATTATTTCAGAGACAGAACAGAAAGTGTGTGGTACCAGGCTGAATATTAATAAAACAAAGAGGTGGGAAAACAATTGCATTTTCTAGAGGTTTGTTTGTAAGGTAGCACCTCACTGCAGTCAAGACTGTTTACACATTCACATAAACACACTCATGGATATTCATATCTATGTGTGCATACAAACAGTTTATTATGTAATGGATTAATACAGGAATGCATTCTGAAGTAATAATTTGGGAACATTTTACAGTAAAGTTCAACTTATTAACATTGGATAATCCATTTGGTATCATGAACTAACAGTGAATATGTTATAGAATGTAGCTACTAATCTAGATTAATGTTCATTTCTTTATACATTAATATGCTTTAACGTTACAGATTGTATAAATAATTTTTTGATGTAATATGAATGAACTTGCATATAAACTTGCAATTCTGACTTTTTTCTCACAAATGCAAGTTTGTATCTCGCAATTGTGAGTTCATATCTCGCAATTCTGACATATTTTCTCAGAATTGTGAGATATAATCTGGCAATTGTGAGTTATAAAGTCTAATTTTGAGGCAGAAAAAAGACTTTGTTCTCAGAATTGCGAGTTTATATCTCAATTCTGACTTAATAACTCGCAATTATTTGTTATAAAGTCAGAATTGCGAGATATAAACTAGAAATTCTGAGAAAAAATAAAGAATTGTGAGTTTATATCTCGTAATTCTGACTTTATTTCTCAAAATTGCGACTTTATTTCTCAAATTATGACTTTGTAACTCGCTATTGCGAGTTTATATCTCACAATTCTGAGAAAAATAAGTGAGATAAAAAGTCACAATCACCTTTTTTTTTTTTTTATTCAGTGGCGGAAACGGGCTTCCATAGAAATCCATCCCGACAGTGCTACAATGAAAAGGCAAAGCAAGGCAAAAAAAAAAAAAACGTTTGATGTACTTGCGCATTAATTAAGTTTTGTATGTTTCCAACAAAATATGTGTAGTAGCTAGTTTTAAACAATTGAAGCCGTATCTACCAAATCTACCAATAGTTGAAACTATGTTGTTGTTGTTGTTTTTTTTTGTTGTTTTTTCAAATTTAACAAGCATTTTTACGGAAGAGAGAGCACACTTTAGGTTAAAATGAATTACTTAATTCATCAATGGTGCCACAATAACCGTGTTTGGATTGCTAATAGTGACATTTGCGATCCACATCTAAGAAAATCATGAATTGAATAGTTTGTTTTTCCTCAAGTCTTCCAATTTATTCTCCCACTTCCAGCCATCTAGACCACCTTCAACTTAAACACTGCATGTCAGGCACATCAAATTCTCCTGACATGTAACTCTGCACACACAAACAAACTTTGGCCTGTCAGACTGGGAAAATATGCTTTGCTGCTGGATTACTTTCCTGTCATGATTCAGTCTGTGTTGACCTGCCCGTTGCTTCCCCAGCATCACTGAAGACGGTCCACCTGAATTATGCATTCAGCTTGACACTTTATTGTCACCCCTACAAACACACACACACACAGACTAACTCTCAGAAAGATAGCTGTGGTCATAATATTAATTAGCTTATACATCTGTGATTTTATTGTTTCTTGTATTCTCTGCATCTTTTAATCTAAAATTATGTTTGCTGTGGATTTCTAGTGCAGGCATAAAAAGTTTCTGGCAATCCAAACTAATTATGAGTCAAGAAGCAAATGGACATTGCGTCTGGTTTATTTGTCACACATGTCAAAAACCTTGAAAATTATTCATACCAGACAGATGTCTTGAAAGCTAGTTTCTATAGGTGTCTTCAAAACAAAATGTTGTCTGTTAAGCCATTGACTGAGTAGTGGTTAATTGCATTTCTTTATTAGATACAATATCACACTTAGAGTGTTCTGACTGTATGCACATTTTAGCAAATGTAGAAAGTTATTCCACGCACACTGTGCATTCACATGCTGTGGCTATACATTGTGTGGTTATATGCTATTTTAAAGAAACCCTCAGAAAGTCTCACATACCTTTAAGATGTGAAAAAGTTCTCTCTTTCTTGCTTTGTGACCCTGTCATACCTTCTTTCCATCCGTAGCATTTCTGGCCCTCAGGCGGTTGCACTGATACCGTGACCTTGTGTGAGTGTTTAGTCAGCTGGGCTGTTTGCTGGAAGCTCTGTGACCGTGTGAATTTCTGATTCACCCCACAGCCCACCATGTGTGTGAAGGGACGGCGGCCAGCTCACGACCCAAATCTCAACAGCAGGCACCGAGGGCTGGACTGAGAAGGATCGCGTGTCCCATTTCTCTGTCGCATTCCACCGGCACGAGCCCAGTTGACACACTTATCACCATATGGGCCGCGTAGATGCAGAGGAGAAGTGCGGAAAAAGAAGTGTCTGAACTGGGATTTGAATCACTACAGACTGGATGAGAAGGTTATTCAGTGGTTCCTTGCATCACTTTGTCTTTATCAAGAAATCATGTTCATTTGAAGAACCAGATTGATATTTAACCACCATTATCAACAATAGGCAATATTTGAAAGGCCTCATGACTTTTCTACTTGTTCCTGATTTACTGGATAAGGATTGAGGATAATGCAGATAACTTGCAGTTATAAGATTTTATTAATTTTTAACTTTAGGTTGTAGAACGTGTAGAAATCACACTACTTAATATATCATGGGTTGTCTAGATGGGAACCAAGATTCTTCAAAGAACAAACAGTTGAAGAAGTGAATAAAAATAAGATATTTCTTAAACTCTAGTTGTTTTGTCTTAGTTTAATGCTTGTTTATATTTTTAGCCCCCTTTTTGATTCCAGTTGAGAAATACCGATGGCATATACAGTACATACACATGCTTCTTAAACAATATACAGTATACACAGTATATACAGTATATATAGAGCAGGTGCTAAAGGTATATTTATTATTGGTGACTGCCATTGGTGACTGTGTTTGGATTGTTAATAGTGACATTGGTGATCTGCATCTCTGAGAAATGACATTTATTTAGTAGCTTGTTTTTCCTCCATAGTTCTCCAAATGTCCAATCTCAAGTTTGAGCAGTTTTAATGGGTGTACACTTGTGGAAGTGCACACCCATTATTGCTGTAAATTCATGTTCTGTAGTTTTTATTGCCATTTTGCTTCTTTTTTTGGACTAGGTCAAATTGGGCAGCACTCACACCGTCTGCATCAGTCTTTCTGATGAAGACATTAACACCAAATGGAAAATCTAAGTATAGTTTTGGCAAAGTAGAATGGAAAATTGTTTCCGCCACTGAATAAAAATAAAAAGGTAATTGTGACTTTTCATCTAACAATTATGGCTTTTTTCTCGCAATTGCGAATTTACATCTCACAATTCTGACTTTGTTCTCAGAATTGTGTGATATAGTCACAGTTGCATGTTATAAGGTCAGAATTGTGAGATATAAACTCTCAATTTTTAGAAAATATATTTTTTTCCTCTGAATTGGACTATATATCTCACAACTGCGGGTTTATGTCTCAGAATTGTGAGAAAAATGTCAGAATTGTGGGATTAAAACTCACAATTGTGAGAAAAGAATTCAGAATTGCGAGATGTAAACTCGTAATTGCAAGAAAAAAAATTGTGAGATAAAATTACCTTTTTAATTTTTTTATTTAGTGGTGGAAACGGGCTTCCATAAAATAGTGTACTCTATAGATTCAAACTTGATTTTTACATTTCCCAAAGAAAGTTCTTACCACTCACCCGGTTGCTAGGTGGTTGCAAAGACATTGCTATGTTTTAGGTGATTGATATTGCTATGTGGTTGCTTGGGTGTTTTGTTAGTTAGGCTTGTGCTGAGTGATTATTAGCATGTTAGTATGTGGGTGCTAGAGAGTTCTGTGTGGTTTCTTACTGGCCCAAGTTAAAAAAAAGTTACAAATTCTGTATGGTATTTTGGCCCTTAGATATGTTTAGGATCCTCCTTCAATGCAAGTTTATATTTTGTATTCTGTTTTATTGTCTGCCAGGCAAAAAATGTCAGTCCAATCATTTAGAAAAGTAATAGAAATAGCTCCTCAGCAAGCTGCGCAATTTCGTGAAATCAAAGAGTTGGCAGGAGTCTGTTCTGATGGGTGTTTACACTCCAGTATGCTAAAAAGACAAGAAATTTGGAGTCTGTGCAGTAGCCGAACAAAGTCTTGACATTAAATGCCTTCTGATCAATGTGCTCTGTTTAATTCGGTGTAATTACATTCGCTGTCTCAGACAGCTGTGACACTGTGTGTGTGTTTGGGTGTGCAACAGTGATGTATAAATAGACTAAATATAAATAGCGCAATCACACATCTCTCGTCAAGGACATCGCTTTCATTTGTTTATCCTTTTCTTCTTGTACTTTGCTTTAGTCATTTACTTTTAGACCATTTAAGGAAACTATGAAATGGTCCACTGCTAGTGTGTTTTTGGCCTTGACATGATAACAAATTCTCAACACTAAGATGTTTTATACATTATGAAACAGTATTTTTGATCAGAGAGTGTTTTTGCTATTTCGTAATGATTGAAGACAAATACAACTCCATGATTTGTGTCCAAAAGGAATCCATCCTGGAAAAATGTAGGATGAGGTCAGGAAAGGTCTTAGATTTCGATGCAAACTTGTTGTCTACTTATGTAGGCTGTGTTATATGAAAACGTACTCTCTATCCCTCTTTCAAATGCTCTCTCTTTCACACACACACACACACACACACACAGAACGGTCATTATAATATATACATTTTCTATTTTCATAAATCACACTGACAGCAGCGTTCCCATCACACCTGAATGCAGTGGCCCAGATAGGCTACATTACTGTTCACTTTTCACTTCCTCCACCTTGCTTCTTTTCTATTCCATCTTCACTTCTCTGTTCAGCTCTTTGCATCACTTCCTCAAACGTTTGACATAAAAGAACTCTGTGTCATTTTGTTGATTTTTTATATCCAGTCTTGTCTCTGCTGAGAAGTTCAGTTTGAATTAGTCATCTGAAGTAGAGTGGCAGTGGTGATATTGAGCTGTCTATCCATTGTGAATCTTACAGAACTCAACTCTGGACTGAGCTTCACACATACGTGATAAACACCTCTAGAATGCTTCAATTGTAATGAGGGCTGCTGTTGATTTAACATTCACATTTATTCCACAGTTAGCACGTTCAGAAGTTAAACTAAATAGGCACACGTGTATTTATGAGTCTCACTTGCACAAAAAAACAACAGATTCTATTTATTCTTGAAAATGTATTTATATGCACTGAATTCAATGCTAATCTTCATAGCATATAATCTTATGTATAAAGATTACGATAAAAAATAATACCGAAATGACGCTAGCTTGCGTTTATGGTTCTTGCATGTTTTTTTTATTGGGAATTACAATTTTACAGTTCTTCGCAACAGTGTAGTGTGACTCACGGACGAGTGATTCTTATGAGCCGATTCTTTTTTATTGAATCAAAAACATACAGCGCGACCAGTGTAGTCCCAATCTCGAATGAAAGACTCTAATGAGCCGATTCCATTTAATGAATCAAACACAAACAGCTGTGGGATGTAAATCACTGACAGGACGTTTGTATTTAAAGATACGCATTACGAGTTTTGTCAGTAAATAAAAAAAATGGATTTGTTACCACTATTTTTGTTTGTTTGTTTAGGCCTACTATTGTTGTGAGGTATAGGCCAGTCCTGCATTTATACCGCCTCTAAAGAAAAAAAAAGAAAAGCCATTAAAGAATCTGTTCGAACTTTTGCAAGAATTTATTAAATTATTAATATAATTTGTGATTCATTTTAATTGATTTTATAATAATTATCATAGATATTTGTTGAGCTTTGAAAGTGGAAAACTTTTTTTTCGAATCACCATACAATGAAAGAACTTACTTTTGTTAAACATTAAATAAATTATTAATAAAAATAGTTTTCTTCTGTCCTGTACTGATAAACGGCTAAGGCCTTTTGTGTGCATGAGGCACCTGAGCTGTCAAGTGCATTGCATCTTGCCTTGTTCACACAACAGAATGAAACAATGTCAAATTGACAAAAAAGGTTAACAGTTTAAAATAAATAACAGCAAATTAAAGATTCTTAATTAATTGCGTGATCAAGCGTAAACCTTGACACATCTTTTTTACTACTAGTCTTGTTTATTCTTGTTTACTCCTAAGTGTAGCATCTGTCCTGTCACACCTTTAGTTCCTGTTAACACTCAGTTACACCCCACATAAACATACAGCAGAGCAGATGGTACAGCAAATCACATTCTCTACTTCCTCTGCTCTTAAGCTCACTGTGCCAAAAGAAACTTCTGGATCAATTTTACACATGTGAAAAGAGAGTACAAGATTTTAATATTCAGCTTTGAGAGTTAGTATGGAGAGTATAGAGGTTGGTGTGATTGATTATGCAAATGCATCTAATTTCTTAGCTAAAAACTTGTATGTATTGACTTGAACGCTTCAGCAAGAGTCATTGGGGAATCTCATGATTCTGCCTCTGTTTATAATTAAAACGGTGTAATGTTTTGCATGTAATGTGCAGGAGAAACTATAACATGGTTTTGTGGTCAATCTGTTAATTATATTTTCCTACCTCCTACAAAAGAAGTAAAAGAACATAATGAAGGGCAGATAGATGCACTTATCTTATTCTCCTCAGCTTTGACTGAAAGATCGATCATACTGTACAAGCGTATTGATTACAGGCCAGTGGAGATTATTAACTATGTCAGCTAATATTGCATCTTGTGCTTTATAGGTGATTGAGTAGATGTCATGGACCAATAAAAATTTCACTGTGGGCAGGGCTACCAAACAAATGAAGCTGACATGCATGGAAACCAAGCAGTTGGTCGCAGATGGTCGAATATGGTACACGGGCATTTTTTTTGTTGTTTTTTTTTTTGCCTGTATCCCATCCCTCCTTCATATAGCCATCTGCCTGTAGGCCTAATTCCTCATTTGTTACATCTCACAACCCAGTTGCTCTTTCTCTCCTCCTCTTATTTTCTTCCTGACATTTTAAAATGCACCTGACTTATTCTCTCTTTTTTTCCCAGATCCGATCCATCTCTCTGTTTTCCCAGAAAAGCTCTGTGTTGTCCGGCATGAGATGAATGCAGTTGCTGCAGTCGAGGAGAGTCAAGTAAGGATACTTTACTCTGTCTTGTTGTGAGAGAAAATAAACAGTGGAAGAGATAAAAGTATTTATTGCCCTTCTGATCGCTCTCTCACACTCTCTTTCTCTGTGTATTAACAACTGCACTGTCAATAATCAAACCCCTCTCGCTCACTCCACTCTCTCTCTCTCTCTACTTTACTTTTCTAGCTTGTCCGCACTTAAGGCATATACAATAATATATTAATGAAGATTCCACTTCCTTAAATAATTCAAGTATTTGGATCACTGAGTACCAGCTGTAATCCTTCTCTTGATTCAGACTTTTTTTTTTGCTCAGCTAAGTGCATGTGAATTAGTTATGCACCCCAGTCATCCACTTAAATGTTCATATTTCAGAAGTCTGGGGTCTTGGAAACTCTCTGACATATGTTAGGCATATTTCTCTTCATTTAAGACTTTGTGTTCTCAGCTGCACTTTGGAAATATGAAATCATTTATGTGTGCTTTCGATCTCTCAGATAATTTGCCAATATTAAAGTTCTACATTTTTTAATCTAAATACATTTCAAATAAAACACGGTTTTCTGTTTGAGTATATTTTAAAATGTAACTTATTCCTGTGATGTTAAAGCTGAATTTTCAGCATCATTGCTCCAGTCTTCAGTGTCACATGATCCTTCAGAAATCATTCTAATATGCTGATTTGCTGCTCAAGAAATATTTAATATTTTTGTCAATGTTAAAAACAGTTGTGCTGCTTAATAATTCCAAAAATTGGAATGTCTTTACTTTCAATTTGGATCACTTTAATGCATCATTGCATTAACCTTACTGACCCTTATTTATTATTTTTATTACTGATAAATAAAACACTTCTTGAATATCGTCCTATAACTAATCAAATGAATATTGTCCAGTAACTGAAGTCGACTAAAATTGCTTTCAAGTCTTGCGTGTCCTTTGGGTTTACGGCCAAAAATTATGTTAATTCCAGTCTTAAGAGACTTGTTAATATCAAATAAGCTATTATAATCAGTTATGGTATAGCTGAGATTTTATCCAGAGTTGCCAGCGGTGAGTGGCCAGGTGTGAACAGAAATAGAGGGCAGAGAGGGAGAGAGACTGATCCTAATGGGAAGTGACAGTCAGTCCAGACTGTCTGTGTACATGTATGCAGATGAAGTTGATGAGAGGGAAGAAACGCGTGTTGGTGTGTGTGTGTAAGTGGGCACATGCTCACGCCGCAGCAGTAGAAGAGAACTGGAATTTGAATGCAAGTTCAACGTCTCTTCATCGCAGAACATTTCACATCTATTGACCTCCTGATATCTGACACCTGCTCACTCTCTGCAGACTATACATCTTCTCAGCAGTGGGCAGCTGATCTCACTTCCTCCATAAACAAGCAAGCGACATGGGCGGCACTTCACACATCTCAGAAGATGCGAGTCAGATTTGGCTCATTTGTGTCTTTTGTCATGTCTTTTTGGCTCTAATCTCAGAACATCTTTCTTTCGATCCTGTGCCCAGCAATCAATAATTTGTGTTAGAGCATATATATATATATATATATTCATATAAAAATGCATATATATATATATATATATATATATATACATGTATATATATATATATATATATGTGTGTGTGTGTGTGTATATGTGACCCTGGATCACAAAACCAGTTATAAGTGTCAATTTTTTTGAAATAGAGATTTATACATCATCTTTCCATTAATGTATGGTTTGTTATGATAGGACAGTATCTGGCTGACATACAACTATTTAAATATCTGGAATCTGAGGATGCAAAAAATCAGAATATTGAGAAAATCGCCTTTAAAGTTGTCCAATTTAAGTTCTTAGCAATGCATATTACTAATCAAAAATAAAGTTTTGATATATTTAAGGTAGGAAATTTACAAAATATCTTCATGGAACATGATCTTTACTTAATATCCTAATGATTTTTGGCATAAAAGAAAAATCAATAATTTTGACCCATACAATGTATTTTTGGCTATTGCTACAAATATACCCATGCAACATATGACTGCTTTTGTGTTCCAGGGTCATATATATATATATATATATATATATATATATATATATATATATATATATATATATACCTTTTGACTGGACTTTGAGATGTTGAGTATGTGTCTGTTGTTTTGTTTTGTTATATTTTGAATGCTGTGTTGTGTTATGTGTGAAAAAAAATGTTGATAACAAAAAAAGGGCTAATATACATTAAAAAGGCAACATTTCTCATTATAATTTAGTTTAACTTGATGTACTACAATAAACTAAAACTGAAATAAAAATGAATAAAAACAATACATTACATAAAACAATTACAAAAATACACACAAAATACACAAAAAATTAATAAAGCTAACTAGAATTACAATTAAAATGTAAAAAGAAAAAAACTGATTAAAAATATAAATAAATCTGAGTTAGTATCTAATATTAGTTATACTAAAATAACACTGTTATCAACTGATTTTGTATGTTTAATTGTTTATGTTCATGGTCATCTCCTCTCATATACTTGATAATTATCAGCTTTATAGCGGGAATTTTAATATCATGCATCCCTAATGTTGACTTGAAAGTCTCAGGATGTTTGTGCTCCAATATTGGTCTCAGCTAAACGTCACATTGGTAAGATCTTTGCATGTTCTAAATTCAGGTAGGGACCCGAGCCGAGATGAAAGACTAAATTTAAACCACTGAATCAATTTCTAGTTAGTCCACCTAATTGATCCTGGATCAAGCCAAGCTCATTTCTGCTCTTCTGTTCACACATGTCTGAACATTCAATCAGTTCAATGATTCTGATCTTTACTGTCTCTCACATCACAATTTCACGGCCACATAACGTTCTGGAACATAAGCGAAGCGAACGAAGAGAAACTTCAGATAAAATTACTTGCGAAATTGATCATTTATCCATTCTGACCCGTCTTTGCCCTCTCTGGATTGTGCTGTCATTAAAACAAAAAAGATCTCACTCATTTAACCTTTTCACCTTTCTTCTTTACCACCAGTTTCACTGCCATTCTTTAACGCAGACAGAATATTACACTATAAATAGCCATGTAATGGTTAGCGCTAATTGCCGTATCCTCTGGGAAGACTTTAAAATGGTCCTAATTATCAATGTAACACACTTTCCATGTATTCAGATGAGATTCTTTACAGCAGAGTCACACTATTCAAATTCTCAAGCAGGGGTTATCCGCATGCATAATATTGTTATTGTATGTTCTTTTAAATTAAATCTTTTTGATGAATCAGTTGATCCATTAAAATAATGTCTAATGATCTGCAAATCAATGAATCAATTCAGAATGATTCAGTCAGAATGATTTGTTATGTACCAGTACAATTTCATAATTAATTTTTCCTTTTGTGTCCCAGAGATGAAAAAAAAGTCATACGGGATTTGAAACGACACAAGGGTGAGTAAATGATGCGGTTTTAATTTTTTTGTGAACTGGTCCTTTAAACTGAAATAGTATTTATAAATGTATAAATAATATTTTAGCTAAAATGAATTATGGCAGTTTTGGGACATGGGAGAAAAAAATAAATACATTTTAAATTTAATTTTATCTCAAAATTCTGACTTTTTTCTCACAATTGAGATATATAAACTCACAAATTTTTAAGAATTGTGAGATATAGATTCACAAAAGAAAAGAAAAGAAGTCAGAATTATAAGATAAACTCAGAATTCAGAGGCTACTATCTTTATTTTTTGGTCCGTGGCAGAAATAATAATAATTAAAAAAAATAAAAAATAAAACAGAAGATGTAACTCCAGAAGCTTTAAATAGTTCATTTTTGGGTAAACTATTCCTCTATGGACATTTGTGGCATGCTGTTGATTATTACAGTAAAACAGGAAACACATTTACGGTAATGCACTTACAACAGAAAACCACAATGATGTGGTCTGAATGCTTTTATTATGTTTATCTATGGTCTGTGGCACAAATTGTCCACATTTTATTGCGTGAAACGCTACTGATAAACTGCACTAAAGCTTTCTGAACTGAGCTGGTATGAAGCAAACACAGAGGTCACTCAGCAGAGGCATAAATATTTGGTCAGAATAGCTGCAGGGAATGGAAATCGGCACATCCCTCCCACAATGATGGCTACAATGCAAACAAGCAAGAAGCAGAAGCAAATCCCAGCTTTTTGTGAGCAGAGTATTACAGGTAGCATGCTGCGATATCTCTCTTACGGCGTTAAACCTACACCGCCGCTGCTGTGTGTGTGAAAGAGATTGCATCCATGCTTTAAAGCTCAGAGATGATATGACTTCGGTTTATGATAAAGAGGCTTTGTGATTGCAGTGTGCTTATGAAGTTACAACAACATACAAATGACAGATTTGCTGGTTATGATCGATGATATATCACTATTGTAAAATAACAGTTCCACAGCCTGCAACTGGGATATTAATACAATCTATTGTTATACTTTCCTTTCCTGCATGCAGTTCCATAATGTCCTTCTCTGTAGAGCCTTTATCTCTACTGACACATTACCTGATATATGATATGCCTACATTTCTTATAATGCACTTTAACTGCATTAATGTGTCAATATTGTAAGGGAATGGACAGTTTATAACTTGATATGAGTGGAGTATCATGATATGTGATATTCAAAGCTATTCAAAGTTAACGTGTGTCATTTAGGCATATGCTATTGGATTTTTAACTTTAAACCATTGCTTCTGGCCAAAATATGAGTCCATAATCCATAATAATGCGACATATTTTACATATTTGTTTAGAATAGCTTTGGACTGTTTTGCTTGTAAATGGTACTATATCTGTGCATATTTCTCTCCTGATTCAGAGATTACTTTTTTTTTTAGACGAAAGCAATATTATTTATAAAGGACTTATATTTTAACTGGAAGCAATAGTTTGAAGTTAAAAATGATGGGCTGGAGTGTGGATTATTGTGATGTTTTATCAGCTGTTTGGACTCTCATTATGACGGCACCCATTCACTGCAGTGGATCCATTAGTAAGCAAGTAATGTAATGCTAAATTTCTCCAAATCTGTTCTGATTAAGAAACAAACTCATTTACATCTTAGATGAATAAAGAGGGTGAATAAAAATGTTCCTTTCAATTATCCAGCAATTAAAATGATTTTTTTATTTTTGATACATTATATTATTTTAATTGCAGTGGGGAAAACTATTATATTTATATAAAAAAATATTTAAAATTAATTATTAATTTTACAATTTAAAAATGTAAACTTTTTTTCTTTAAATTATGGTAAACATATTTTCTGCTAAATCTTCAACCTTTCAATTCTGCCACATTTAAAACCTTTGATTTCATTAATATGTTTACCTATATAAAATTAAATTAAATCACAAAAAATCCCAACAATCCCAAAAACTGCAAACCTCATATAAAAGCCAGCACATATAATAAGTTCACAAACAACATTTTGTAAAAATTAGGCTCTCTGTTCCCTGACACTCATTTTTAAGAGCTTCATTTTGCACACAGTTTCTGTAAAGCGTCTGTTGTTGTTTGTTTACTGAATTCTATGGGTGCCGCTGACACGGTTACTCATCCCAATACTGATGCAATCCGTGTCATTCTGATCCAGCGGTCTACTTGTTAAATGACCGTGCGTGTGCTTGTTTGTGAGCAATTGTGGGCGCAAATGTGCTCACGCTCCGGTTTCTGTGGATATATCCTTCATCTCATCTGTATTCTGCACTGACGTTCCTGCAGGGGTTACTTCCTGCTGCAAAGGGTGAGAATGGAGCACCCTCACCTGCCGCTAACAAGCTGCATTCGAGAATAAATCACTTAAACAGCACTGAAAGGAAGGTTGGCCTTAGGGCCTGTTTTATTTATTTGGTCTCATTTGTGACTCATCTCACTGGTTGATCATGGTGAATATTAAAGAGAACAGCAGTTCAGACAGAGGACAGAGAAACTAAAAGGTAATGAACGGGTGCAAACGAGACGTTGGTTGATGCAGGAAGTCCTTTGAAGGAGCACATTGAAGCATTTAATGTGCAATGAAATTCTTCGCACTGGGAAAATAGCTTTGGATGTTTTTAAGTAAATCTGTTAATGCGGAGAGTGAGGTATAGAGTGCCTGTAGGGAACGGCTGGGAATTTGGTTAGCATATACTCAATGTGCACAGACAAGACATTAAATTAGACAGAGAGACTCTCATTAATTAAACCTCTTGTCTCATACAGATATTCATTTAAGTTAACATGCTGGATTGCCAGAAAACCTCCCTTAATTATAGCTTGAAGCATATGCTTGGTGCTGGTTTCTGCTGCCTGCGTTCTCCACAGAACGTGGAAGAAATATTCATTCATTTCAAGGATGAGATGCACTCACAAACACAAAAACAAATAATAAACATTTATGGAAAAGGTTATGTTTATGTACTTGGTAACAAACAATCAATGTCTATCTATCTATCTATTGTTCTATCGTTCTATCTATTGTTCTGTTTATTGTCTATCATTCGATTGTCTAACACACTGTCTGTTATTCTGTTGTATCTATCTATTTATCTATCTATTTATCATTCTGTCATCACTCTATCATCGTTCTATCTGTCCATTGTTATCTCTCTCTATCGTTCTGTCTATCATCTATCATTCTATGGTTCTATCTATCTATCTATCTATCTATCTATCTGTCTGTCTGTCTGTCTGTCATCATATCTATCATTCTATCTATTGTTCTGTTTATTTTCTATCGTTCGATCTGTCTAACATACTGTCTGTTGTTCTGTTTTTCTATCTATCTATCTATCTATCTGTCTGTCTATCTATCTATCTATCTATCTATCTATCTATCTATCTATCTATCTATCTATCATTATATCTGCCCATTGTTCTCTCGATCAATATCATCTATCATCTATCTATCTATCTGTCTGTCTATCTATTGTTCTGTCTATTGTTCTATCTCTTTCTGGCTGGCTGGCTCAGCAGAACTCACAGAACTGGTCTGGGATCAGCAGTATTATACAGATAAACTTTATGGTGTGTAAGAGTATAAGTGTTAGAGGCATCAGGCCTCCAGAGTTCCTGCTCATTTTTAGATTAATTGTCAAGTGCTCAGGAGGCACAATCATCCAGAAAACTCACCAAGATCAACAGAGAGAAATAATCATCTAACTAAATTAAGAACTTTCCCCTCCAGGATAGCATGAAATATTGAATGCATACAGATTTATGTTAAACTTTTTGTGCGGTTATTTACATTCTTTGAAAGCTTGCAGGCATGTGTTTTTTATTTTATTTTTTTCTTATACAAACATTTGGTAATATGGGAAACACCCTAAATCGTTTTGCATAATTGAAAAAATGCATATAAATGATGTATTGTCTCTTTCATTGCTTTAATTATTCAGAAATGATCTAGCATTTGTATTCATACACCATTTTTTATAATTAAATGCAATACTTTCCTGTTTAGACATAAATTTAGATTTAAAAAATAACTTAACCTATGTCTGCTTTTGTCACTGTCTGCTGTCAGTGGGCTCCTATTATACTCAATGCATAGAGAGCCTTGAAATAATGCATTTATTGAGTTTTATTAACAATTCGTTGTAATCATTTTTAAGAGACATTCGTTTTCTTATGAGAGACTAGCATTATGAGGCATGATGAGCCACTGAGAACACCGCACGTTTCTACAGGGAACGCTTGCCCCCTGGCGTTTAAATTGGGAAGTACATTTCTGTTTCTGTTTGTAAGAAACGATAAAGTACAATTTATGGAACGCACACCTAGAGATTTATGAAACTTTTAAAGATTAAAAAATATAATAGCGCTTGTTATAAAATAGCTTTAGTCTTAGCTTGTATTCTGGGAGTTTTGTAAACAATTTGCAGAAATATTCGCCTGGGCGGAACTCTTGATTCGTTATGTTTCAACACGGCAACAAAACAGTCACACACGAAGGAAACATGTCAAGTTTAGTTTCTTTTTAGCATTTCGGATGTTCTTTTAATTATTAAAACAACGCAGCACAATATAACTGTAGTGTTACGTCAGCTTGCCCCTGTTTGTTTGTTTGAGTGTGCGCGTTTCGAGTTTGGAGAATAGCTAGAAATTATAAGCTGTGATAGATTATTAATAATGTCCAAACCTGCAGTTCCTCTTCGAATTCTCTGTATTCACGGTTATCGACAGAACGGGAGCTCTTTTAGAGAGAAGACAGGAGCATTACGCAAAATATTAAAGAAACAAGTGGAGTTGGTGTATATTAGTGCATCACACCAAGTTCCTGCAATTCAAAACCAAAGTGAGTTTAAAACTGATCATATTTGCTGTATCTCAAAACCTAGTGGGTTACCTAGTATCACATTCAAACTTATAAACCTATTTTATACATTAGTGTCATTTGTGACTCTGGACCACAAAAGCAGTCATCAGGGTCAGTTTTGTGAAATTGAAATTTTTACATCATCTGAAAGTTAATAAGTAAAACAAATAAGCTTCCCATTGATGTATGGTTTGTTATGATAGGACAATATTTGGCCGAGATACAGCTATTTGAAAATCTGGAATCTGAGGGTGCAAAAAAAATCCAAATTTTGAGAAAATCACCTTTAAAGTTGTCCAAATAAAGTCCTTAGCAATGCATATTACTAATCAAAAATTAAGTTTTGATATATTTATGGTAGGAAATTAACTAAATATATTCATGGAACATGATCTTTACTTAATATCCTAATGATTTTTGGCATAAAAGAAAAGTCAATAATTTTGACCCATACAGTGTATTGTTGGCTATTGCTACAAATATACCCATCCTACTTATGACTGGTTTTCTGCTCCAGGGTCACATTTTTGAGTCTTTCACTCTGATTCAGTCTTGTTACTTTTTCAATGCAATCAGCCAATCAGGAGCCTGAGAAGACGGCCAGTGGTGGTGATGAGGACCAGAGGGGCTGGTGGTTCTCTGATGTCCAGGCACAAAGTTTCAACGCTCAGCAGGAGTGTGAGAGCAGCCTGGGTCTGGAAGAGAGTGTAGAGACTGTGAAAACTGCAGTGAAGGATCTCGGCCCCTTCGATGGCATCCTGGGCTTTAGTCAAGGTGCCGCTCTGGTGGCTATGCTGTGTGCCCTGCAAGAACAAAAACTAGAGGCTGCTTTTAATTTCCGCTTTGCCATCCTGGTCGCCGGATTCCGCAGTGCCTGTTCCCAGCATCGGCGCTTTTACGAAGGGCCGGTGATAACAATCCCCTCTCTGCATGTGTTTGGACAGGATGACCGTGTAATTCCAGAGGAGATGAGCCGAGATCTGCTGCCAGTGTTTGATGGAGCTCAAATCCTCATTCATCCTGGTGGACACTTTGTTCCAGCGGCATCTTCGCACAGGCAGACATACCAAGACTTCCTCAAGAAGTTTCAGTGAGACGATAAAAGAGTATCTGAGAGTTCCTGCTGGAATAAATCAGGTCTACATTAAATGTACCACTTGAAATATTGCTACATTATAAAAGCCTTGGAAATTGACCGGTCAATAAAAAGATGTTTTACACTGTTCTCAGGGAAATGGTTACTTGAATAAAGACTTTCACATGTTTGCAGTGAGGAGTCTATTTGAAGGATATTTGTGGGTTCAAAACAAGCTAGGCTCTGTAGCATGGTGTTGTTTGCCAAAGAAAATAATATTCATATAATACCTACCTATTTTATTTCTATTATAACTACTCTCTAATCTATTTCTATGCTTACCAATTATTATTATTTTTTTGACCCTAGGGTTCTCTATTCTTTTGACTTTTCTTTTTATTTATTTTAAAAAAACAAACTTGCTACGTCTGCTGCATTAGATTAACCAAGACTTGTCACAGCACTTACATATTATTGCTCTTTTGTTGGTTTTTACAGCATTATTGTCCACATTTGGAAGTTGCTAAAAGCATCTGCTAAATGTAAATGTAATATATGATTATATATTAAATATAACACTGAATATAATATATTTGTACTTGGAGTTTATTAAATAGAATTGTAAAAAAATATATACATTACAGAATTGCTTTTTAAATAAAAAGTTTATAAACCTTTAGACAAAAAAATATAAACAAAAAAAGTTTAAAGTTTTTGTAGAGTATCATATTTGATACTTGAGTAGGAAAAAAACACCAAAATGAGCAGAAATATGCCATTTGGTGCAGTTGCTGATATTTATATGGCCAAAATAATGTTGAAGTTCTAATAGCTTGTAATGTAAATAAATAATATTTTTATAACAGTATACGCAGACATTTAAAATGCATTTAAACTCCAGTTGTCAGTCTATATAAAATGTCTTAGTAAGATGATACTTAAATGCTTAGTTTTATGATCAAGACTGTAGTTTATATTGCTGGGGTCAAAACATAAAATGCAATGCAATACAATGATGACAGAAATACAAAAAAAAAAGGTTCATCAAAAGCCTGGTGTATTGCATTTGATACATGTTAACATAATGTTGATATAATATATAAAAGTGCTTATATTAATTATTGTATACAAAAAAAAGTGTGTTAGTGGAGCTGTTAAGTCCTTAGGTTGGAATACTGTTCTGGGGATGAACTTGATGTAATTCATGTGGGTGGATCCTCGGATTTTCTGAGTAATATGAGTTTAGTGCTGAAGCCTGCAGTACCTTCGGTTTCCAGCGGGGGCGTTCGTGAGTGTCTTTCCCCTGCAGCTGTTTATCATTTTGATTTCTCTGTCAGTCTGTGTGTGCTTGTGCGCGCTCACAGGCAGATTGGGAACTCTGTGTTCTCGTGTAGCTTAAAGGGAGTTTGGCGGCCCAGGATTGCATTCGTGATAACTTCCAGATGTTTGTGGGAAGCACTCCTCTAGACTAGTCTCACTCATTCTTTCCAATGTAGCCAGAGCGTCCCCGCACCTTCCCATGCCTTTACATGCCTTGATCGCTCACTTTTTTCCCACTCTCCCGGGCTCCATCCCTCTCTTATTCTTGTAAATGGTAATAAAACAGCTCTGTACAACAGCTCAGATATTAGGCTGTGATTTATTTTATAAGCAGTTTGCACTGTATCTACTATATGTATATTAAAGAAAGTTAACAAAAACTCAAAATTCACCCTGTTTACTTTATTACGACACATTAGTGGTGCACTCAAGTCACTTCACTCGGCGGCCATCTTGAAAAGGAAAACTATTTTCTGTGTAAATAATTGTGGTGCAGCTTCTCTCTGCTTAAAATCTGTATTTTTCTTGTCCAGTTTGTTTGCTAGAGCTTGTTTACTAGAATAAACAATCTATGAAAAGGTTTTTACAGAGCCCCTAAATGGACATGGTGATGGAGGGAAAGTGAGATTAGGAAAAATTATATCTCAATGCTTTTGCTCTCCCCTGAGAAACTTTTCACACTGAGAAAAAAGTATACTAGGCTAGCTAATTTAAATTAAAATAAGATGAATCTGAGTGAAATACTCGGATGAGATCAGATATGATAAAAAATTATATTAACATTTTTTTTCGTTCTCCAGGAAATTTTGCATTTGCACAAAAAAACTTTAATGTTCTCTCACAATTTTTTTGCATTCCACTGTGAAACTTCACATTCGCTCGCAAACCTTTTGCATTCTCTCAAGTGTGAGCAAATGTAAAGTTTCTCAGGGGGAGCCAAAAGTAAATGCAATTTTTCTTTCAAGTGAATCCAAAAGTTTTTGTAAGCAAATCATTTCATATTTTTTTCCTTCACTATTTTCCTTTGCGAGCTCTGTAGGATTTGGTCCTGAAAGGCAGGACTTAAATTCATATGGACTTTATAAAGAACATTGCAGTTTTTTTTCGTTTATTTTTGTCATTTGTCTTTTTTTCCTCCTTTCTGGCATTTTTCTGTCATCATTTCATCCTTTAGTTTTATATAATTATTATAAATATTCTATGTGTAAAGTTTTTAAATACGATTTCACATTTTGCTACCAATAGCAAGTCAATGATTACATTTTACAGCTTTTTTCCCCCTTCGTTTGTTTTTCCCTCTTCTGTTCTTTCCTTCTCAGTGCCACGTGTCTCTTTCTCCACTCAAACACATGGTTTTGATAAATGGAAGACAAGAGAAGAGGAGAAACACAGAAACTCCCTCTTGCCAGTAAGTTTTACAACAGCTCCGTGACTCCTGGCCTCAGGAATCCATGGTCTTACACAACAGCAGTGGTCAGGGTCAGGGGTGAGAGGGAGAGTTGTGTAAGAAATGTCTGGAAAAGATAGACGTGAGTGGTGTATCAGGCTATATTTTGACTCTGGTGGACTATAGTAGAAGGCAGGATGATGCCAGCAACCTGTGTTAAAAGTAACAGGAGGTGTTTTTTTCTGAGGAATGAGGAAGGTGTGGTTTTGAGAATGTGGGCGGAGCTACAACATGTTTTTATAAGAGTAGTAGGACTCAGTAGATTCATCCTGCAAGCCGTTAAACAATCTTTTGTGTTCTCTCATCCTGAAAGCTGATTTTATGGACTATATCACACTATTTCTGGACTTTTGCATTTATTTTTGCTTCATACTGGAAATCTACATCTTTACAGGAGAATTTGGAGGAGTGATGCGTTTGGAGCAGTGATGATTTTGGGTATCTAGTTTGTCACATGTTGGAGTCATGTATGTATTGTATCGTACAGACAAACATGGTTTCATTTCAAAGATTATTTGTGTTTTATATATATATATATATATATGTGTGTGTGTGTGTGTGTGTGTGTGTGTGTGTGTATGTATGTATGTATATATATATATATGTGTGTGTGTGTGTGTGTGTGTGTGTGTGTGTGTGTGTGTGTGTGTGTGTGTGTATGTATGTATATATATAATGTAGTTGTATATCCCTATGTATATGCATTTATTCACAGGCTAGCTTAATAGCCATTATAATAAGATGAATCTGACTGAAATGTTGCTTTAAAGTGGATCAAAAACCTTTAATTTTTGAAGAAGACTGAAAGGTACTTATGAGGTTTCCCAGAAGAGCAGATGAAGGTTAATTCCAGAAAATGTTCATGTGGTGAAGAGGTCACTGCGAAGACGCTGTTTTGCCGGTGTGGCCGAACTGACCAATCAGATCTCAGCAGTGACAAAGCAGGTGGAGGTTTCCCACGGAGGTTATTTAACATAAAGAACAACTATGATGTCACTCTGATGTCAGTGTGATGAAGCACATGGTCCATATTTACAAATAAGAGTAAGACAGGATGACGAACGCAAACAAATTTCCATCGAAAACTGTTTAATGTTCTGAAGTGGGATGATGAGGGATTGTTTTGTTACTATGTTGGCTTTTTTTTCTTTTAGAGGGTCAGGCTGTGTTTTATAACCAGGAATTCAGGAATTCATCCAGCAGAGTGTGGTTTGAGTTACTTATTTATTTCCAGCCTGATCCAAACACACGGCCCTGACACTTCATGGTTTTCCTGTTTATGTGGACAGTGTGTATCATAAGCCAAAGTTCGTTTCCTGACTTCTCAACTTCCCAAACTCATGTCTTCTTTCTTTCTTTCTGAGCTGCAGGAACTCTCTGTGCTTTCATTGGTAAGCCCTACAAGGTTTTGGTGAAGAGGAAATGCTTTGATCTGGACAAAAATCTTCAAATTCTTGTGGTTTGGCTGTTCCTTCTTGTGCGTTTAGTTGTTACAGGGGCATGTTTGGGTCAGTTAGAAGTGGAGCTGGTAAATCACAGACTATACTTTCCATTTCTAATCACTGCATTTCATGTATAGTGTCAATTTGTCTGTCTTTTTAAAATGGATAGAATTTATTGATCTAAAAAAAAAAACTTAAAATCTTTTTTTTCTTTTTTTTTTATACAGAATTTAAATTTGTATTAGGGCAAACCATGCTGCTGATTATGGCTTACATAACTTTTTTCTGCTTTTCTGCTTCAAGGTCTGATACTGCGCAGTTTATCTTCATTTAGAGGCTGAATGTGTAATAAATCATTCTTAGAGTGGCTGTGAATCAGTGTGTGTGTGTCCGTCCCTGTACGATGCCCTTAGCCCTGAACAGTAAGAGTTTATGTGCTGAGGTTCAAGTATCAGCACATGGTCTCTTACTTGTAGGGAAAAGAGTCTCTATCGACCTCTCATTGCTTTGTTTCAAAGTATTCACTTTGTTTTGGAAGATCAACATTTACTTTTAATCATTCAGCAACACATAAGGAATGTCACAATTTAGCATACATAAGGCAACAATTTTCAGAAAGATTCAAGAGTAAACTTTAATAGTACAGACGATAAAAAATAGAGAAGAATAGAGAACTTTTTTAAATCAAGGAAGTGCCATTATTTACTGTTGTCTGCTAAATGATGAAACGTAATGCTCAACATGGTTTAGACTAGATGCATTCATTTTTTATTTTATTTTTATTAATTTTAAACCCAGGCAAAAAAAATAAAATAATATTTTTTTAAATCAAATGGAGACCCATAATCCAAAAATTCTTAAAAATGTCGTTAATAATTAAATGATTTGAAATATTTAGGACTGTCACGCAAGTTTATCATACAAAAGGCAACAATATTCAATAAGTTTCAGAAGCTAAAAAAATGAATTAGGCCCACTTATTTTTTTAATCAAATTTATGTATAGGAAGTGGCTTTACTTCTTGTGGTCTGCTAAATGATGAAAAATGTAATGATCAACATGGTTTAGATGCATTTTCTTAAACTTGGATCCATGATCCAAAAATACTTAAAATGTAAATAACCCTAGGCAAAAATATTTAATTAATAAATAACTGCTATAATTTTAAATATGTAGGAATGTCACAAGTTTATCATACAAAAAGGCAACAATATTCAGTAAGTTTCAAGAGTAGGTCTACACAAGCTAGAAAACAATAGAGAAATATTTTTAAAACCAAATTTATGTATAGGATGTGCCTCTATTTATTGTTGTCTGCTAAATGATAAACAAATGTAGTGATCATCATGGTTTAGATGCATTATTTTTTTATGGATCCAAAAAATGCTTAAAATGTAGATAACCCTGGCTAAAAAAAACAATTGTTAAAAAGTGTCATAATTTAAAATATTAAAACCAAAACAGGGGACATTGTTTTTGGATGCTGAGATTTTATTTACTCAAATTTTCATATAAACATTTCTAAATATAATTTATTTTTAATACATCAATGGTACCACACAACACTGTCCCACAAATTGTTTTCCGCAACTACAAACTCTCTCCTCCAGAGGGCGACGTGTGACTGCTAAACTTGAATTTTTTTTTTTTTTTTACATTTGGGCCATATCCTATTGCACACCACTGAAAATTGCTGCAGCTCAAAATACATTTAAACAACACATCCCTGCTAATATGTATTAATTACTCACTGAATTGACTGAAACACCTGCCCTGTTGTCCCAGATGTCACCGCAACTGGTAAAAAGAAAATGTACGGCTTTCATCAGTTACATATTAAACATATTCTGTCACTCTATCCTAATTGAAACTGCCTCTCCTTGTTCTACAGGAAATTGTCTGGAAAAAAGGAGCAGTCATTGGCACTCCACATTAGAATGAATCACTTGGCCATCAGGGAACAAACTGAATCATCAGGAAAACATTAGAGAGAAATAATTGTATATTCTGGTACAGTACATGATTTCATTACAATCTGCATTGAAGTGTTTAATGTATGTTGTGCAAAGAATAAAGTTTTCGGTCTCAAATCAAGAATCACAGCGTAGCTTTGATGCTTCAGTCTGAGAAAAACATGCTTACTTTCACATAGGCGGAAAGAGTTTCAGAAGATATAAATAAATAAATTCAGACTTTGACCTACTTTCTAAAATCAAATCATTCTGTAAGTGCTTCTTAAAAAATCCTCACCGTGTTACAGTTTCAAATGCATTCTGGTTTCACGCAATCATTTCTGATGCTTCCAGTTGACGATATAACACCTGCCCCTTGGCGACCATGGCTGTAGACTGTTACCACGTGCCAACACTACAGTAACAATCTAAAGCCACGGTCACCATGGAGACAGCAGAGGTAGGGATGAGGGGGTGTTGGCATGGTAACTGGAAATAGTGCGATCCTATTGGCTTGTTTCGATGAAACGCCATGCCTCCATAGCACAGGACTCCCCCAATACAGGCTCAGATATACACAACTGTTTGCCGTCACAGCCGAGTATTTCTGATGAATGCGTGCATGCGCATTTTAACAGCCTTCCCTTTTCAATCACAACCTAAGTTATACAGATGATACACTTCTGTATTAGTGATGCTGGAGCCAGACTTCAGTAGCCATGACTGTAGACTGTTACTGTACTGTTGGACTCCATAAGCAGTAAGCAGTCTAGAGCCAAGGTCATGAAGTGCTGGCATACCGGAAAAGACTCAACACCGAGAAGAATTCAGCTCACATGGAGAGACAGAACAGCTACTGCAATTAAAAAGAAGTGTTACAGAAAACACAGCAGAACTCAAACTAATGTATCTAGATGAATAAGATACTGCTTTAATATTATGATACGTATTGAATATGGCCTTGAATCTGATGCATAACAGGGGTTATTTCATTAAAAAGGGCATTGGTTGCCCAAGCAGAATGTTCTCGGGAACATTGATTCCCATGAGCCTCGCTGCTGGGTCAGCGACGTAGATGTAGGCTTGAACCCCTTTGAAAGTCATTCCATTTCCTGAAAGTTTTTTCAGTTATGTTTTATTCTCCATATATTACCTAATACTTAGTGATTCTTCCTGGCAACCCAGTGATAGACTGTTTAAATGCATTTGGTTCTGAAAGGAGGATGTAGACTTGAGAGCAATAACCGCTGTCCATGGTGCTGAAAACACAGCTTTAGAGTAAAGCTTTATTCTAATGAATGACTTTTTTAAAGTATTGTAATCCTATATATTTATTTCACAGCATTTTGGTTAAATATATGACTGATTAAGCTATTATCAAATAAATAAAAAAAAGATGTTTCCTAATGCACTATTACTTTAAAAGAAAAAGTGTTGTATAAACAATTTTCACTCAGAAATTTCACAAAGAATTACAAAGAAATGGCAAGCAACACATTGAAATTTTGAAGTAGAAAGACTGAAATGGTATTTTCTTGTAAAGCCTACTCAAATAAGATTCAAGGTGATAACTTAAAGAAATAGTTCACCCTAAAATGAAAAGGAGAAGGTAGGCAGAATATAATGAACGAACACCCTCAATCACTATTCACTTTCATAGACACAATTAAAGTGTTATTCTGCTCCAAACATCTGCTTTTGAGTTCCACATGTTTAAAAAAAATCTAAATTAGGGTGAGTACACAATGACAGGATTTTAATTTTTGGGTGCACTGTTCCTTTAAGAATTAAAATACATTTTGTGTACTTGTTTCAGCTTAAAATATTGGGCATTAGTGTCGTTGGCTATGCTAATTCAGTTGTACATTCATTAATTTTCAGAGAATGAATAACGGTGGCATCAATGAATGAAATGAATGAAAACGGACGCCCACTCCCTTCTTTAACACCCCCGCGAAAAATAAAAGGATTGTGCTGCAGTCGCTTGTGTGTGTGTTTGTAGCTGAGCGCGCTGTCTCTTTAAAGGGTTACAGTAGGTGACTACGAATCATCTGCAAAGTGCGCAAGAGTGACGCACACCTGACTTCAACGCCTGAATACACGTCACAGAATCTGTGTAGAAAAAAAAGGTGAACGGAAACGTTAGGTAGGAAGGAAATTCATAGCCTACACTCAAGAGGGGAGGAATGAGGGAGGTAAAACAAACAAAAAAACGACTTCGTTGAATATAACAGCAAAAATAAACCGATGGTTAGTGGAGGTACGAGAGCATCAACAGGAAAGAAAGGAGAGCGGATGTTGCCATGTCTAGCTGTTATAAGCGACTTAGTCCTTGTTTTTCCACTTAGAAATATGATGTTTTTAGACTTAACGTAGAATACACACTTGACTGATTCGTCGTGTGTATATGTCTCTATCTGTTTAAACGAGGAATTTAGGGGAGCTTCAGATGAACGGCAGAAGAAATCGTCCCTTTCCTGCAAAACTACTCTTTTATTTCGATTTCTATTATACGGAATACTTTCCAAGTTAAATTAATATTGAAATGTTTTCTCTGTCAGGACCTGGCAACAACGACTACGGTCATCTCTACCGGGAATCTCCCGGTGTCACACATTCACGAGAGAGTTTACAGCGAAGATTGGGATGGCATACATGAACAGCGATATTCAGTGATAGACTTATGTCACGAAATATAAATACATACACGTTCCAAAAATTTTAACATATGTCTGTCTGTCATTCCCGATAAGTCGATACACAATGAGGCAGCTGTGCAATCAATAAAAATACAATTTTTTAATCATATTCTTTAGTTTAACTCGTGAAAGCAAGCTTTTTCAGCACCAACTGCATTGTCCAACAGACTGCTGTCTTTAAAGGGTCTTCATGCTGCCCACGTGCGAAAAAGTGAGTCACACTGCAGCAAGTTTCAGGTCGTCTGCAATATGCCGTACATCTTTGAATAAACACGCATAACAATTATTATCTGGGAAATAAACAACTTCTAAGACTTCGGTATTTGGCAACCTTCAGGTCATTTCTAAATGAACTAACATGCTGTCACCGTGCCATTTTCAACCAAACAGTGTCAAATCACTCTTACCTTGAAATATAGGAGTCCTCGTCAAAATGAAGTGGATTTCTGACGGCTGTCCGTTTTCTAGTACCTCGTCTATTAGATGTCGGTGCTCCAGTATATGGCTCGGTGTAGCTACTGCGTAATGAGAAGTTCTGTCTCGCCCGAGTGTCTCCATGTGGGCCACTGTCTACACTCGTCACGCTCGTCTTGTCTTCTTTTTCCTGGTAGAAACAAGCAGCTCTCAAGCGCTTTTCCATCTACCGTGCGCTTTTTATAGAGATCTGATAGTACTAGTAAGCTGGAGAGGGAGGGGGACTCATTCACTAAAAAGCATCACCTACTCAACTACGCGCGTGCACTACGTCATTGACAGAATTTTGTCAACGGGGCTGCTATTTATAAAGACCAAGGAGAGTTTGGATTCTCATAATGCTCAGTTAAACGAGCACAGAATGATTATATATAGACTGTGTATCCTTGTTCCTTCTTCTGAACCTTCCAGTTAAAAACCGGTCTGGTTTTGATGTAGGGGAGACCAGGAAAGCTTCTAACACCATCAGTTTAAAAAGATACAAGTAGGCTATAAAGTATAATTTCATCTGTCTTGTAAATTAATGGATGTTAAATGACAGAACTATCATCTGAATCATCAGGTTCTCTTGTTTAAACCAATTTATAACATCCACAAAACCTTTCTGTATAATTTCAGATGTTAAATGACAACTATTATCTGAATCATTAGGTTCTTGTTTCAACAAATATATAACATCCACACAACCTTTTCATCTATTTGAGTAAATTGCATAGAAATATTATGACTGATCAGGTTATAGCACTTTCCAATGTAGGTTACTTCTACTGGACCCAATATTGCACACAATATGACCGTGTATAGGCCACATTTACCAGAAACACAAACACATGCTGTTATGTTTTAGAGTTTTTAGTCTTTTGAATATTATTTTTTTTTTTAATGTTCTTTTTATTTATTTATTACCATTTTGAATTAAAATGTTTAAAATGAATAGGGGAATGGGGAATGGCATAGTAATCATGAACAAGTTTTTGCTCAAAATAGTAAAGTTGAATAAGTGAATTTGATGTAGTGCCACAATTGAACACATTCTTTCAGTTAGTGTTACAAGTGGTAAAAACAGCCCTCTCTGTACTTCATACTAATATAGGCATATATATATATATAGATAGATAGATAGATATGTATTATATTAAAGTTTGAGACACTTAGCACAAAAACACCAGTGTTACAGATGGTTAAACAATGTATTACAGCACCTCTCTCAGTCTCCTCTATACTGTCTAAGAGCAGCTTGAACAGCAATGCCACTTATCGCATATATATGCGCATATATGATATCGTGTCAGTTTAGTTGTGCTTTTATTTTCATTAAACGCATTATGGAAATATATCCATACTGTATAATGAATAAAGTGTAATGAAAATAAAATAAAAATTCTGGATTTATATGTATTATCCTGCGTGAGCGCGTGAGTCGTGATTCCTCACTCTTTGATAACCACAGTCTAGCGTTTAAGTGCGGATGCCCTTATTCCTCGCGGTCTAATTACTTGTGTTTGATGCGGCAGAAATGTCGACCACCATTCGGCTGTTGAATCATATAACGCGCACAACGTCGACAAGCTCTCTGCGGATCGCGTCGCTGAATCATTCTCGACGAGATGCGTTTAGTTATTCAGACAGACGTCAATGGGAAGCAGTCAAAGCGGCAGAGGATTGATCAGCCTCCTGAAATCAAAATGCGTACAACCGGTAGTCTACGTCCTCATGACCAATTCTGGATAGTGATTTGGGGAACCCTGAGACGTAACGCACGTGTCAGAAGGGTAGCTCGTATTCTCCCTCCTGAACGTAGGATGATCAAGACAGCGGAATACACCGCGTGCCCCCGCAAAGGGTACGTCCCTGAGGAAGTTTGCAGCTTTTCCAACTCTCGCTGTGCTCATATCAACTTATTTACAATATTGTATTAGAGAATATATTATTTAAACAAGAATAACTTGAATTGTGCTGCCAACTCACATACTGTATATGCGTGCTGTACTTGCCTCATCGATATAGGTTTTAAGACCCTTTATTGGCACCTTTTTGCTTTGTTAGATTTTAATGAAGACATTATAAAAGACCCATTTATAAACATTTTTACTACCAAGTAAAGAGATATTCGATGTTTTTGAGGACTTTTGAATTAATTTCTGCATAGACACACCTTAAAAAGAATGTAAAAGTAGCCTGTTAAACATTTAGTTAACCTTTTTTGCTTCAACAGATGGTCATGTTGCCACACTACACACTCTACTCACTATTTTCACGATGAATACCTGCAGCCTATCGAGCCCGTATGTATGCACTATGCACTATGTAACATAAATGTAATCTGGAAACACTATATTTGCCATGTTGACATATCAAGTGACCTACCAGCGTCAGTTGCGTCGTTTATAGTATGCACACTTCAGAATCTCGCAGGAAATCTAGCTACTTTTTGCTTACTCTTTTATAAGTACTGTGGATTCAGAAATGCTTCTTTGGTCACATACTGTTTTTCGTCTACTATATAGGGAATTAAGTGGTTTTAGATGCATCCTTTACAATGGGTCCTACATCATGTAATTGTCACAACTTTCAAAACTGTTATGGAGTTTTGTCTTGTGAACGTTTTTTTTTTTTTTCAGTGGGACATTTGAACAATCAGCTGAACAACTGGTATTGGTACAATCCATTGAATGCACCGTAATTCTGTCCCTCACAGCCTCGTTTTCATTAATATATGGTGCTACCCTGAGGTCAGAGGTACATGTACTACAGGTATTTGAATGAATCAATTATATAAAATTGCACTCACTTGGCCCAACCTGACATTAATGAAATCTACCCTTGTCCTGAGAACACAGTTCAACCTTTCTGTTAAAATCGACATTTATTATTTAGCTGGTCTTTGCCTAAATATATATGCTATTTTTATTGTGTACACTTGTTTATACAACTTTTAAAAAATATATATATATTGAAATGTTAGATTGGATGACAGAATTCACAAATATATTGTAATATAAGAATGATTTGAATTTCATTTGTCCAATTGGACTTTTGATGCAAGCCACTTTGCAATATTCAAACAGTGTCAAACAGCTCTGCGGTTTTCGTTTCTTTAATGAAACATGAATCTAGTTGTTTCACAGACCCCTTTCTGAACTTCAGCAGGGCATTTCGGGTGAACATGTGCCTTCCTTTTGAATTTAGAGAGAAATGCATGCATCACCAATTGCAGGAAGCTCACTGCCGGATTCAATTTCTTTTATTTCAGAGCAGAGGACAGAAAATAACTCTCTTAGACGCTGAGTGGGAAGAGTCTTTGGGAGGCATGCGTTTACTTCCGCTTCTATTTTCAGAGGCCCATCTCCTCATCAGGAGCTCCTTTTTTGTCAGCCCAGCCTATACTCTCTGCATCCCTCCATCTTTTGCTTAGTTGATTCCTATTTGTTTACGAGTTTCTTCCAGCTGTGAGAAGTTTTTTTTTTTTTTTTTTTTTAACAACATCCTGACCTCCAAACATCCTCGTTTTAAAACATACAGATGTATGATTATATAGCACAGATCATTAACGTGAATGAAAATGTATGCATGGATGATTTCAAAAATAAATTTGACAGATTGTTGGTCATGCGTGGGCATATTTTGCAATGTGCTGTTTGTTAAAGCTTTCGTTAAAAATAACAAGAAGAGATGCTGAATTTTGTTATCTCCTCTCTCTCTCTTTCTCTCGCTCTCTATTTCGTTGTCACTTCCGCCCACCCTTCTCATCCTGCTCTCTTCCTCCCTCTCCAATGTATTCGCCCCCACAGAAACTGTCACCTCCCTCCCTTTTCTCTCTCTCTGCTTTTCGCGTGTCTCTCCACGTTGTCACTGTATTGTTTCTCTCTCCCCGCATTTGCAGATGTTCCTCAATTTGCTAGCGACGCCGATAACGATATCAGAATTTTCTGAAGATTGATTCAAAAGGCAAGACTTGATGTCTGGAGACAGTAACTGCTCCCTCCATCTCTGTCTCCCTTCTCACTTTCTTTTTTTGTGTGTCTCGCTCTGTATTCGCCGCACAGAATGCACTCAGATCAATACAAAAAAGCCCACACCCCTCCCTTATCCTCTGCCTCCCTTCTCTTTTCACCCCCTCCCACCCACCATGTCTCTCTCTCTCTCTCTCTCTCTCTCTCTCTGACTCATGTAGAAATCCCTGCATGCCTGAGCCCAGTTTGTGTTTTCTCTCTCTGATTGCTATAGGCTGACTTGCATATAATGAGGTTTGCCGGAGAGAACGAGTGAAAAAGAAGGACGAGCAAGAGGCAAGTGGGTTCTGATTGGTAAAACCCCCTCCACCCCCGCATGTTCATTTACACACACACACACCTTCAGACCCCCAAATGCACACATTTCTATTCCTCCTACCACACCCACCCATATCGCCCAGCACATCCACACACACACACACACTCTCTAATACAAGTTCATTCATTATACATCAAAAGAACAATCTGGACTGCTGTGAAACCACAGTGTGACCAAAAACTGTCGACAGATTTGGTATTCCTTTAACAAGATACATATTAAATCACTGCACTATGCAAGAGAGAAATCTTGGGTGCGTCATCCACTAGCATTGCAGTCGGTGACAGAAGATCACAATATACAGTGGAAGTACAATATACAAAATGTACAGAATGCAGTGTAAAAGGAGAAAATGTGCAGCTGTTTCTTCTTGTCCAGTAGTGTAATATAATGTAGTTAGATTGTTTTATTTATATTAAATCATATTTTTGACTTATATATACACTACTGGTTAAACGTTTGGGATCTGTAAGTGTCTTCAGTCTTCAGTGTCACACGATCCATCAGAAATCATTCTAATATGCTGCTGTAGAAACACTTATGATTATTATCAATGATGAAAACAGTTGTGTTGCTTCATATATTTGTGGAAATGGTGATACATTTTATTTTTCAGGATTCTTTGATGAGTAAAAAGTTCAAAAGAACCAAATGTATTTGAAATAGGAATCTTTTGTAACATAAATTTCTTTACATTCACTTTTGATCAATTCATCCTTAAATAAAAATATTCATTTAGTTTTTTCTTACCCCAAAATTTTGAATAATTCCACAAAATTATGAAGCATTTAGATTTATTTATATTTTTCTTGCTTATTTATTTATTTATGTATTCCTTCTTCCTTGATTGTTTGTCCCATTGATGTTATTTTTGTCTATATTTGAAAGACAAAAAAAAGTTGATTACAACATTGATAATAATCAAATTATTTCTTAAGGGTTAAATGTATATTTGTATATATTAAATACAAAAATTAGGTCTCAGACTTTTGGATCCCACTGTATATATACCATGAATAATTGATGTCATATTTAATATTTAAGTTAAGCAAAGTTGTTTCTTCCTCATTTAGTGCATATTTGAGTAGCTTGTAAATTAAACACACTTCCTCACTCTTTTGCTTCATGGGAAGTCCAGCATTTCTGCTGCTATCCTCTCTTTCTCTCTTCTCTGTCTCACTCTCAGTCTCTCTATCTCTGGTCTTCTGTTCTTCTTCCTCCCAGGAGCTGTTAATGTGAATTAAACATTAAAAAGCTTTCAGAGGCTTGAGGTTATTGGGATACATACGTCACAGGTTCTATATACCCTCTCTATCTCAAACGTCATGTTTTTCAACCCTATGCCTCGTTTTCTTCTTCCCTCCTGGATCTTCTCACTGCATTATCTCCGCATTGCTCATTGTTCTTGCTGCACCTTCTCCACCTCTTCATTTAATTCTCTCATATTAATCACCGTCTCTTTCCCCGTGTGTCACCTGGACCACTTCATCCCTCCTTTACCATCATCCACCTCTTTTCTCATTACTTTTAAAGAGTTGCCTTCAGCCGATCACCCACCGCCCCTTTACATCCCAAGGGAGAGCGGGGGAGAGAACAGGAGTGTGTGAGAGAGAGGGAGAGGGATGGATAAATGAGGGGGCAGGAAAACCCCCCTGGTGTTGTGAATTCACCTGCAGAAAACTCCCTGCCTTTCCCACCTCCGCTCTGCTCATCTGTATTCAGAGTCTTTTCTCTGCTCTCGTTCTCCCTCCTCCCGCCTCGATATCTCATCTCCCCCTCCTCCCTCGCTTCTGTCCCTCAGTATTACTTTACCTGCAGCATAGTGCAGCTATGAAACATCAGTGGCAGTTTCCAGTGTTCATCAGTTCATCGCAGTTCAGTATTAAGTATTAAAAACATTAAAACGATTTTTGGACATGGCACCAAAAATGAAGGTTCTTCATTTCCTTCTACAGTTCCATGAAGAACCTGTAACATTCATGGAACCGTTCCATTCCACAAAAGGTTCTTTGGATGTTTAAAATGTTCTTCACACTAAGAAAAAATGGTTCTTTTAAGAACTGTTCACTGACAGGTTCTTTTGGGGAACCAAAAACGGTTCTTCTGGCATCAAACCCCTTTTTGGAACCTTTATTTTTAGGAGGATGCAGTATGCGTGGTATTATAATTCTTTGAAACAAGACACATTTATAAATTGGTATTAATTGGAGTACCCTGTAAATTCCATTCATGATGTATGAATGGAATTTACATGGTACATCAATATTTATTTAAAGATTACTATAAATTAAGCTTCCAGTACTACTGTATATACTGAAGTATCATGGTACCATCAAATTGTCACTGTCACTTTCAAAATGTGCATATGTGTTATTAATATGAAGCTTTAATATACTTAAATGCACCATTTAGGGTTAAAGAAGATACAAAAGTGTAATTTTTGAATTCCTTTGTACTTCTTTCTGAGAGTGCAGTGCAAGATAGCATTAAATGCAACAATTTAATGTAGGATGCATACTGGCTTTAATTAATAAATAATAAAATAAATTCACATGCACTGTAAATTATAAATGACTCCAACTTGAAATGTTTTAGATACATATCGCACATGAGCACAACTTTCTTCCAGATGAAAACGCACACCTCTAATTGACATCTGAACGATGTATGTGTGCTATCAGGGAGGTGTTGTTACGCCCTGTGGAGTAGACAGGAAACACTTCCATAAATAAGAAATTCAGACACAAGGTGAATTAGGCTCCTGTCCCTTTAAATGCCTGGCTGATGCCATGTTGCTAGGGAAATGGAGATGTTTACTCCAACATCAGTGTGAGCTGGCTGACTCTCTTGTGTCCTTCCACGTTTTCTCTTTCTCACTTGCTCTCTCTCCCTCTTTCATTCTCTCTGTACATTTTTCAATCTCTTGATGCTTTTTTTCCTCCTACTTGCCTCACACTGTCAGAAAAGGCTGGTTTAATTTAAAAGGAATAAACTCATGTTGGTATTATTGATACATGCATGTGCAGAATTGTCGTGTGATTCTTAGAAATGAGAACAATGAGTAAAATTATGAAAAACTGACCTCTTGAATCACTTTTTTAATGAAGCCGCTTAGACACTTTCGCTCTTTCTTTGTCTGAACAAGTTTTTTAATTGCCAAACCTCCCCCGTATAAGTTTTTTTTTTTTTAAAGAGTGTGATACATTTCAAGGTTTCATATCTGTAGTAAGACAAATGAATATTCCAGTCAAGCAGAAAATAAATAAAAGACAAAACTATGCAGAGAAATTTCTAATGAACGTCCTTGAGGTTGCTCTTGAAAATATGACAACACTGACACCTGTGGCCATTCGGAGGAACTGCACTTCACTTTAGTCAAAAATGCCATACATGTTGAGACATAAAATAGTGCTTTTTTTTGCAACAGAGGGCTGTATGCTCTACTAATTTTGAATTTTTTCATGTTCGGTGAGTTTTTTTCCATTTCGGCTCTTTAATTGCCATGAAATTTCCTCACTTTTCCCATTCGCACACACATACACACACATGAACACAAAGCACATGACTCACAGGGATGACTCATAGTACCCACCTCTCTGTTCTCACTGAACCCTGTCATCCCCTGAGAGAGAGAGAGAGAGAGAGAGAGAGAGAGAGAGAGAGATGTAGTGGGTGATGGCTGACAGGGAGAGATTTCATTAATTTCAATAATTTGCCATCAGGACTTGATAGCTGAACCAAATTATTGCTGGTTGTGATGTGTTTCCAGTTTTTGTAAACTGATTTATGATGCCCTTTTATTGGAGCTGTTAATGGTCCAGTCTCTTTCAAGTGAAAACAAAACCTTAAAAATTAAATCCACAGAGGAGTGTCACGCTAGTTTGGAGTTGGATTTTTCCTCACAGGCACTCAAAATAATGTACCACATTCTGGCAATTCATGTAATTAGCATAAGAAGTAATTTTGCTCACGCTGTAAGGTTTCTCAGTGAGAGAGAGAGAGAGAGAGAGAGAGAGATAGCAGGCTAATTAAAGTCAGGTTGAGAGCAATTTTAGCAGCTATTCCATCTTGTAGTTGGTAAAAAAAAAAAAAACACATACACCCATACTATTTTTTTGTCTGATGTGAAAATATAACTATACATTTCAATTAATTTATAAAAATGAATGCATGGCTTGTTATATTTCTTATTGATTATAATATTATTTGATATTATTATTATTTGATTATTAGAAATCATTAAAAAAATCCATTTTATAAGTATTTTTTTCATTATTCAGATTATAGAAGATACAAATAATAATTGTACCTTAAACCAAAACAAAAACCATGTTACTGTTTTTCAAAAAGAATTCTGGAATTGCTGTAAATCTTTGAGTTTTACGAAAAGTGAAGAAAAAAAAAGATTTGGTTATTTGTACATTTTAATTCATCAAAGGGATACTTGATCCAATAAACCTGTATGAACATATATAACAGTTGACGGTAGCCACTGACTTCAACTGTCTATTTTCTTCCATCAACTGATGGTTACTCACATTATTCAAAACAGCTTATTTTATGCTCAACAGAAGAAAGAAACTTTTACAGGTTTGGAACAACTTGAGGGTGAGTAAATTATGACAGAATGTTCATTTTTGGGTTAACTATCCGTTTTAAAAAATATATATTAGTTGTTGTTTTCATTTGTTTTATTTTAATTATCATTTTTTGTGTTATGCTCCGTCCCTTGGATCCCCTTTTTGTTTTTGTTTTATTGCCTTGCTGTAATTGTGATATGTTTTAAGAAAACCCTACTCCGCATTATGACGGGATTTTTAAACGCGTTTTGGCTTTATGGCTTTTTGGCCCTACCAACTCGCCGTGTGTTTGTGTTTGGTTCTGACGAAAATGGCGGACGAGCTGGAAAGAGTACGAATTTCAGCCGCGGAGCTACGAGCAGAAGCGTCGAATTTCACCACACACGGCGACAGTATAAAAGGTTTGGAGCTCTCTAAATGTTTATAATAATGTAAGAAAGGTAGTAGTCGAAGACCAGCCTTATTTTGACATGTCACGTTAAAGTTAGGGTTCATTTTGCTAATAGCTAGCTAGCATAACAGTCAACAACAGTCGTCGCTCATTTGAGTTCAGCGGCGCTTGTTTTTAGCATTTAACATCTCTTGCGTGCTTTGCTGCAGTGTATTCAAAATTATAATATAATAATAGTGCCATATAACTTAAACCACCGATATAAGTGAAACGCTTTTTCATGTGTTTAAAGAAGTAAGTGTAATGCTAACTGTTATACAAGTTATTGAAGGCGTCAACTTCTTCAATGGGATAATTATTTTAAAGGAAGAGTTTAAAATAAGCTGTTATCCAATGCCACCTCTTTAACTTTATATCGTAACTTGATTATTGCTGTTTGTGTTTGTAGTCAACGTATATTGCTGGGTTAGCTTGTTACAGTGCACATGCAACAGGTTATTTTCCTCCGATGCCATAGCAACAGCAATTTGGTCTTGGATTTTTATCAACGAAAGCATTGTAAATTGTGATATATTTCTTTTTTATATAAAGTAGTATAAATAACACATTTACTAAAATTTATGACATTTCCCTAATGCAGCATTTCTTCATCCAGGGGGCCGGGGCCCACTAGGTGGCCTCATGATGCCTTAAAATGATTTCAAATAAGAAAAAAAAAACATTAAAATGAGCCAAAAGAACTGAAAAAATAAGATATTTGTTATTTTAATTCACCTTTTCAATAAGTTCCTTAGCTTTGTTCTTTCAGGAACCAGGATTGTAAAACAATTTCTGAATCATTTTTTCATTAAGCTTGGCCCAGTTTTTGTACAATGCATGTGTGTGTAGCCATTTATTTATTTATTTTTCCGGATATAATTAATATAAATAAATTCATTTTAGTGATTTAGTTTAAATGATTCTCATTTGCACATTCTTACATTCTTGGACATCCTAGATAATTCAGCTAGTCTAATTTTAAAAGTGAGATTTCTAGACTTGGAAAAGTAATGCAAATTAATGAAATCTTATGACATAATGGAAATTTTTAGAATTAATATATTTTTTTCCAGTTATGTCAAGCTCTAAAATATTTTATCAGGCAGAAATTTTGAGAGAAAAAAAAGTAAAAAAAAAAAGTAGTCTTTAATCTTTATCAGTGGGCCCTGTGTTGTGGGCAATTGGAGTCTATGAAGTCAAAAAGGTTGAGAACCACTATTCAGGCAACAAAATATTTGATTTCTATTTTTGTCATCTTTTTCTTAGAATTGCAAGAGGAGGGTAAGAAGCACCGGCAACGAGACAGCAAACACCCAGACTTGCAGTGGTACAAACCTGGTGCTGCCCATCCATGCAGACGTAAGGACAGCGCAGAAGGAGCCGGCTCAGACCCCGTGCACCCACTGGAGGATTGTGTTTTTAATAATGACACCAAAATGCCTGACGGCTCACCTACCAGTCCTGGATGCTCTCATGTAAGCACTGGAGAGTTTCCAAATGATCACAGCCAGCCTGAAGCAAATCATAACACTAAAGGACATGTAGGCAATAATAACCACCAACTTGTGGATGGAAATGCTGTTAAAAGCATTGAAGGTGCTGGTACACCCAGATCACCGAAGCAGTCAAGAAAGATGCGTAAACCTGACCGTGAGATATATCAACCAGGGGGGCGAAGGTCTCAAGTACACAAAGAGACCGGGGTGAGCAAAGAATTAGATGGGGATCGAAGGAGAGAGGAGGACGAAGTGAGTGGGAAATCTGCTGAAACAATTAAGTGTGAGAAAGAGGAAAAGCGTAGAAACAGGCGAGGGAAAGATGGCAGGAAAAAGCAAGAGTCAAAGGGAACTGTAGACTCCCCTTCTGCAAACAAAAATGAAAATAATGTCGAGAGTATCACAGGTAAAGTCAGCAATCTCCATTTAGAGTCTGAGGAAAGCAAAGATGGAGCTGGGCAGGATTGTACAACCCAGAGAAAACCTAGTGGGGAAGGGCGAAGAAGCCAAGCAGGTGGAGGGAATGAAGTGACTGAAGAAGACAAAAAAAAGGAGAGGGGTAATGGGAAATCCAGAGCAGGAAGGGAAAAAGGTAACAACCAGTGCTTTGCCAAGAAAGAGGAAGGGGAAAGAGGAGGAAAAGGCTCAGAAGCAGATCAGCCTGAAGGAAAAAAGCAGAGAAATGTTGGCAGAAAAGAGGTGAGCCGTGGCCAGAACATGAACCATGAAAAACAACAAGGGAACAGGCCAAAAGAGAAAGGGAGACCATCTGAGAGAACCGATTCAAATCGAGTCAACTCTGCCTCAAAGCGATACTCTCAGTCAGACATCCGGCGTCCTCGAAACCGCACCTACAGCACAAGTTCGGCCAGTAGCGGGACCAGTATGGACGGTCTGGCTCAAGCTGAGAGACTTAGAGGGGAGGGCCAGCAGTTGGCGGCACACACTGCGGAGAGGACTGCTGGACAGAAGGAGTTTGGCCGAGGGAGCCAGGGCCGCCCGAGGAGACGGACGGCACGGACATTGTCCTCCACAGATTCGCTGGATGAAAATGAGGTGTGGGAGCGAGAAGATGGGAGAGGCAGAGTTGCTGACGAAGCTAAGAGCACCCAAAAAGGTCCTGAAGGGGGCGAAAGAGGGCAAAGAGTGCCTGCATCTAGCAGCAGAGGAGGAATTTTGAGAGTTTCTTTGGACAAGCATTCAAGCGAGGAGCAAGCGAGCCGAAAAAACCCTAGAGGTCGTGGGAGGGGCATCTTGGTGCTTCCTGCCCACACTGATCTAACTTTGACCCCTGAGCCAAGGCCTCAGCTTGGAGCAATGAGAGGAGGAATGGGTCTTAGCCGAGGAAGAGGCGGCCGTGGAGGAGGGACAAGACGCCTTTGGGACCCAAATAACCCGGATAAGAAACCCGCACTGGTGTCAAGCCAACAATCCCAGCATGCATCTCTCCAGCAGGCTTTGTACTTGCAGCAGGGTGGATGCGGGCCGCTGCACTTTCTGGACACTGATGACGAGACCACAGGAAGTCCTCCTGTCCTTCAGGGTGAGTTTTTTCAAAACCAGCAAGCCGCTGCCATGGCTTACTACAAATTCCAGAATTCAGATAATCCTTACTGCTATCCGCTATCGGCCAATTCCCCAAACACCCAGCCACGCTATCCTTACCGATATCACATTCCCTGCCAAATACCTGGCTCCAATGGGATGTATCCCGCCTCTATGCCACCTTTTTATGGACCCTACGGGCAAGGTGGGCCAGGTTATCCCTCTCCAGCTGGATCTGGTCTGACTCCAGAAGAGGCAGAGGTGCACACCAGAGGAGAGCTGGGAAAGTTTCTTCGGCTGGCTGACAGTCAGGAGCTCCAACTCAGTAACCTGCTGTCCCGGGAACGACTGAGCCAGGAGGGACTGGAGAGGATGGCCCAGCTCAGGTGTGTATTGAATGTTGAACATTTTGCATGGGAAAGATTTGTTTTATTAGATTTTTACAGTTAGTAAAAATTAACTTTATTTTGAACTTATTCTGTGTTTCTATTTCTTCTGTTGTTTATGCAGAGCTGAACTCCTGACATTGTATGAGCGGGTGATTTTGACAGACATAGAGTTCTCTGACTCTCAAAACCTGGATCAGGCTCTGTGGAAGAATGTGTTTTACCAGGTGATAGAGAGGTTTAGGCAGCTACTGAAGGACCAGACATCAGACCCAGCCCCACAGATAAAAACCATGCTCATGACCTTACTGGAAGAGGTAGATATGTACAGAGTGGTTAATAGCCTTCTTATGAAAGTCCTTGTCATTGTCTAATTTTTCATTAAGTAAGTATACAATAAAATGGATAAAGACATTTTATAATGTTCCAAAAAATATATATTTCAAATAAATGGTTATTTTGAACTTTTCTATTCTTCAAAAAAATTCTGAAGAAATGTCACAGTTTCAAATAATGGCTCCTGAGAATTCAGCTTTCCATCACAGGAATAAATTACATTTTAAAATAAAATGTAATTAAAATAGAAAACGGTTGTTTTAAATTATAAATAAATAATATTTGACAATATTTCTGTTTCACCACAATTTAATCAAAATAAATGCAGCTGGAACAGATTTATTTCAAAAACATTTTAATAGTCTTACCAAACCTAAACGTTTGAATGATATTTAGGTTTAGATGCTCTTATCCAGAGCGACTTACAAAAAGTGCTTTTGCTTTACATATGAGATTGTTTAAATATGTACTGGTCTTTATGGAAGAATAGAATTGTGAAAAACTTTTTATTTTATTTTATATAACATCATTCTGTAATATAATCAATTTGTGACAGCATGTTAAGATGCAGTGTTTGTTTTTTTTTCCTAGGGGGCAGTATTCTTTGATTCGCTGCTACAGAAGTTGCAGACTGTTTTTCAGTTCAAGCTGGAGAACTATATGGACTGTATGGCTATACGAGCAAGACCTCTACGCAAGACGGTATGCTCCTTGTGTTTTTTTTTAATACTGTCATGTGATGAATTACTTGGGAGTATGTGCCCAGCAGCTGCAATAATGCCCTTTAAGCAACTTCTAATTGTAGTGGTTTTCTTGTCTTAAAGGCCCTTTACAGTTAGTTCGGTAGCACTTTATTTTACAGTCCTGTTTCTCATGTACATACCATGTACTTATTATAGTAATTACAATAACTAGGTAATAACTAGGTACTAATCCTGAACCTAACCTTAACCCATGTATTTACCTTATATTACCAGTACTTTCTTAGGTAAGTACACTGTAGGTGCACCGTACGTACACATACTGTAAAATAAAGTGCAACCGTTAGTTATACTATTGTTGAGCACATTCAATAAGTGTGAATCCTCTTTACCTTGTTGCAGGTGAAGTATGCTCTGATCAGTGCCCAGCGCTGCATGATCTGTCAGGGGGATATAGCACGATATCGTGAACAGGCTAGCGAATCTGCTAACTACGGAAAGGCACGCAGGTAATTGTCATGGCCACATTAAACAGAAAAAGTGTATTTTATAGTATAGTACGCTATTTCAGTATATATACATGTGCTTGTGTTTATATCATAGTGTATAAAATGAATAAAAACAGCATGAATATATTTTTCATCAATTTACCAATGACAAAGACATCGTGTTAATTTTTTTTTTTTTTTTTTTTCTCATGTGCAGTTGGTATCTAAAAGCTCAGCAGATTGCTCCAAAAAATGGAAGACCCTACAATCAGCTGGCCCTGCTAGCAGTGTATACGGTGAGAATTCAGCATAACAGAATTTTTATTAGATTAAGGGTTAGAATATTAACATTTTAATTAAAAATGTTAAGACTTGTTAATTGCACTGATATAATTTTTTTTATTATTATGAGGTTGAGGTTTATTATGAGTGGCTTGTTTGATATTGGCTTAAATGATGACTACTAAAATTAAAGTTAAATTAGTTCTTTCTCCTCTCATCTCATTTAGAAGCGAAAGCTGGACGCTGTATACTATTACATGCGTAGTCTAGCTGCCAGTAACCCAATCCTCACAGCCAAGGAGAGTCTGATGAGTCTGTTCGAGGAAGCCAAACGCAAGGTATGCATGGTAATGCTGCTGCACAAACAGAATAATACAACTTTGATTTAATTCAATTTAAATAGTAATGGAAATATTAAACAATATTGGGTGTGCAGCTGAAAAATGTCAGTATTATTAGTGTTTTATTTGTTGTTCTCTCCTAACCAAGGCTGACCAGATTGAACGTAGAAGGAAGCAAGAAGCAGATGGAGGTTCCCATGGTCCCCGAGGTCATGTAGGTGGGCGTCGTGGTGAGGATGCCACCCGTGTGGAGATCTGGATACGTCCCACCGGGCAGCCGGGCACTTCTCGTCCGACAGGCAGTGAATCGGGCAAAGACTCCGAGCAGGATGGAGAGCTGGGAACTCTGAGTGCCAGTGATGTGAGTGCTTATGAAAACATGTGTCATTTGCTCTGCTCACAGTTAAATCCGTTTGAGATGTCA
This sequence comes from Schizothorax lantsangensis, assembly GCA_027422415.1. Taxonomy (NCBI): domain Eukaryota; kingdom Metazoa; phylum Chordata; class Actinopteri; order Cypriniformes; family Cyprinidae; genus Schizothorax; species Schizothorax lantsangensis. Next base: position 20,573,499 of record CM049856.1, on the reverse strand, counting down.
CCATTGCTGATACATCTGCTAACAAACGGATACATTTTTTTATATTTTTTTTAAAACAACATCCATCAAGAAACATCTAGCAGCCTGTTACACTTAAGGAAATATTCCTCTGAGCCACGCAAATGTTTTCACAAATTTTTCAAAAAGCGGGCACAAACAGGCACATGTATGACACACGTACAAACACCGCGCACATTAGGAGAGCCAAAGAGGTCACATTGAGTTGTTTATGAGTCGCACAGGATGAGGCTGACTATGAGTCACCCATCAGTGGCAGAAAAGGGCGTCATTGTGCCGTGATGCACCCGTCATTTTGGTAACCTTGGATATTTGCCCAAGTCAACAACAAATGCACACATACACTTTAAGAAAGTTAACCTCTTCCACCCCACCATTCGTCTTTTGTAAGGGTTAGCAGGTTGTTTTGAGCCCGCTGCTTCAGGCAGTACACTGATTTAATTAAATGAGAGCGCTTTAAGTTTATCAGCTAAACAAGGTGCTCATCCTGTGGTGAGGTTGTCAATTTTCTGATTGTTTTGTTTGCGTGTTGAGTTGGTGACTGTGCACACCTATGGAGCTATTGGTTTGAGGGGGAAAACATGAGCTATTTTTTATTTCGATGAACGATCGCTATAATTACAATAATTTTAGATGAGTTAAATTACTCTTTTCTTTACATTTTCTGTCTTGTTCTTTACAGCTCAACAAGAGGTTTATTTTGAGTTTCCTGCATGCTCATGGAAAGCTCTTCACTAAAGTAGGGTAAGTCTCAATGTCAGCAGATTTGTTGTAAACATCCATTTTTACTGCTTTGCTTTGCTTTTAATTTGACATTAAAAGTTAGGCCCCACTTAATTTTTAGGTGGCCTTAAAGGGATACTCTACCCCATTTAGGGGGCAGTAGTGGCCTAATGGATAGCGAGTCAGACTTGTAAGCGGAAGGTTGTGGGTTCGAATCTCGGGTCCGGCAGGGATTGTTGGTGGGGGGAGTATCCTCCTTCAATACCACGACTGAGGTGTCCTTGAGCAAGGCACCGAACCCCCAACTGCTCCCCGGGCGCTGTAACATGGCTGCCCACTGCTCCGGCTGTGTGTTCACTTAGGATGGGTTAAATGCAGAGAATACATTTCACTACTGGTTATATACTCTCTATGTAATTGTGTATGTGACAAATAAAAAAAATAATCTAATCTAAAATGAAAATTTTGTCGTTTTTCACTTACCCCCATGTCGTTCCGAACCCGTAAAAGCTTTGTTAGTCTTTAGAACACAATTTAAGATATTTTGGATGAAAACTGGGAGGCTTGTGACTGTCCCATTGACTGCCAAGTAAATTGCATGTCAAAGTCCATAAAAGTATGAAAAGCATCGCCAGAATACTTCATCTGCCATCAGTTGTTCAATCATAATGTTATGAAGCGACAAGAATACTTTTTGTATGGAAATAAAACAAAAATAACGACTTTATTCAAAACTTAGGCACAGTAACGTCTCCTCTGTGTCTCAGTCTTCTGTATCAGCCATGACACAGGGATACATCTTTTTCGTCGATTTACGCTCTGATTTGAACGCAAACAGCGCACCCTTGTGGCACGGCTGATACAGAAGAGTGAATGCATTTTGTGTCCAGGGGATAATAACACAGAGGAGACGTTACGGTGCCTAATTGTTGAATAAAGTTGTTATTTTTGTTTTTACTTCCGTACAAAAACTATTCTCGTCGCTTCATAACATTATGATTGAACCACTGATGGCAGATGAAGTATTCTGACGATGCTTTTCATACTTTTATGGACTTTGACAGTGCAATTTACTTGGCAGTCAATGGGACAGTAACAAGCCTCCCGGTTTTCATCCAAAATATCTTAAATTGTGTTCTGAAGACTAACGAAGCTTTTACGGGTTCGGAACGACATGGGAGTAAGTGAAAAACTACAAAATTTTTATTTTGGGGTGGAGTATCCCTTTAACTACTATGTACTTACATTTAAGTTAGTCATTTGGTACAATGCACTTATTGTGTACATACTTTTTTTATATTGTACTTGTATTAAAAAAAAATACCTGCATGTAGTTACATCTGTAATTATAGTAGGTAAGGCTACCTAATATAAAGTGGGGCCGAAAGTTATCTAGTCAAATCATATTGATTTTAGAAGAGATCCTAGATTATTTATAGTAAGCAACAGCTCCTGAAAGGAATGCTTTTGGATCAGAACTAGTCAATTTACAGCACTAACTAAAAACATATTTGATTGGAATATAATCTTCAATTATATTTGGCAGGTGTGTTATTCAGAGATGTAATTAATGTTTAAAAAGACTTGTTCTGGGAAGATTTTAGATTTTCTATCAAATATCAAAATTTAATTTTAGATTTTTTTATATGGTATTAGAGCTGCACGATAAATTGTTAAAAGTTTGCAATCTATGGAGCTATTGATCACTGACAAGCTACGCAATATCGAGTTCATTATCGAAGGCGATTCGTCTGCGATAATGAACTCCATATTGTGTAGCTTGTCAGTGATCTATGGCTCTGTGTATTAAATGCCGCTCCATTTGAAAGCAGGTGATGGGAATTTAGCGCTAATCACGGAACCGGCTTTACTGACGAGATGCGCATGACAATCGCGATCGATATATCGCCCAGCCCTAGTAGCGACCAAAATAGAGCAAATCCCCTTTTACTGGTGCTTCAAATAACGTTTGTCGATTGCATTGTTTTGCCACTAGGGGGCAAAAAGTGACTCTTAAAAAATTTACTTGTCATTGAATCATTCATTCAAGAGACTTGTTAAAAAATGCTGATTCATCCAATAATAAAAAAGTGAAATATTTTAGTGGTCGACCGATATATCACCACGGCTGATATATCGGCCAATATTTGGCATTTTCTGGCAATACAAGGTGGGACTTTTATTTTGACAGTGCTGAGAACGGCAGCGCCTGAGCACACAGTGCTCACATTCTCCCTGACTCATTCTTGTTGGCTGTCGTCGTTAACAGTTCTGTCTAATACGATAGAAGTCTGTCTAGTAATCAGATAGAATCTAGGGATAAACAAAGGAATTAATCAAAGTATTATAACAATTGCTTTTATATTATTAGTAATAGAAAGGCAAACATTATAATACTTTCTCGTTTGCCGTTAGCATTCAGCAAATACACATTTACATCATTTAAACAAATCTTTGAATTAATGATGAACATTTAACATTGACTGTCAGTCTGTGTGAATTGAATGCGGACAGTAGGAGAGTTCAGCTTCACTGGAGACGCGCTATCGACAAACTTTAAACTTGTGATTTCAAATTATGCTGCACTTTATGCATTTTCCCACTGTCATATTCATGTCATTTTCACTGTGTGCTGTATGTAAACTGACTGTTTACCTTGACTTTATTTGAAAAAATACAATTCTCAATGCACGCAAACTTCCCAGAATACAGAGTGCCCTGTTGGTTACAGTGTTTACTTCCTTTTAATTGTATTTTATAAAATATTTATTTATTTGTCAAAAAAAACTGTCATCAAGTATAAGTATGTTTATTTTACACATTTTTAATCCATTTTCAAATTTCTTAAATATTAATTAAAATAAACAAAATTATATCGGACACACTGCTTTCCAAGATATCGGTATCGGCTGTCAAAAAAACAATATCGTTCGACCACTAAAATATTTATGAGTGAGTCATTGAATCATTCATTCAAACCACTTTTTCATAATTTTAATATTAAAAATTGGTGTATTAAATATATTATATTTTAAATGCATATATTAAAATGTTTAATAATTCATTCAAATTAATGAAACCCTTTTAAACAGAATGCAGCAATAATATTGTCACACATTATTTTGTTTAGTTCAGACTTGTGGGAGAATCTGAGACAAAAAAAAAATTTTGATTCTCAAATTATCCAGAATCGTGCAGCTTTATATTGTACGGAAAATATTGTTACATTTTTGTATATAATATTTTGATTGAAGTTTTATTTAAATTTCTACTCTTGAGCTGCCATAGAAATAGCCTTTCCTGGTGATATGGCATTAAATAAACAAATAAAACATGACAGGCTGATAATTACCACAGAAAGTAATTTTGATTGAGAATAATTTGTACTCATTTGCATAATGTGTTGTGATTGGTCCTCAGGATGGAGAGTTTTCCTGCTGTAGCCAGTCGAGTGTTGCAGGAGTTCCGGGCCCTCCTCCAGCACAGCCCCTCCCCCCTCGGCAGCACACGCATGCTGCAGATCATCACTATTAACATGTTCACCATCCATTATGCACAGATCAGAGGTAAAGATTCAACATTATCAGTGGCCGTAGATCCTGTCTGGTCCATTGAAAATAATCTCTCTTGCTTCTCACTTTGCTGTGCCTCTCACTCTTTCTCTCTTTCTCTAGCTGAAGGGCAGGGTGAAACTCGGTCTGTGTTAGAGGAGCAGACCATATCTCTTGGTTTAGCTATGTTTGGTCTCCTTGTGCAACGTTGCACTGAACTCCTAAAAGAAACACCTGCTGGTGAGTCGACAATGGCTGTTTCACTAATGTGCTGCCTACATAGACAGCATAAAGTCACTCTCAGTATTTGTGACTCCTATGCAGCTTTGTCTAATTGTTTGCTTCCCTTTTGTCTCTGCCAGAGCCTATCCCAGCAGAAGAGCTGGGGGAGTTTGATGAAATGGACGATGAGGAGGGGATGGTGCGGGTGTCTGTCTTCCCTCCTGACCTCAGAGAGCTGCTGCCCAGCATGAAGGTCTGGTCCGATTGGATGCTCGGCCACCCAGACAAGTGGAACCCTCCTCCCTGCAGTATTCAGTGAGTCCTGCTCGCATTACATTTTCAGGGCCGTGTTGATTTGAAACTGAGCTGTAGTAATGGTTGTACTCTGTGTGTTTCTAGGGATGGTCCAGATGTGTGGCAGTGTCTTGCAGATCTGTGCAACTCTTTGGCCCGCGTGTATCACGGCGAGGTTCTGCTGTATAAAGCTGATGTAGATGGAGAAGGAGACGAGGAACTCCGAGTACTACAGCTAGAGGAGGACAAAATGCTCTCTGGCTTTGTCCCGCTGCTCGCTGCCCCACAGGAAGCTTGCTATATAGACCAGGGAACTGATGCGGTCAGTAATGTACTCGCCTATGGATTGTATTGTCAAAATTACAGCTGTCAATAGATTACATTAATATAATTTTTTATTTTAAGTAGTCCATTCAGTCCATTATCGCCTGCTAGGTGGAGAATATATAAAATGTAGGACTGTCAATAGATTACAGTAATTTGTATTTTCATTTAGCTATTTTCTTCTTTTTTTAGCTTTTTTTTTTACTGTAATTTTCCAATATGTTTTATATTTTAGTTAAAATTCTGTCTGTATTTTGTTAAATAAATTAGCTATTTATTTATTTTAAATTCCAGTTTACTTCAATTGACCTTTTTTCATTTTGTATTTTTTATTTTATATTTTTATGTAGACCATTCAGTCTATTATTGCCTGTTTGGTGGATAATATTAGGGCTCTCAGTAGATTAAAATACTAGCTATTTATTTATTTGCCATTTTTAAGCTTTTTTATCCAATTTGCTAAAATTGGAAACTGTACTTTAGATTTTATTTTACTTTTTTTGGTCCATTCAGTGTTAATGCATTAATTCTTCTTTTGAGGAAAGAAAATAGTCGATGATAATCGAATTCTTCTGTACAAAGGCTGCAAATGACTTTAGTAAATTTAATAAATTAATTAGCCGACTTTTTCATTCATTTACTAATAAATGAGAGCAGATATGTGGTGTCGTTCTTATTCTGATCAATCATAGAAATCACATAGAACGGAATTAGGCTCAATTAAGTCAAATTAATTTGCATTTTATAATATTAAAAATTTTCTCTAATAAATCAACTTAGCTGCTGTAGTTATCTCCAATCTGAATGATTGTTTTTATTTGTAGGCTATAGCAGCGGACTGTAAGAGAGTGACCGTTCTGAAGTACTTCCTGGAAGCTCTGTGCGGGCAGGAAGAGCCGCTGCTGGCTTTTAAGGGAGGAAAGTACATTTCCATGGCAACACCTCCTACACCCAGCGTAAACACAGAGAACAAGGTGCAAACGCAAGAACAGGTACAGCGAATCTCTCATTACTGGGCTGTATTTAGCTTTTCCTCAAATCTGAGACCATTATTTTTCCAGTAACTCGCCCAAGAGAGAGTGTGGTTAACAGAGCACTGCTACTTCCTGTTTTCTCAGGAGGATGATGTCATTGTGGAGGAATCGTCTCTCTCTGCATCGGAGGAGAGATCGATGGAGAGATGGAAGGAGACGGAAGTGAGGATGATATCAGAGAGCTGAGGGCACGGCGCCACGCTCTCACACACAAGCTGGCACAGCAACAGAAACGGCGGGACAAGATACAGGTATCTCCAGATGCCATCTTTATCTGTACACCTTGTCTACTTTTAACATTAATGATTGTTGCACCAGAATATTTCAAGCTAATGATATAGAGCTGAGCAAGTGTCCGTTTCTGTCCTTCAGGCTGTTCTGCAGATGGGTGGGCAGCTAAAGATTGAGATCAGGCCGTTCTATCTGGTCCCTGACACAAACGGCTTCATAGATCATCTGGACGGCCTGAGGAAGCTTCTGGCCTGTGGGACGTACGTCCTGGTTGTGCCTCTTATTGGTGAGGCCCTCTTTGATAATTAAAACACACACAAGCGTTTCACTCTTCCTTTATGTTTAATGTTTCTGTGTCTTTGTGACAGTGATCACGGAGTTGGATGGTCTGGCTAAAGGACAGGACAGTCGTGAGGGGGTCGGTAATGGTGCCCATGCCCGACAGGTGCAGGAGAGAGCCAGATCAGCGGTCAGGTTTCTGGAGAAAGCATTTGAATCTAGAGATCCCTGCATCAGAGCGCTCACCAGCAGAGGAAACACACTGGAGTCCATCGCCTTCCGCAGTGAGGACACTTCTGGACAAAAGGTATGTGTGTTTCTTTCTGTTTTGTGAAAGTATGGTGGTGTTAAAATACAGAGGATTGTGCTGTTTCACACTTAGTTCACACTCCCATTCTGTTCCTCTCTCTGCTGCCAGTTTCTTTTCATGTTGTTTTATTTGGATCTGAACCACTGTAAGTTTGTCATTAACTTCACTGCTCCAGGCAGCTGTTTGTCATCAGTAGTGGTTCCACGTCTGCAAAATTTAATACCAAAATATTGGTATTAAGGACTGCCTTAATACTGCCTTAATAGCCATAGCAAATTGTTCTTGACAGCTAAGTAATTAGTTTATTTATGAAGTCCAAATCATTGATGCCGTTAAAAAAAATATTTTTTTAATTTTATTTTATTCAGAGAAATCATTATTTTGACTATCAGCCATTTAAATACTTGTAGGAAATTAGTTTAAAATGTTAAATGCTGTTTTCCCACACAATTACTCACAAAATTGATCTTTAAATAATTTTTATATTCATATATGCACCAGTGTAACAATACATATTTACTGATATATTTTACCAGAAACAGTTTTGCTTTGTTTAGTTAGTGAAGTTCAAATCCTTGATGCCCTTAAAATTTTATTTTATTGTATTTTTTTCCCAGTCAAAGTATCATCTCAGCTGTTTAAATTTGTGTTGCCAATTAAATACAAAATGATTTTTTAATTATTTTATGCACCAGTGAAACATATTTATAACTTATGATCAATCTAAATAAATAACTTATCTTTTTCAGAATCATTTTAGTTTAGTGATTACACAACTGAATTTTGAATTGATCTGAAATGAACAGTTCAAACTGAATTTGTCAGCTCTAAAGCTACTTTTGATACTGAAGTTAAAATCGGAGATGCTTTTAAGATCTGTCTTAAGACTCTCATAAGTAACAAGTCAGACAGACTGCAGAATTAGTCTAACGATGATCTTCAGGGAACGCAAGACTCAGATACGGCTTCATGGTGCGCACCCATGTTCAGATAATGGCTTCCACATCAACCAGCAACTCTAGTGTGAAAAATCCTTTGAGAAGTTCAGAAAAGTTCAGCACATGAGGCTTTAAACTCTATTTTAATTCTGCCCACTCATTGTGCGTCTCTCTGTCTCCCCAGGGCAACAACGATGATGTCATCCTGTCCTGCTGTCTGCACTACTGTCAGGACAAAGCCAAGGACTTCATGCCTGCTGAGAGAAGTTAGTTCACTTACTTTTACTTGTTAGGGGCAATTCAAACAGGACACACTTTTGCATTACACCTGAATTAGTTTTTAATTATCAATCCATTTACACAGTTTTATGGCATTAGACTTTATGATTGCCATGTTTTTAAAGAAATAGTTAATGCAAAAATGAAACTCAGGCCATCCAAGATGTAGATGAGTTTAGGGCTGCAAAAAGATTAATCGCATTAAAATAAGTTTAAACATGTAAAATTAAAAACATGTATGTGTGATTTATTTATACATACATAATAAATATGCACAGTACACATACATATAGCATGTAAACATTAACTTTTATTTTGAAAGCGATTAATCGTTTTGCAGCCCTAGATGAGTTTGTTTCTTCATCATGTTTTGTATTCTCCAGATGGGCCGGTGAGGTTATGCAGGGAGGTGGTCTTGCTCACGGACGACCGCAATCTGCGAGTCAAAGCTCTCACACGCAACGTGCCAGTCCGGGACATCCCAGCATTCCTGATTTGGGCTAAAGTAGGCTGAAGCGCAGAACTGACCTACCGCTGTACAAACCAATCATCCTCCACTGTAAAAGTTGGAGATGAAGAAATTGTCACACAGAGAGGATGAATATTAAGGGGAGAAATACTACAAGCTTTTTGTCAAACCGACAAAAAAAAGAGCGGAGTGACACATCAAGCCACTTTACAAGAAGAAATGAGGATTTTCCCCTTACAACGCAGCGTGCATAGACAACCGCTTACTTCTGAGGGTGAGATAGACACGATTGGAGGGGGTTGAAACCAGCTTAGCTGATTCGGGGGTTGATTAAAAGCCAGGATGAAGAAGATGCACGCAAGGTGTACGTGTGAGCGAGAGAGTGTCAGCTTGTAGTGTTTGTGTGAAGTCACACGTGCTGCGGATGAGCTCATTCCAGCGCTTGGGCTGCTCTCATAGGGCCTGCGATGAGGCGAGAGCTCCAGTAGGGGGCGGCGTGAGGCGGTCTCACCTTCCACTTCAGCGGCCCATGAGGCCCTGATTGCGTTTTCATCGCTTCAGTGCATGCTTGGTTTGCTCTGAGCATGATTGTTTTAAAGCTCTTATGATTTTTACCTGCTCATTTAAGTTTGCATTGCATTTTTGACTTCAGTTTGGACTGTCAGGTTCTTATTTTCATTTAGGTCACGTGGTTTAGTTGTAACACCCTCATAACTGTCTGATCTTCTGTAGTAGTATCTTTATAAGTGTGTGAATCCAAGTCAGAATATAAGACTGTAATGTGTGTGTGTCAAGTAAATACTAAAGTAATGAATCTGTCATCACAGTAGTTTTAATACAGACTAAAATGAGGCTTTCAACACATTGCCATTGCTGAAAATTAACCACAAACTTTATCTGTCTCTTAATGGAAATCTGCATTTTTGAGGTCAAGCTAACAGAAAAGTTTGTTTCCTTTTTTCCCCACAACCATCAAGAAAACGTGCATCTCATTCATACTTTAGTCTTGGAAATGTTTTCAGATGTTCTGTGCAAATTATTTTCACATCTGTATTAAGTGGAGTGCTTTGTCTGTGCTTGTGTTTTAGTGTATTTTTTTCATTTCCAAAGCTTAAGTATTGTAATTCTAATGGGACCTGGTATGTCATCTTGTTACAGTCTTGTCATTGTTTTAATGCTAAAAAAAATATCATCCTCTTCTTTCTGTTCTGTGGTAAGAAAAAGCAGCATCTGAATTATTCACCTCTGATTACAAGTCTTCCTAATTTGTTTTTAGTGTTGTGGATTTAATTAAAACTAATTTCTGCGTTAATCATTTGTATTGTTTGGCATTTGCTGCTTCTGTTTTATACTGATTACAGGTTTAATGGCACTGCATTGGAGCAATTTAACCCCATAATTACAGTGCTTATTTAAGATCAGCGTCTTGTTTTCATCTGATATCACTGGAGATCGAAGATCAGCACTGACATCTTTGAGTGTGTGAATTAAAGTCAAAGGTTAGTTGACTGGTTTCAAATATGGCAGAGGTTTTTCCACTAAGCAGTGCACTAGGATCTTTTCCTTCTTTACTCAAAGGAAGTGAGCATTTATGTAACAGTAACGGCTTTTTTAGTTAATTGTAGGTTTTGATGTAAATCTGAAATGGCTTTTCTAATTACCAGCCCCCTAAGGCTAACAACTAAATACCCTGCATTTTCAGGACTTTAGATGAGGTCACTTGAGTTTATTAAATGAGTTTAACCTAAAAAGATAATTGTTAGTCCTATTTTTTTTTTTCTTACACAAAACGTTTTTCATTATTCCTTTGTTCATGTCAAACTCAATCACATGCCCTGAGAGTGCTGAATTTTTTTATTAAGTCTTAATTCTATAATGCATACATCGAATACTTGTTCAATCTGCAAAGTACAAACATTAAATTGAATTAGACAAGTGGAAAATCTGTGCAAACTGTTCAGACTTCAGAAACATCTTAAAATATAACATCATGAACCAAACTGGCCTGCGGGGTAAGTACAAAAAAAAGCTGAAAATTCTGTACAATTTAAAGACTAATAAAAATCTGAAAAAGAAAAAGGTCCTATATATGTTTGGTATTCAAATTCCAGTATTATATTACATATTCATGAGGGAGTAAGTGATTGATTATTGAGCTCCTTGATATTAATATGATTATATTTGGCATAATCCTTGCCTGTAGAAATGTTCATAAAGACAATCATGTCCTCAGAGAAATAGCACGTGACTTCCAGCAGATGCAGCAGCCTATCAGGAATTATTTTTACATGCATGGCAGATTTCAGTATGATGTTGCTATGGTTAGGTCAGCTCAAGTTCTGCTAGAGGTCACGACTAAAGCAGTAAATCATCGCGCCTTCATTGCTTTTCACATTAACATGCAATAACATAAATAGAAAATTCTATAAAACTATAATAAAAAAAAAAAAACATGATTCAATGACTTCCATGAGCATCGACTCTGAAATGATGAGTTTTAGAGACGGTCTTAAACATTAACACTCATATCTTGCTCACGCAGAGAAATGCATGTATTTCAGTCACACAAGAGCTTCCTTATGAGGTCAAAGTCCTCCAGTGCAGCTGTAAACAGACCTCACTGAATATCAGAAACAAAACTATACATCAACATGTGGAGAAAAAAATCAGCTGTCTTCAAACTTAAACTGAAGCTGGCAACATCTAACATCTTGGCTTGAGTTCCTTCTGTAAAAAACAACTGAGCTGCGTGTGCTACACAACCTGGAAATCTTGAGTGTGCTTTACTGTCACGATTCACCATCTGCTGCAAAATTTAACCCTCATTTGAAGGCACAAAGCTGATAGTATAATGCTTAGGGGCATGCGGTTTGGAAAAAATTAAAACATTTAAATGCAGCGGAAAAAATAGTGTTAATGAATGGGTAGAGGTGTCAAAGTTGCTGGATATCACTGAATACTAAATACAGTTTTCCACAAACAGAGCACATTAATGTAAAGATCTAGAAGGAAAGTATTAAACACCTCATTGCACTTTCTTCTGAACAAAATACTTGAGAAACTCCTAATAGCTGAGGTTGAAGCTGCTGTGTAGTGAAACGTAACTTAATTGAACATCACATTCTAATCAAATACTGCAATACACTTTTCATGTTCATTCAGATCTGTAAACATCAGCATTCCACTCAAATCCTTGGTGACAAAAGTGCATCTTGGTCTAGCAACACCTGCCTGACTTTTTTGGTCTACAAAAATGAAGTTGTCCCAGAGATAAACCAGTATAAATACATTATACATTGGACAGAGCATCCTGAAGGTCATTTTAGGGTATTTTGGTCAAATAAATGTGCATGTTTGGAGAAAAGAAAGTGTGTTAATCACAACATCATAAAACCCAGTGAAAGAGCCGTCGAGTTGAGTGGATGTTTGGTGTGAAGAGCTTGAGTCTGTGAATCCATCACAGCGATGTGCTGCAGGTCGTTTCCAGATGAGAGAATGCTGCTGCTAACCTTAAGGCATGATATCTGAGGACTGTGCGCTCTTTCACATGAGGTCTCATGACAACAGTACTCCCCAGAGAGGAAAACATCCTGGTGCCGTTCCAAAGTCCTGTGAGCAAAGAGAGAAAACTTAAGTAAACAACTTTGGTGCAAAAATAACGAACTTTTAATTGTTAAAATGACTAGCTGAACTAATCTTTCAGAAAAGAGCAGTCCATACAACAACTGTGATGATGATGATGATGATGATGATAACAGAAAGGAAGGATATAGTTGAAATCACTTTCAAAATGTTTTTTTTTTCCAGCTAATGAACACTGAAAATTAACAAACTATTAATAGCTGGTAAGGTAGTTAAGTTTAGGTATTAGGTAGGATTAGGGATGTAGAATATGGTCATGCAGAATATGTGCTTAATAAGTACTACTAAATAGCCAATATGTTAATAGGCATGCTAATAAGCAACTAGTTAATAGTAAGAATTGGTCCCTATACTAAAGTGTTACAGTTTATTATGAAAAATGCACAAAATCACTATTTTAAAAATGTAAATAAAATATATATTTTCCAAAACATGCAAAAAAATTAAAAACCTCCAAAAATCAAAGCTATAAATCTAAACAAGTTGTGTTCCAAATTCGAGGTTGATATCTTAAAATATGAGTTTTCAGTAAGATTTTGTTTGGGTGCAGTAACAAACATTTCTACTAGATAAAATTTGCTTTGCACTTGTTTCCAATGTGGTCATTTTCAACCACGAACAATACAAGAGTATCTATTTTTTCACAACTGTTTAACCTTTTTGAATCATGACCATGATTTTTTCAAAACCTTTAGCAAGTTTCAAACCATTCAGATGAAGTAAAAAAAAAAAAAAAAAAAAACGGAAACCCAAAATTTGTCAGTCAAACATGAGCCTGAGCATCCACATCCATATTCGCGTCCACACCAGCGGATGATATTATCTGTTTATTCTAAGCACATGCATGTCTGCCGCTAAGAATTCTAAAGCTTGTTGTAGCAGGATTGATTCTGATTGGGTGTCAATGTTTTAATCATTCAGCAGCTGAAAAGAAAACGTTCTTAAAGTGATTCCAACCATATCGTGTTGTGCTTTTATCGTTTATAGCTGTGGTGTGGACTCTGCTATTTTTCGAACTATATATTTATCATTATCTTTATAGTTATCGCCTTGGTGTGAACAGGCCTTAACACTGGCTGGATGTTCAAACTGAAAACTCACCTGATTATGACTCATTCTCCATGGTAATTGAAACCGGCTGGCATACCTCTGCAAGACAAACCCATACAGATCAGTTTCATAAATGCATACATTTCCTCATATTACAGTGTAATCAGCCGACTACATTAGGAAGCATTAGGCGAGTGTATATTAAGGAGCAGTGTGTCTCAGTAAAGCTTCAGGGAAATCATTGGATTTTTAATAATGTCTAGTGATGCCTCAAAGAATTCACAGTGTTCTCTGGCATATATGAAGGGTGTGAAAGCTGAGTGTTGACGTACCGATGTTCGCCGGGCTGCCGTCTTTCTGCTCCTCAGAGTGCATATTGTTGCCTAGGAGATGATTCTGTGACTCACTCAGAGGTCTGGGGTTTGTCTGTCCATCAACAGTGCTGTTAACATAACAACCATTATGTGCCAGTCACAAACACTTACGGATGTTTTCACTGGCCTCATCTCACATTACACTATACTATTAACGACTATGTTTCTGGGAAAACAGATCTGGGATTAAAAAAGATTTGACAAAATGATCTGAAACAGCTGAGGGGGAAAATAATCAGTTTAATTCGTCTTCACAACAAACTGCAGAATTATACTGTCATTCAAGTGACTAGTGGTATTGTTAACAAATGAGATTGTAATTACCATTTAATGGCCTGGTGTTCAACATTGCCTTGCTCTGAGTCAACGTTTACTAGGCGGGTAGGGAATGTGTAGCCATCACCCAAACTAGAGGAAGAAAACAAAAAAACAATTAACAGTTACCATAACCTGCCAAAAACTTGCTTAGAAATGTAATATTAACATGAATTTAACATGAACGTGTTATTCACCGTCTTAATACACATTCCTGTATTGAATTGTGAATGATTGGTGTAACATTATTTAAAAACAAAATGGTTTAAGTTTTGTAATCTTTAATTGAAATGCAGAGAATAACTCTTCCTCTTAAACGCTGTAAAATCCCAAATGTAGGGCCCTATTTTATTTTTTTCCAAATTCCATTTTTTTCCCCGTCTTAATTTCTCTGGGTTCCATTTTTTTCCGTTTTAATTTTTCACAATTTTACAGCAATGTATTAAAATGTTAATAAAAATTTCCATTTTATGGCCCTATAAAATACGTTTTCAAATTCAAATTCAGGTATATTTTGACCAAATTCTGTGTTTTCCATTAATTTTCTGGATTCCAATTTAATGGTTTTATTACATTTTAATAATCAAAAACATCTCTAATTAATTGATTTCATTAAAAAATATAAACTTTTTTTCTCCAAAAAATACTGTGTTGTGTATTTACATTTTTCTGGTAAATAAATTCTGGCGCATAATGTTTTAATAATTTTATTAGCAGCAGTAGTACAATCATTACATTAAGTAATATATTTGTCAGTTTCTTCAAGTTAAACCAAACTTTTATTTTGACGGGTTGCTGCGGTTACCCACTTTTGATTTATTCAATTCCGTGTTATACAGTAAATTCCATCTTTATGACTGGATTCCGCGTTTCCGTCCACGTTTTCCTCATCGTGGAAATCAAAGAATCCTACAAATGATGCTTGATGGATGTGTTTTGTACCTGCTGTAAAGGGGCAAGCACCAAAACTTCTTCTGGTCTCCAAACACCTGGGTGACATTCTTGCGGAAGCCCAGAGTGAAGCCATTTTTATCTGGGCCATTTCTGAACACCGGTGCCCTGAACGCCTCTGAACAGACGGATGAGAGATTAGAACGCTCTACACGACACAAATTACATCCTTAACTTTAGAACAAACTTTGGGAGGTGCATCAAAACTGCATTCTAGAGCACAGAACTTTCCTCTTGAAGTTTGAACTAAATATTGTCCCACAATCCACCACCACATTCATTTACATTTCACTTCTATCAGCAAAATTTAATTTGTTGTCTGAACATGTGACTGCCAGCAAGAAACGATGATAAAAAAATAGGTCGCAATATGGAACAGAGAGATAAGAGGACTAGAAAAACAAACAGTGACAGGAAAAATGGAATATAAACCTGGACTGAAAATCTTTGAGGAAGTAATTAGAATCTAAATACAATAAATGTATTTACTAGACAGACATTTCCTGAAAGAAACAGCAGTGTTTGCAGTGTAGCGAAAGACAACCAACCACAATTTATTATTCAAAAAATAAAGAACCATAAGACAAATAAGCTGAAGAATAAGGAGGAGGAAGAGCAAATATTAATAACATTTCAATAGTTGGAGATGATTTAACTAAAAGTATGAGGAGGAGAACAAGAAGTAGAAGTAGAAGGAGAAGAAGAGGAAAAAGGAGAATAAGGAGCAAATATTAAATAACATTTCAACAGTTGGAGATGAATAAAACTAAAAGTATAAGCAGAAAGAGGAGGAAAGGAAAGGAAGGGAAAGAAAGAATAGAAGAATAAGGAAACAGAGGAATAAAAGCCGCCTCATTCTTCTCCTTCATTTCCTCCTCTAAGAAGGCAAAACATTTCAACCAAAAAAAAAGATAAAAAGAAGAAGGAAAAGGAGGAGTTGAAAAAAAGCAAGCAACAGCAATACTTATACGGATGGAAATGAATTGAAAAGTATAATAAAAGAAGCAGCAAGTATTAACATCTTACCTATAGTGGTTCTGTTTTTTCCCACGAGCCACAGGTGGTAGCTGAAGAGTGACAGGATACTGATGAAGAACATGGCCGCCACAAAGAACAGGAACAACACATGGAACTTCGCATGAGTGTCTGGCAGGTGATTCTGTTGAACAGGAAAGCAGAACATGAGAAACTGACAAAAGAGAGACAGGTTCATAAAACATACCAGTGTAGTTTGTAGAGCAATATTTCATTAAACTACAAAGGCATATTTAGGCAAGATCCTCACTCACTGGGCCATATGTAAGGCTGCTCTACAAAGCATTTTACAAATGACATCTGATTTTTTTTTTAAAGGTGAAGTGTGTAATTTCTGCACCACTAGTATCGCCAAACAAAGTGAAAAAATATTTCCAGACACTTTCCCATTTGCGATGTTCCCGAAGCGTTGTGAAATAAAAATCCCACCCCAAACACACCACTTGTTGAGCCAGTGCTGCTCTCAAACTATAGGGCAAAAACATTTACACACATTACCTTTAATATCATCAGATGCCCAAAACTGTTTACTGGCATCAGATGTAGTTGCAGAGCTCAAGAAAACATGTTGATCTAACAGCCTCAACACTAACATCCACGTCTGGTAAGAACTGACTGCCATACTACTAAAAAGCATCTGTAGATGTAATATGCTAAACTGCACTCTTTATTGCAACACTGCTGTTTATTTTAATCAGTAAGAGAATACAAAGCAAAATGAGTCAACAGTGCAACACCAAACCAACACCCACAGTCACAACAGTGCAAAGCAAGCGTGAGTGGTTTACCTCCGGGCAATGCTCTATAGCTCTCCGTCTGCAAAGCTTCAGACAAAGTGTTAAAAACACAGACAGAATGTTAGAAGCAGACACATCCCTTTTTTCTTCCTTCTTTCTGTGTCTCAAGAACTGACACGCACACACAAAGATCATTGCATGGCATTTACGAATATTATTTTTTTTAGTAAAAAATATATGGAGGAAAATATATAATGTTATATTAGTGCATATAAATGAAAAATATATATATATATTTTTATTTTCTTTTACAAAATAAAATTATTCAAAAAAATTATTTAAAAATTTAATCAATATTTTTTAATCAAAAATTTTATTTCATTAAAAATTTTTTTTAACAAAAATAGCTAAATTGTCAAAAATATTATTACCATTTAAATAACTGCTTTATATTTTGATATACTTTAAAATAGATTTTATTCCTGTGATGGCAAAGCTGAATTTTCAGCATCATTACTCCAGTCTTCAGTGTCACATGATCCTTCAGAAAACATTCTAATATGCTCATTTTGTGCTTAAACTTTTATCATTATTACTGATGTTAAAAACAGTTGTGCTGCTTAATTTTTATTTTATTTTATGATTCTTTGATAAATAGAATGTTTTATTTGAAATAGAAATCTTTATTTTTGCCTGTTAAAAAATAATTTAAACAAATCAATATATTTATTTATTTAGTGTGTAGCTGTGTAATAAGCAGGATATAGTAAGATAAATAAATCCTAAATCCTCTCCCTTATTTTGTGTTAATGACCACCTGACTGTACAATAGCCTTCACATAATTCTTTAGGCTATCTGCAGTTCATTTTCATGCAGACAGGAGAACAGATTAATGGAAAGACAAGCTGAAGTTGGCTCTCGGAAATAGCAGAAGGTGAGAAGCGAGAAGTGTGAGAAATGAAAGGAATCAGATGTCTTTGTGTGAATGTGTGGACTTACTGTCCAGAACTTGATAAAGTACTGTAAAACTGTGGCGGCGATGTAGACGCAGTACAGCATAGAGTACGCCAGGAACAGCACAAAGAACTTATAGTTGGAGAATCCAACGCAGTTATTAACCCTGGAAGAACACAGAGAAACACAGAGTTATAAGATACATAGTAGCTAAAGCAACTAAGTGACAGATTATGTGGCAACATAACTTCAGATTACAAACTGAACCAAAATCCCTTTCAAGGAAAGTCCGTTCACTCGGCCGCCATATTTGCAACGCCTCTGGGCAGCTCAAACAAGACCAAGTCCTATCTAAATGAATGGGGGAATCCTGAAATCTCAAAACATGCTCACTGAACTCGCAATTAAATTACATATTTCAAATCAGCAACAAAATCTGAAATGAACTTCCTCTTGAATGTTGTTTCTTATGCTTAAAAAGCTTATTTTTCAGGCTAGACCAGCCAATGTGCATGTCATAACGCGCTTAAGACTGTGCATGCGCATTGGCTGGACTAGCCTCAGGTTTCTATGGAAACCGGAGCTTCTAACGGCTGCTGTAGTGATGCAGTGACTTTACCAATCAGCGATTGGCTCTTTCATTTAGAAGGTGGGACTATTCCGCCATATTGCGCATTGCAGTTTCTCCCATTCATAAGAATAGGGGTGAACCTTCTTTTTATTTCTATAGTCTTTGACTGAACACATCCCCAGATGTACGTACCATGGACAGTGGTGATCCATTTTCAGGACGCATCTGGAAAAAACAAAAAGAATCAAAATACATATTGTGCAAATCCAATACAAGCAAGGTAACTATGTTTTCTGAGTGGACTCACCTGTCGCAGGTGGAGCAGTGATGACATCTGTCCGGTTTGATCAACTGACAGCAGTCACAGTACCGGATAGCAGTGAGGACAGAAGAGAAGACTATTCAACTGTCACATCCAGTCACTACATAGACATGGATACAAACAGGGTCAGTAAAAAGTGTGTTGTTGTCACAGATAATGAATGCTTATATTCAGCAATGATGCACTAAATTGATCAGTGGCAGTAAAGACTTTCACATTGTTACAGAAACCATTTTTTTTATTTATTATTATTATTATTAAATGCTGTTATTTAGAACTTTCTATTAATCAAAGAATCCTGTGAAAATATTATCACAACTTAAACAAAAATATTAAGCAGCACAACTGTTTTCAACATTGCCAACTATTAAAGATAATTCTTCTAGAGCACCAAATCAGCATATTAGAATGATTTCTGAGGGATCATGTGACACTGACTGAAGACAGGAGTAATGATGCTGAAAATTCAGCTTTGCATTACAGAAATAAATTATATTGTAAAGTATATTAAAATAGAAAATGGTAATAATGAAATGATACCATTACAGTTTTTACTCTATTTTTGATTAAATAAATGCTGCGTTTGTGATGATAGCCTTTTAGAAACATTAACAAAATCTTACTGACCTCAAACTGTTGAATGGTGGTGTATAAAACGAAGACAACCAATCACAATTCAGTGCGCAAATATATATAAAAAAAAATATATATATATATATTTATCACTTAATGCTTTTTAATTTTTTATTACATATGTTATCACCGTAACAGTTTGAGTAAAAAAATGACACATTTTGTTAAGATATAAGTTTTAAATATACTTTCAAATGGTACACAAAGTATTAGTGGTCAGGGCTGAATTAACTGCAGAAGAACATTATAAAAAAAGAAAAGTATGAGGGATTTCAATGCCATTGTAAGTTTTCAAGCTTACCCCCAGATCCTGTGCGAGTATATACAGGCACATTTCTGGCCACTCTCTTCAGGATTTCCTGCTGGGCCTCTGGATTCTCCTCTTTCTCATACAGCTCTTTGTCTGCTTTAGGAAGACAGAACTAAGAGACACAACAGGATGTTAGATGGAGATGTGTATGAGAACAAACTACTATGAACTACTACTATCTGCATATGCAACTAAATTCAACTAAATATTTTAATTTTTAACAAAGACACTTTTAATATAACTTTTGTCCTCTTTATTGACAAGATGACAGAGCCGGACTTGTTTGAGCATGTGTGCTAACTACTAAGCCACAACTCGCATACCACAGGCAGTTCAAACCGCCTAAATTCTTACATCTTTCTTCCTCTTCTCTGTCATTATATTCTGTGGTAATAAAACTACAGAGCAGCCAGAGTTTAAAGGCTCCCACTGCTGCTGCTCCTCCTCCAGATGTGAGGAACATTACAGAGCCTGAAGCCAACCACATACACATTACAGTATGATAAATATTTTGCTCCCACACAGCCCAGGTGGAATGAGAACCTGAGAGCCAAGCAATAAGGAAGAAATTATTAACAAGATCTAGACCAGTGCAGTGTTGTTTTAGTCAAATTTAAATACCATTATATTTGTTTTATGCCTTTTATTTTTATATTCTCAGGTTATTTTATTTTAGTTTTTTTTTTTCTATTTAACTTTAATTTATTTACTATTTCAGTTTTAGTCATTTTGGCTAGTTTCCAAAGCAACAGTTCCTATTTTTTATTATTTATTTGACCATCCAATAGTTATATATTATTTTACCTTTATTTTGATTTTAATAGTTTTAGGTTTATTTAACAATAACAACACTGGACTACTGAATCTAAACATGTCTGCTCTGATAGTGTTATGAAGAGGAAATAATACAGTGCCTAATAATTAAAATAACTATAACATCAGCCATTTAAGATGGTGTATCTATTAATTCATCTGCGACAAGTTGTACAACTTGCCAACATTCTCTGAAAACAGCAACAGAACTAGACTAAGTAAAATAAAATATGGCTCAGACTATATTAAACATTAAATATGTAAATAAAGGAACAAGAACGGAGAGACAAATAGAGAGAAAGAGTACCTCTTTTGAGGGGCTGGCAGGCTTGGAAATGATGGTCTTCCAGTAAGACCATATGAACATGAAGAAAAAGACGTGAAACACTATCAGATAAATAACTGCAAGAAAAACAGCATGAGGGGAATTTTAGTAAAACAAACCATAATTCATTCTTACTTAACACAATAATAGCCGTTACTTCATAATCTAAATGGGATGTTTTGTTCATTCTGGTGTGACAAAACATGTGATTAAGAGAACAGCAGGAGGCCAGATTGGCTAAGAGAAGGATTTGTTAACTGTTTTTGCAATATTGTGTGCTTGGTTACACTGGAGTTCCTCTTACCTTGCTCCTCTGTGTTGGGGATTGTGTCTGCAGAGAGAAAGAAGCAAAGGTCTATCAGCAATCCCATCAAGAACAACTGGCCCAATTCACAAAGCCATCTGCTGAGTGCTGGGATACCACTGATTTTCTCTCAGCACCCTTCCAGTTCCCACCAGATCAGCCCAGTAAGGCCAGAGCGCCGGGCGACTGGTACTGCCATCTGGCAGAGAGCTGGCAGAAAGAGCCTTGTGTCCATCACGGATGGAATACCCTGGTTGTCATGACGACTCAACAAGTGACTGACAGATGCATGTCGTGATGGCACAGTGAAATCTCTGACAGTAGGAGTCGGTGCTTAAAAGAGTTTTTTTTAATAGTTAAATATTTGTTTTCATTAAACACATTCATTTTTATTTTATTAAGCATTTTAATAAATGTTTAAATATTTATTTTAATTATCTTTTATGAGAGTTTGTCATTGATGTTCCAACCCTTGCTTCATTTGTGAAATTAAAAAAGGTTAAATTATCTGATTTGAAATTTTACTTGCTACTCTTTTGTTAATTTACTATTATTTTAACTATTATTAACTACATTTTGTTAAAATGTTTAATAAGTTATTAAATATTTAATTTAATTGACTCTACCATTCTTCACAGCAAAAAGGAGGGGGATCAATAAGGAAGGATTCATTATATATCACTGCACTTTACTAGGGTAAGAAATGGACCCCAACACAGTGAAATGAGTATTTTTAGACACTGATGAGGAAGTAATAACTGGGTGGAACTGCAGTGAGTGTATTGCTCACTGAAGTGGTTAACAGCTCAAGTTATAGACTTCAACAGCACAGATGTTTACGGTCATTTATGTTTCACACTTTAGATCTAAAAAAATAAATAAATAAAAAGAATCACTTTGAGCTTTGTTGATAGATCACCTATGAAATACAAAAATGATAACAGAATTTTCATTTTGAGTTAATTATCAGAAGAAAAACCTGCATTATGACAATGGAATTTTAACAAGCATAAATATTCCATAAAATAAATAGTATCAAGTAATGAGATAATCTGCATATACATTTTCAGTACAGTATAGCATAAAAGTATGGCATATCACACTAAATGATACTGCTAGACATGAACAACTACTTATCTCTGACTAATGAAAAACAAGTTTATTAGTCAGATAGCTTCCTGACAGACATGCTTTGCTGTCTAATTAATCTGCGTTAGTGCGTTCAGACTGAAATGAGACTATTATTGAAAATAAATAATGTATTCAAGTTCTTTTCAGTAAGACAGCTTCTCAAATCTGCTCTTTAATTATCAGGCGTCTCAACCAGTTTAACATCTGGGCTTATCGCTCGAGCTTGAACCTGCACTCCATACAATAATTGATATCAAAACACAAGTTAATAAACAATTCATGACATTCGACATGAATTATGCACAAATATGAGTACTATACTGAGAAACTGAGCGGAATTTCGATCTGGTACCAGTCAGTTACTGACACTTCCTGCCCAAAACCACTGCAACAACTAACAGCAACTTTTATCTGCTGTGCTCATTCAGCCAAGTCAACTTAGGTCGACACTTACATATACAGAGCTCCACCACGTAAGCGTAGTAGGACCAGCACACGACCAGGTTGATGAAAATCACAGGTATCCAGGATAAACCCCGTTGACAGTATCTTACTGCATGAGAGGGCGCCATCTTTAATCTGACCCTCGGAAAGGGTGTCGGTGACGTCACGGCACGAGTCTCGTCCGATCAACGCGCGCGGACAAAAACAAAGAACTACTTCACACCAGCAGCACATTAATTCCCCATTATCAGACAACTGCTCTCCAGTGTACCCTTTTTAAATTAATAATACAATAAACGCACAGTTGTATTCGATGTAGTTCTGTGTATGTCTTATGTGATAAATGAACCTTAAAGGAACAGTGCACTCAAAATTAAATCAGCGTTTATTGCCATTCTGCCTTACATCTTATCAGACTTAACTTGAATCATTTTGTTGTTTCAACTGCGTGAGGGTTTAAACGACTATTCACTATTTATAAGGCTTTTTTTCTGGTCAAAACATGTTTTAAATATATGACAAATATATTTTACACTGCGAAGCTCAATGAAAGGGGCAAGAAAATCATAATATAATGAATTAACTGTGTTTATTTTAGTTTTATTTATATATATCCTAATATCATGTTTCTTTTTTAAAATATTGTCAACTAGGCCTATGCTCCATGCTTAATTTTTATTAAATTGTATTTATTTTTATGTTTAGAAGGAAATTTATGTTCACAAATAAGATTTTTTCAAATGTTAAATATAGGCTACCTTATGTGAATGTATTTTCTTAAATTGAAATATATGAAAGGCAAAATATTTTTTAAATGCATTAAAAATATAGCCTATATATATATTTTTAATATATTTACAAAAATAAACAAAAAATGGACCAAAAATGGGCTATTTGTTAAAGATACATCTACATAAATATATTTTGAAATATACTTCAGCAAATATATTATATTAAATATTTTTATACAATATATTAGTGTTTACCACTGTTTAAATGTGCACACCATATTGAAAGTTTATTAATATGCTTTTATTTTTCCACTTTTATTTGGTTAATTTACATATGTCATTGATGTTACATTCTGGGGCTGGTAGCATAAACTGTTTAGACTAGTCTTAAAAAGTTAGTCATCTAATTTTTTTTCTTCAAGACTGGTCATAACTTTTTTAATTAAGTTATGAAAAGGTAGATTGGTCTTATTTGTATTGGAAGAGTAAGACTTATTACCCCTTGGCAACTGCTAGTTGGTCAAACTAGTTCTCACAGTCTTAACAATGTGGCTAGTTTATGCCCCTGGTGTTCAGAAGTCAGAAAGAGCTTTATTACCAAGTATGTTTACACACAAAAGGAATTTGACTTGACGACAGGAGCTTCCAGTGCAGAAGAAAGTACAGACATAGTGCAAACATACTTATTTCATTCATCTTATTTCATCTTTTATTAACGTTATTTCATTATTTTTTATTAACATTATTTAACTGATCCATGATCTATCGCTATTTAAATTAATATTTTATGAGAATTTGTCATCAGTGTTACAGCTATTGTTTTATTCGTGAAATAAAATAAGAAACCGAACAAAACAAAAGTTAATTTGATATCTCACTTGTAATTCGGCATTACTTCAGCAGATGGAAGCAGTAGTTTAAGCATCACTGTTGGTCTGCTGTTGAGACAGTGAAGAGGTGAGAGGACTTGAGCGAGGGATGGAGAAGAAATCAATATTACAGTCTAGATGGATTTGAATCACCCAGCTAGGTTTATTCTAGTTAATGAGTTAGACTGGATGTCCCAACTGTCACCTTCATCAATGTGCTACTTTTCATTTGAGCTTAATTTGATTAATTGTCAGTTTGCTGGCTTGGTGGTCTGGATGGTAAGTCAGTTTATTTGTAAGCTTTATTAGATTCGTTCTCCACCCCGTGCCCTGTCCTGCAGGGGAATTGCAGTATTGTTGCCAGATGTGTTTCATTTCTCTATTCTGTAGAGAACAGACCCCTCTGGTCCTCTCTCTCCATCTCTGCTCTTCTCCTCAGGAGATTTCACAAGTGAGTTCGTCAGAGGACCAACTAAACATGGAACAAAGAACAAATTGTCTGTTCACGTATGATAAGGAGATCTTGTGCTGAGCCTGATTTAGAACTCTTGCTCCTGATAAAATACTCTCTCACACACACAGTCACTGTTTTTGTGCTCTGCACTCTAAGTATTGATATAAGGAGTCCCTTTTGTTATAATCAGCACAGATTCACTTCAAATGATAAAATTAAAAAAAGTCTTGAGCCTGTAATGACAGTATAATGTGATTGAGCGTTTATATTTACACATCTGACTGATATATCAGCAGTTTTTAGCTATAAATTAAGCAAAAACTGCTTGCACAAACTATACCTCATGCATGGGCCTTTTTATGAAATCTAAACGCACTCAAAAATTCAGAAATTCTCACTTATCTAAATTAGTCGTCTTGCACTGGGTGGTCTTGCTGTGAATTTTGATATAGGCTACTGATCAAATTAGTCGATGGAGCACAGCAGTAATGTGCTGTTACTGTCGGCATGAACTGAATTTTTTTTAAATGCTCTTTTTTTTTTATTGTGAAAAATTCATCCATTGACTTAATAGTTTTTATTGAACGAATAGTTCAAATTATCACCAGTTGATACTATGCAGTGAATGGGTGCCGTCAGAACAAGAATTCAGACAGCTGATAAAAGTATGACTTCAGTCCATCACTTAACGTCTTGTCAAGGGAAAAGCTGCATGTTTGTAATATAAACATTCATTATTACGTTAACGCTTTTAACGCCAAACCATTGCCTCCAGCTAAAATACAAGTCCTCTATATCCATAATATTGCTTTCTCCAGTGAAAAAGTTGTCTCATCCTAATCTGAATCAGGAGTAAAATATGCACAGATCAAGTACTGATTACTTGTGGATTATTGTGATTTTTTATTAGCTGTTTAAACTCTCAATCTGACGGCACCCATTCACCACAGAGGATCAATTGGTTAGCAAGTTATATAATGTTCAATTTCATGTTCTGATGAACGAACAAACTTGGATGGACTTGGAAAGTGACTACATTTTCAGCAAGTTTTCATTTTTGGGTAAACTATTCCTTGAAAAATCTTATATCTGTATCTGCCAGTAAAATAACAGACTTCTCCCTGGTAACATATATGCTGGATTCTCTATTCATTTTTGTTCACTTAAACCATGCCATTTAGATCTGCCTTAATCCAATCAACAAACGATAGATAGAACTCAAGTCTCCATCCTACATTTTTTTACTTAATCAGTTTCAGATTTCTGTTATCTGTAATCTGTTTCACTCTGATGTATGTCACAATAGATGATTCACAATTTAATGACTTTTGAGGCTCCTCTAATAGAAAAATAAACTTGAACCAAATTGACAAATGTTTTAAGAAGATTATTCAATTAGGTGGCACATTTAGGTGGTTTATCTCTTCCAGCATTTGTTCTAGCCTATCACTCTTTTTTTCATAACTATTTGTATGGTTGTGTCTTAGCACAGAGAAATGTGTTGTTCTGTCTGGCGAGTCGCCCCTGTTTAGTGAGCCCCAATGAAAGCACCACTTAAGGATGAATGAATTCATTGTTTCGTTGCGATGGGGTGAAGGAAGGAGGAAAGCGGCCTGTTTTAAAAGAGAGAATACTGAGCAAGATAAGGACAGAAGACGAGATGTACATGGACAGAAGCAGACCAAGTGTCATGCACCTAACTACTTTTGAAGGGAAACCAGTAACAGCTCACTTGGTGACCTACACAAGATAAGACAAAAACGTATTTTCCCCCCAAACTATTGTATTTTTATCCAGAACAAACTGTAGTTAAATGAAATGGAAAGACGTTATAAAGCAGTCCAGAGAGTGTGAGAGGAAAAAATGCAACATATAACAAAACCTGTATGTATTAAAACTGGTTGTAAAAAAATAATCATAAACTAAAATTAAAATCAGAAAAATAACTAAAAATGCATGAAATTGAAAATCTTTAGAAGTTTCTGTTTTCTCCATTTTCACATTCCATTGTCATCATTTGTTAGGATAAAAGCATCTGTTAAATGACTAAATGTCTGCTAAATGACTAAATGTATTTCTGATTTTCTGAAACATAGGCTTTTTAAAAATATATAAACATGGTTATACATTTAAATTTTAAAGTTTAAAAAATCTTTTGCCTAGAATTGTGCAACCAAATCATACTTTATTTATTTATTTGTAATGTGCATTCAAAATCCACTTTGCTGAAAACTCATGATAAGAAAAGAGAGATGGGTGTGATATGTAATCTCATACATAAATGGAAAAAAGAGACAAATGGGGAGAGAGAACTACTTTGAAAAATGGGCCGATCATGATGCAGAGATGGAGATACTGGAATGGAAAGATGGGTCAGATTCATGACGAGAGGAATGCTGATAAAAAATGAGTTCTAATCACTGGAATCCTTGTGTTAATAAGACCCTAGAGAAATAGGTGTGACACAGCTAAGCAAAAGGAGGGGCTACAAGCACATAATGTAGAGCATGTACTTATGTCCTACAGGAATTACGCGTGTGTGTGTGGGAGAGAGAGAGAGATTGTGGGTGGTTGAGTGGGAGGGGCAGAAGGAGAGAAGGAAGATTGTTAAGAGAAAGACAGTGCATGTGAGATGACAAGAGATGGGGAAAGTGAAGGAAATTATGAGAATGTTTAAGACTTGACAATTCATACCAATCATAGCTATATTAATTTCAAAATTTCAACACCCCCTCAATATGTCCTCCCTCTGATGTACATAAATTCAATACACAGGCTTGGAGTTGTAACATTCCAATCAGATTGATATTTTGAGTGGCTTGTTTGTAAATCTATCCCAGATGGGATGCCGTAAACCAAGCCAGTTGCTGCCTGTGTTGTCCTTTGTTCCATATGCAGCAGTGATGCTGATATGAAGAGAACTTGGTCACAAATAGGAAGGATAAATCTGGATGAGTAACTGGGATGTGAGAGACGGGAACACTTAGTTGGATGAAAACAGGGAGTGGACGGGGAGAGAGAGAAAGAAGGAAAGAGGGTAGGATGATGACAGCCCCTGGCTCCGCTCCATTGCTGACGAAAGCTGCTTAGACCCTCAGTTGCCATGGTGACCAGCTGGAGCAGCCAGAGGAGAGGAGCAGAGAGAAAGAGAGGGAGGGTGGAGGGCGGAGGCAAGGGAGGGAGGAACAGCAGAGAGAGAGAAAGAGGGAGCGCTTAAAAAAAGAGCAATAGACAGAGGGAGGAAAAGAGAGTGGAGACGGAGAAAGATGCACATTGCTAGCAAAAACAGTCTACAGAGATATAAAGAGAAAAGGTAATTTATATATTTATTCTCATTAGAGTTGTGTTTCATTCATCTGAGCATGAGGTTACAAAGAGAGAGCGTGTGAGCGTAGACCGAGACGTCGAGACGAAGGTAAAGACACACTGCAGTGGAGCTGGAATATGGATGCACAGTCTGAGAGCTGTGAAACACCGCCATGTGACCCTCAGCCTCCAGGTAAAATCAGAAAAGCCTTCAAACTGTTCGGCAAGCGGAAACCTGGGAGCAGTGTCGCTAGCATCTTCTCTATACGTGGGAAAGGAGATGGAGGCCCTAAATCACCGCCATCAAGGAGCAAAACCCTGGATAGAATAAATGAGCCTACTGCCCCAGAAGCAGTGGCAGAGCAGGTGGACCTTGAACAGGAGGATGAGAGTCAACAGGACGATGCTCCAATGGAGGAATTCACAAGTGGGAACATGAATTCAGAAACTACTCCTACGAGGCAGTCCATCTCTTCCCTCACCTCTGCTAAGTCTCTGAGCTTCCTAAATATGCTTCGCAAAGGCAGATGGGGACTGACGGGAGAACGGCAAGCTCAGACCGAGTCTCAGAGGCCCGGGCGGCAACGGAAGGGCCTGAAAGGATTGTTTGGTACAGTGCGCTGGCGTGGTAAGGAGAAAGAGGATGACGAGGAGGCTGAACCTGGCCCTCCCCTTCTAGCTTCCCGCTCCAACAGTGTTGAGATCATAAAGGAGAGTCTCACGCTGACACCCGGGCCTCCACCTCGCTCTGTGGAGGGGACAGAGGAAAAGCCTACACCGCACGAGGGCCCTATGTCATCTGAGGACTCTGCAAAGGTGAGCGGGGAAAGCAAACCTCCAGCAAATGAACGCTTTAGCACACTGCTCGGAGATATCTCATCAATTTTAAGCTTTGATTCACTGACAGCATGTGGGGATATTGTAGCAGACGTAGAGGCTGAATGGGTCAAAGCTAGCAGTCGAATGGAGGGAGCACCGAGCACATTGAACGTGGATAATTCAGAGAAGGCTTCATCTTCTACGACTTCTACCAGATCAAAGCCTAGCCCTTCATCTACTTCTACTCTCAGCCCAATCATCTCCTCCAAACCTTCCCCTACTTTAGCAACCAAACCCACCCCGTCACCTACCACCACCAAATCTATTCCCAGCCCTTTGACAAAACATGCAGTTACCTCAACATCCTCTCCGGTGACCAAGATGTCACCATCTACGCCTACTGGCCCTATTATTCCCTACCCCAACATCCAGCCCTCTCACCAAACCCAGCCCTATGCCATCATCTATGCCTATAACTCAGCCTACACCAACACCTATCCAAACACCTCAAGCCACAGCAACTGCAACAACTACTCCAGTTACCCCAACCCCTACATCGACCTCCATTACACAGCCTGCCCCAAGCCCTATATCAAGCCCCACAATCAAATCTACCACTTCCCCAGCTAAACCTGCCCTGTCCCCTAAATCTAGCCCTGAAATCAAACTTGACACAATAGCTAGCTCCACAACTGCCCCAATTATCAAACCTATCCTAAGCTCTACACCCATTCCTCCGTCCATCTCAACCCCTCCTTCTGAAACCTCCCCCTCACCCACAATTAGTTCTACCCCTGGACCTGCTGCTGTTCCTAAAACTGAACCTGCCCCAACCCCTGAACCTAAACCTACCCAAGCCCCAGCTCCTCCAACAAAACCCACTCTGTGCATTACCGATGAATCCAAACATACTACGTCTACCTCTGCAACCAAATACACCCCTTATCCACCACCTTTTGGTAAACCTACCCCAGCCCCTGCACCAACACCAAGACCAAAACTTGTAACAACATTTGGATTATCGACAAGCCGAAACACTGCTCCTATTGCCAAGCTTGAGACAAAACAACCCACAGGACAAACTTCAAAATTTAGCACCCAATCTGGCACAGCATCTGTAAGGAAACCATCCATCTCTGAACCAACTGTTCCTGTTGCTAAACCTCCTGTTATTACCTCTTCCTCTGCCACCGCAAAATCTCCCACAGTTACCCCTGCACCACAAGTTCTTGTCCTGAAGTCTCCGTCTGGTATTACTCCATCCTTCATTTCTTCAAAAAGATCAGATGATGATGCCAGGATAGATTTAAGGCAGGATCTGGTAAGACCAGAAGGAACTGACAATAGAGACTCAGTGGCTACTCAAAGCATCAGCAAGGCAGTGAAAAGGGTCCCTGCAGTGAAGCCCACAACTCTTAGTAAGATCCCTGTTAGTGGTGGAGGCAGACCTCCTAAGCTGCATCATCGAGATTCCCAGCCCAATGGAGATGAGGATCACTCCAATCTACCAACACCAGTACACGGAGAGGAGAGCCCATTCACTCTCTCACGGGAAAGCAGCAGCAAGGAGGCCCTCAGTGATGTCTCCACAGAATCAGGGGCTATCACCCCAAGCCAAGAAGACATTCTCGATGGAAAACTTGGTCTCCAGACATCAGCACGTCCTGCAGCTGGTGCCACAAGCTTAACCCGGGAGTCCAAGATCCCAATCAAACACGGATCTACTGCAACCTACCATTCTGTACAGGGGAAGGCAGAAGCCACACGTTCCAAGATACCGGTGTCCAAAATGCCCGTTCGTCGGACCAGCAATAAGCCTGCACCAACAGCTACAGCTGCCGTCACCCGAAAATAACTGATACACTAATTCTGTCTATGGCAAAATCCTGAAACATTCCAATGCCAACAGTTTTCTCAAGATTTACTTTTTGATATTTGATCAGGCATCACTGCGCCTGGTTTATGCCTTTTTGCAGCACAAGAACAACTGGATTGTTACGGTTATTTGAACTAATTTACACACTGGTGTCAATCACACAATTCTTTTATCAGCTGGGTGTTTTTATTCACATCACTCTTGAACAGACTGATGCTGTGGCTTCAACTCTGTGTGCGACCAGGAACAGACAGCACAGACACAGGCCCTGTCTAAGTGATCCCTATGGCAACCAAACATGCAAATTAAATGGCAGGAACTAAAGCACAAGAGCCCTCACCTGGAATCCAAAGCCATGTAGACCTTCTCTGAAGAAACAAGCAATGTATCCGTCCATTATCTCCAGCATCGTAATAGTCCGTAATGGTCTTTTGTGGTAATTAAAAGCCTCAGAGTCTTATGGTTTTCATCCAGGTCTACAACACCAGAGGAGCCCAGTATCATCATAAAGGTGCTTTTTTCTTATCATCCTGCCTGCCACACAGAAAAAAAAATTGTTTGTAATTTTGTTACTTGGCCTTCTTTTTTAGATTTTTTTTGTCTGGTGTCTTTTTCCAATTTTTTCTTTTTCAAGTGAACTTTGTGGATCAATGTTAGTCTTCTTGGAGCTCCCTCGTGTTGTATGCAAACAAACAGAATATCTTACCTGTACAGTTCATGCCAAGACAGGATATTCCACAGTATCTTTTGAATGTATGTAGCAGAACGCATGCCCTACTTTTTCAACAAAATGAGCCATCTCACTCCTTTTACTCTCCCCACCAATGTCCTTTTCTCGCTGTTTTTTTAAATACTGTGTTAAGTCACACAGTGCCTGTCAGCTGTAACAAATGTGTATGTAACATGTCATCAAAGAACCGTGAGGCATATGGATCTAACTCTGTGGATTTTTTTTCTGCCTGCACTGAACATTGTGTGAGACTGCATTAAAGAAGGCTATGGACAGTAGAGGTGATGTTTCACAGGCAGTTGGTGTTATAGGTAAGCTAAGACTTTCATGGATGACAGTGATGTTATGTTTATCTTTTTCTTTTTTTGAAGTTGCCATCACATGCACATGTTTAACAGAGGACTATTTTTGTGTGTATGACTGTGCGTATGTGAATGAGTGTGTGTGATTATCTTAATGTCACAATGTTTCCTATTTAATCAATAAAATGTGATTATACCTAGAACGGTTGCAGGTTGCTTTATGATATGGGAATGGATTGCATAGGACAGAATTAGGTTGTGAGAGACTGACTGTGTCCTCTGTAGTGACATTATGCAACCATGTTACTCTTTGGTTTGAGGACAGACAGTAGAAGTGGAACCCTACAGAGCTTTCTACTATAAAGACCCCCCAACCCCCCAACCCCCAGGTTCCTCTGCAGTGCCATGCTGTTGGGCTGAAAAACCCACTGACCTGAATAGCAAACCTCATGAATGTCAGCATTCCCTGGTCAGTGAGCTGAAAGCGAAGATGCTATAGAATTCCCGCCACGCAACCATGCAGCTGCTGCATGCAAATTAAACATTTCTAATGGGTTACGTTGTATACGAGGACACATATTTAAATGCGGGAGGCTCTGGATCATCGTCAACCTTTATAAAATATAACTGAGCGAATGAATGAAGGCTAAAATGGAGGAACAGTGGTGCACAGAGCGAGAATGAGAATGAGACAGAGAGGGATTGTGGTACAGATGGAGAGAGAGAACAAGGAAGGGGAGGGTCGGAAAAAAGAAACCCTTTTTAGTTCCATCACAGCTGTGCTTTTTGATGGTCGTGACATAGCGGTGCTAATAGCGGTGCGCAAGGATCGCTTTTTCTCACGTTCCTCCATTTTCAGCTACAGCCATTTTAGTTCCTAGCATTGTAATCAAGTTAACAGCAACTGATGTTTATAGGGATGTAGATTCAGGCATTGATATCATCACGGGGTGTACAGAGGTAGAGGGGGGTTGCAGTTTTCCCATAAGGAAAAAGAAAAACAAAGGATAGATATTTACAGACAAAACTCCTCACGGAGACACAGCACAAACAAAGCTCTGTTGTCCAAATCAGAGCCCAGGGCAGTGGGACTGTTTAACTGGAAAGACACGAGGACTTCATCACTTCACAGGGGGATTAGTCAAAGAGCAGCCCACTGTTAATGGAAACCGTCCCTTGCTTATGGATCTACCACCCCCTGAGGTCTGAAGATGAAAGCCTTACGCACTAATTCGTCTGTTGCATGGGCTGCACCAAACACTACAATAATGATGATCGCATAGCCTCAATTACAAAATTTGAAGAGAATCATCGAAGCAAAAAAATGTCAAATGCAGCCTGCAGTCTGATCTAGGGCGGCAAAAAATGAATAGTGCAGGGAGATGTGCGAAAGATAAAACCTGCATGAGGGTCCTATTTTGAGCCCTAGTTACACAGCATTGTCTAAATCTAATGGAATATAATATAGCCAAGCAAGACAGAGGTGATACTCCCCTCAAGCAGATGACATAAAATGATGGCGGACTTGCTAGCCATATTCACAATTACACACGCAGACAAAATACAGTTGTTTAATGCAGCGGGTGATGTCACAACAAATAGGATTAAAAAGAGATTTAATATCATCTGAATATGCTTTTTGTTTATGTGCTTCCAAACATGGGCTTAATGCTATAATCTCTTTAGAGATTTGTTTTGAAACATGAAACATTGGAAAGCAAAGGCATATTTAAACTATGTTTCCTGATATTAAACAGGCCTATACCCTTCGGCTCATGTTACAGAACAAATGCACCATTATGAGCAGGATGGATTGTCATAAACTCTCCTGATACTTTAAAACAGGTCGTGACAACAGAATGCTTGTGTCTTATTCCCTATCGGTGTATATAAACACCCCCGGTGAAAAGATGTTCTCTGTTAGGAGATGTTTAGCTAATTATCCATGCTCCACTGAAAAATGCGTCGCTATGGCAACCTCTCTAGGTCAGCCAATGGGGGGGCCGCTAAGAGGAGGGGTGTGGTGAGGAGGCAAGGACTTCTAAAATGGACTCTCACATTACACACGTAATACAATTTATCTGTTCAAAATGAACTATAGTATGTAGCAT
Organism: Schizothorax lantsangensis; assembly: GCA_027422415.1. Taxonomy (NCBI): domain Eukaryota; kingdom Metazoa; phylum Chordata; class Actinopteri; order Cypriniformes; family Cyprinidae; genus Schizothorax; species Schizothorax lantsangensis. Next base: position 20,539,717 of record CM049856.1, on the reverse strand, counting down.
GTGTATGAAACTAGGTAGTATATGCGACAGATGGGCTGTATTGAACGTGCCGGCTGAAATGAATTAATTGAATCACGCTTGATCACGTTTCTGGGTGAACGTGAGGTGAGAGGGTGTGAGCTAGAAATGTGTTCATGTTTCAGGGCCTGTATGTCTCAGCCATGTTCTGCAGTTATTCATCATAATTAACAATAAATATAAACAAACATTCAGCTTAAAGCCAACAATATCGTCATAATTTTTGCAATACAGACAAATGAAAAAAACACATTTGTTTTACTCGTTCATATGTTTTTATTATGGTTCACATTTTATGAGCTAAAAAACATGCTTACAATAAAAATATTGCTTTTATATAAAAAAAAAACACTGTGAATGGTTTAAAAAATACTGATAAACGCTGAATATAAAAGATACATTTTAAAAAGTACTTATGATATTGTGATCTATAAAGCTTTGCTGTGCTTATCCTGTAATGTACTGTATTGTTTACTGAATGAAAGCTGAAAAAGCACCTCTAAGAAAACAGTTTTGTGCACATCAGCATTGACAGTGTTGGGGAGTAACTAGTTACATGTAAAGGCGTTACGTAATTTAATTACCAAATAAATGTAACTGTAATCCATTACAGTTACTGAGAAAAAAACGTGTAATTAAATTACAGTTACTTATGAAAATGTTAACAAAGGGGGTTACATCTGAATACTTATTTTAGTAATATTTACCATTTCTTGTTACTATTTTAAATCTGTATTTAACCTCAGAATGATCTCAAAGTACAAAGATGTGCTAAAGTCTGATTCCGTGGTGGCTGTGCTTTAAAATTAAATTATTATAATTATGATTCAAGAATGAAGGATTTTGAAAGTCTTGACTGTAATCAGCATTGAGTACTACTGTAAAGTTAACCCTGAAAGTGATTAATGGTTGAAACATTCATTAGAAATTTAGAAAAGTAATCAAATGTAATCAGTTAATTACTTATTGCATTTTAAATAGGGTAACTTGTAATCTGAACCCTATTACATTTCCAAAGTAACCTTCCCAACACTGAGCATTCATCTACTGGCTGGCAATCTAAAATTAATTCATTTCACAGCATAAATTGTTGGTGAAAATGTGGATGTTTTTGCCAGAAAAGATTTAAATGAGGTTGAATGACAGATATGATTGCACAAATGATGCAAGACAATTTGGTCAGTGGTTCTTAACTGGTATGACGGCATGGAAAAAACAATGCAAATAAAATTCAATTACTTTTAAAGCTGCACATCATTTGGATGGTAAAACAAATAGGTATATGAACTTTTAAAAAGTAGGAAAAACACCATATCATTAGTTATTGACGTTAAAGGCTTCTGAAAGTCTGGTTCCTGAAGCAAAACCATATGAGAAACACTGAACTAGACGTTTTGCTGTCAGATAGCACCTGTGTGTTCATTTTTTTCCTAATACGACAACCATGGCATTTCTTCTTGACATCAATATTCATATAATTTCTGTATTATTATACTCTAAATGAAAATATACCGATTCCTACATAACAAAAATAACACTAGATACACAATAAGTTCAGACATGCTATTACGCCCCAAGTCTGATATAATATAGATTACTATATGAATGGTATATATAATATAGATTTGTTCAGCGGTAACTAAACTAAGCTTTTAACATCTCATATTTCAGATTAACGGTCAAATGAAATTCTTACAGAGAGTAAATTCTGTAATCATTTCAATATCATTGAAAGTAAAACCCTCTGCTGGTCAATTGCAGTACAACACACAATCAAGAAATCTATGATTCTAATCAAAAATCTGATGAAAATATGCATTTGTGCTAAATTATCAAGAGCCTCATCTATTAAAGATGGGATCTTAATTGATGGGTGTCAGTTATTACATTCATATCATGCTGAAACACTAATTCAGCTCGTCTTTGGTGCTAAATTCTTCCTTCTGGAATTTTCCTGAGCATCAGGGAGGCACAACTGGTCGATACAAAATAACACTTATAATAACCACAGTCTGTTCTACAAGTCTTATAGCTAAATATATAGCTATTCTCATTAGATATTGACAAATGTAAGGCACTTGGTAAAGGAGGGAATAATACAAAGTGTACAGAGATACAAGGGTCAATTAAAATAAAAAAGTTTATAAATTCTTGTTCAGTACTGTACTGGATATAAAAACAGTACTGAACGATACCCTGATGTTTGTTAGAGTCTGTATGGCACTCCAGGAACAGTTTGGTGTTTGGCTTTAACAAGCACGACAGTTCATCTTTGAGGTATATCCAGCTTCATTGTACGTTGGCACATTTGTGAAAGTGAGTGAGTGATTTCTTATTTACAGCTGTTCTAAGTCTCACCCCGGAAGTGAACAAAACAGGGCGAAAAAATTCAAGAGTTGGTACCTCTGAAGTCTGAAAGCTGCCTCTGTAAACTCAGAACAGGACGCAGTGGGTAAAGCACCAGTTTTTCCAAACTAGGTCATGGATGTCTCCAAAACGTACAGTCGACGCTCACGTCACAATCAGTACTGATAAAAGAGAATCAAAGAAGTGTGACCTCTTCAGAAAGGGGGATGTGGAAAATGAGCCCGTTATCTGGACCCTTTCAGCAGGCCGAGCTGAAGTGTGAAGGTCACTTTGGGATTGTTAAATGTCGTTAAACAAAGATGAGTCCTGCTCACACCAAGAAGTGTGTATATCCCTCCGCTCCAGTGACGATAACATCCATCCAGATTCTCATGGCCTCTGGGGAAGGAGCCACCATGTAATAAACCCGGTCATGTGTCTTCACGCTAAACGTCAGAGAGGGGTTTGGGCTCTGACGGAATAGAAGAGTGTGAATAAACAAGATTAATGGAAGGAAAATACTGATTAACTGTAACATTTTACACCCTTTTTATAAAATCAGTATAGCTGTGCAGTATAGTACTGCAGCCCACCTTGTGTGCGTTCTTTAGGTGGTCGTAATACACTTCCTCAATGGCTTGGAAGTAGATAACACCCTTCATTTTGGTCTCATGTTTATCTGGAGAAAAATAAAACCAGCCATGTTTTTTTTTTTAAAGAGCATGTGATTTAACCTTTATTAAACTGTATTATTTATACAGAGTAATAATACAGTTTTAAAAAGGTTAAACGGAATATTTTATACATACATATAAGTGTACAGTACAAATAAGTGTAAAATAAAAGTGGCGTCTAACAGATAAGATCACATCTTTGTATGATAAATCTGGTTTGATTTGCAGGTTAGTGCTGGACGTAGCCATTGTCTCCTGTAACGTTTGTGAAGGGCACAGCTCAGGGTTGCCACCCTGTGGTATAAACTAGTTTCATGGCAAATTTATTTTGAATCGCTTATTAATAAGTCTTCTTTAGTTAATATTTCAAGTTTACATTTCACTGTCCAAATTTTATTCAGAGGTATTACAATAAATAAATGCAACAAAAAATAAAGATAGACCGTGGGTTCAATATATCTGGCCTGCTGATAATTTTCACTGAAAAATAAATTAGTTACAAAAAGGTTGATATTTACCAGTTTGTAAAATGTTTTATATTGCAAATGTTTCACAGCACAATCATATCTCTTTTACCAGAAGAATTAATGCAAGTGCACTACCCAAAATATATGCTTCAAATTTCAGATTTTTTTTAATCTCCAAAACATTTGCCTGATAAGTCTCTATTAGAAATGCATTACTGTAAGAACATTTTCAAACTGTTCATATAAAATGAGAGACGATCACATTTGATATTCACAGCAGGCCACAGACATGGTTGATAAAGCTTGATAGGTTTGACGAAATATTCAGTGTAATTACCAGCATAATATGCCAGCGTCCTTCGATTGCGGTCAAAGACGAACCAGCGCTTCTTCCAGGTTTTGATTTTCCCACCCATTTTGACCAAGAACCCCCTGCAGGTCTTCTCAGTGATGGCCAGGTGAAAACAAGTTTCAGGATGGTGACCCGCCGCCTCGATGTGACCTCTCAGGTCAAAGTCATCCTTTCTCACTGGGAGGTATCGTGTCAGTGGACGAGACTAGACACAACAAACAGCAAAAATCTAATTAGTGAGTGTGTCTGTATAAATAACGATTGTAAAGAGTGAGAGAAGGAATCTGCTTAACTAGCTACATTCAGATCAGAGGCAGAGATGCACTTATTTATCAGCCACACATATTTATAGACTGTTTACTGATCAAATTAAATCTATCGGCCATGAGGTTTTAATGTTGTGTTACTGTTTTTTTATTTATTTTGCTTTTGTGCTCTTTTAGATTTTTTTATGCTGCTTTTGTTTATTTTATCTCAATAAGTGTTACTGGGTACCCTCTTTAAAGTGCTCTTTAAATAAAACATTAATAATAATAACTATTATTATTATTACTACAACTACTATTAAATAATATTTGATTTATTGCGTTTAATAGGATTTTCAACTGCTAAAAATATAATCTAGAAATATGGATACAGGCCTCGTCTATAAAAAAAAAATCACACACACACACAGATTATATATATATATGTGTGTGTGTGTATATATGATTTTTTTTTATAGAAAAGGCCTGTCTATATATATATGGATGATAAATTCTAAAAATCATCTGACAGTGATGACATGGCAAAAAGTTAATTTTGGATCCTTGGCTGTGTCTCTTGTCATAAAAAAAAAACAGATTTAGTTGCTTTAAAAAAAAAAAATCAAACAGAACAAAAACTTCCCTCAAGATAAAAAAAAGTCAAGATATAAAATGCATTAAAAAAAAAACATACTTTTGCTTTTATGATGCATCACATAATTAAAATATATCAAAAATTGGACAAAAAAAAAAAGTTTTTTAAGTTTAGAAGTACAAATATTAGGATTGAAAATTGTTATATTAGAATATTTTATTTGCATTTATTATTGTTTATTCATTGTGAGGTTTTTTTTTGTTGTTGTTTTTTTAAATCTGCGCATCCATAAATAGAGTTCTAAGTTGATGAAATACTTTAAGATGAATCTTCCTCTGCTCCACTTTTCTTGTCTCTGTCTCTCTCTGTTCTCCCTCTTTCACTTGAACTCTCCAAGTCTCCCAGAGCTTCACCTCTTTCTCCACTAGTTTCTGTCTTCGGTTTGTCTCTTCCTGCAGTCTCCTCTCCAATTCCTCCCTCCTTCTCCTCTCGTCTTCAAGAGCCTGCCTGCGCATCTCCATCTCCCGCTCCTGCAAAGAAAGAAAAGTTCTGTTTTCATGCATCTGTATATTGGTGTCTTTAAGCATGCAGATTGAGAGAAACTGATGTACCCTGTGCTCCAGCAGCCTGTTCTTCTCAGCTTGAGCTTCTCTTAGCATGCGCTCCATCTCCTCGATCTTCACCATGTTAGCTGTGCTGGTGCTGTACAGACCACACATGCACACTTTTGTTAGACAGCGTGTTTTACGCTGATGATTTTCAGGTCTTAATAAGATTTTAGGAGCAAGTTTCATATAAAAATAATGTATTGTCCAATAAAACCAGAGGTTTAAAACCCTCAACCTCATTTGGCAATGTGTCCCAGAGCATCTTAAGCTTCAGCTACTTGGAGCGACCTTGGAATGCAATAAAAATTCCTCAGACGGGATGTGTGTATATCTGGGCTACTTAAAGGCAGACTTCTGTCTATACAGCATCCTTATAAACAGTAATAAATGCATTTAAGGACAAAATAGAAATACACACACTTCTTACTCACTACACACAATTTTAATGGCAACAATGTCATGATAGTGTGTTTATAAAGCTGCCTTTAAAGTGGGTGTTACTGTTTACTATGCTTTAAATTTTCTTATTTTACAAAAAAGCATATATTAGGTTTCCAGTAAATATCTGCAAAATGGACAAGCTAAATGCTTAAATACTAAAAGCAAAATAAAAACTTTGAATTGTTAGAATAGACCTGTCCTGATCTTGAACAAAGTCTTGGTCTCACCTTGAGATGTTGTCTGGTGAGCAGGCGGAAATGCTGGTCTCTAGGCTTTCTGTACTGTCCATACTCATTGTGTCATAGTTGAGTCCGTTATCCATGTAGTGAAACGGCTCCAGGAAGACGTTTGTCTCAGAAACTGTTCTATTTGACATCTCACTCATTCTCTGCCTCTCGTCATTCAAAAACAGCTGACCTGCTGCAAGGGGGGGGGAGTAATAAAATGAAAAATAAATGTATTTCTCAAGAACTCTACACATTCAGAATAATTTCTGAACGACTGTGTGCCACTGAATGCTGCAGAAATGGCTGCTAAAAAAAATCAGCTTTAGCCTCACAGGAATAAATTACACTTTAAAATATATTCAAACAGAAAACAATTATTTTCAATTGTAATAATATTTCACAATATTACTGCTTTCACTGCATTTTTGATCAAATATATGCAGCCTTGGGGATCAAAAAAGACATCGTTTTCCAAAAATGTTAAAAATCTTAATTATTCGAAACTTTTGACTGGTAGTGTATATATATCAGCCAACATTATATATAGTTTCTATGTGGCTGCTAGTGTGTTTACTAAGCAGAGACAAAATAGCCTATTTTCAAGTCGATTTGTTGATCCTTGGATTAGAAATAGTATTTTTTTAGATGTCAAGTCACTTAGAAATGTCAAAGAAATGGCTCCATCAATACACCACATGATTTGAGGTATCAATATATTGAGATATTTTTATTATATTATTTAATCTCTAGTTTTAAGTTTGATTTTTCAAAGTCCTATAGAAATTTAGATTAGTGTATGTTCACTATATATATATTTGTAAATGTAATAAATGTAATTAGATTATTAATAATATACATTTCATTTTATTAAACTGACTGAAAATGAGATGAATCATCTCAGAACAGTCAAATAGCAATAATATTAATAAAAAGAGCAATAATCTGCTATGTGTCTTCTTTAAAAAAAAAAAAAAAAAAAAAGAGACCAACCTTAGGTCTTTATTCCAAACTGTTCATAGATTACAGCCATGTTGTAACAAGCACTGATAAACAAGTGTTCTGTTTTCAGTGAATTTATATCACCAAAGGGGTGACGTATCCTGGGGATACAAACCTTAAAATCAAAAATAAGTCAAGTTTTGAAAAAAAAATCATGAAAGTGTATTATTTGAGTCCCAAAAAAAAGCAATAAATTATTTTTCTGATGTCTCTTTATGGTTTTGCCCTTTTTAGGGTTAAACGGTAATAATATTTCATAATATTACTGCTTTCACTGCATTTTGATCAAATATATGCAGCCTTATTTTTCAAAGTCCTACAGAAATTTAGATTAGTGTATATGTTCACTATATATATTTGTAAATGTAATTAGATTATAATTCATATACATTTCATTTTATTAAACTGATTAATCAGTCATCTCAGAACAGTCAAATAGCAATAAAATTAATAAAAAGAAGAAAAAGAAAATATATATAATCCAAAATAATAAATCATTTGTATATAATACAAATAACACAAAACTCCAGGCAGACAGTTCTACACACTAAGTGTGTACTGAAGAAAGTAACATAAAATATATATATTTATATAATATATATTATTTATTTGCATATATTTAACTAATACAAATAAATATACTTAATAGATTTCAGAAATATGATTATTTCTCTGGTTAAAACTGCAGAACTGTGAGTGTCATAGGATAACGGTCAGTGTGTTACCCTTGAGCAGGCGGCGTGTGTCCAGGTCACGCGAGGTGACAGACAGAGTGCGGGGGAGTACACTACCACAGCTAGAGCTTTGAGACAGCAGCATATGGGGCTACAGGATTAAGAATATAGAGCAAAAGAGACTGTTTAAACCTCTCTTCCACATAACAAAACAATGCTGAAATTTTCAAGATTTTTTTAAGATGGTATCAAATACTTTTCCTATGTGCCGTATCTGTTGTCTGACCTTTGGAGACAGACTGCGATTAAGGGCAGAGTTTAAGGTTCCGGAGCTCTGCCTCTCTCTTTTACGGGACATTCCGCCGTCACTCAGCAGAACTCCGCCCTCTTTACTGCCATTGCTCCGCCTCCTCTCCTCCATTGAGCGAAAGTGCTGGAACATTCAGAAAGACAGGTAAAATAATAGTCTTTCAATATTGAAAATCCATGTTTGTCATTGCTGAGCTTAGTTTCGTACTCATAGAAATGGTTTATGTTACCTGCTTCATGGACACAGGGTTGAGAGGAAAGGCTTGACCACCTGTCAGCTCAGAGTACTTCCTTTCCAGAGATGCAAGGTTCTCCCGTTCCTGAAAAGAAATTAGTAGACCATTCAGAAATGAATAAATCTATCTGTACACATTATGCATGAATATTATGTCATTTACTCTAAAGAAAGATAGTACTTGCACAATGTTCATGCAAAACATTTCATATTAAGAAGTGTATACAAATGATAAAACTGTACATGTACAGCACAAAAAAATAATTAGGCCATTTTTAGTAAGTAGAACGTGTCCATAATGATATCTTAAGGGGAAGTGATTTACATCTAATGAAAATCACAGCCGAGTTCATAGTTGAAAGCGGTTGCAAAAATATCTTGAAATAAATAAATTAATAATAATAATAATAAATAGTGAAGTCAGAGAAACATAATTTCTTATTGTTTGTTTGCAACTTCTTGGTTTGACATAATGAAATGAATTAATACATTTATATATATTGATATAGGCTTTGCAAGTTGTATATAGTTTGTTCAGTGCTGTTATTTTGTTTTATGTGCAAAAATATGTATGCTACTGTTACATGCATGTGTAACACTGATGTGTATATTTTTAAAATTAAAAAAAGTTGATCACTAAAAACATGAATCCATTTTAAATGTGGACAAAGAGTCCAAATACTTCTCACAGGCACTGTATGTATATGTATGTATACATTATACTTATATAAACACTTATATAAACTCATTCTGTGTAAACATACTCACCCTTTGCAGCATATAAATGAGGTTGCTCTTCTCTTTCAAAAAGTTCTCCTTTTCCCTCTGTGCCTGCTGGGTAATCTGGGTCGACTGCTTCTTCAGGGTAAGTAGCCTCTCCTTTAATGGATGCAGTTTTTATGTGCAGAAGGAAAAATATAATTATAAAAAGCTTTTTGTCCACACACAAACACTCCATGATTAAAACCCCCTACACACCTTGCGGGTGACAACAGATCTCTGATATTCTGCAATCTCTCTGAGGAGTTGCTGCATCTGTGTCTCCTTCTCTTCATCTTGACGGCTCTCTTTTTCCAGCTGCTGAAACTCCAGATCTTCAAAACGCTTCGTTTCCGCTTCCAAAGCTTCAGTGTCCTACCAAAAAAAGCCAAGAACACTAAGCATGAGGCAATAGATAACATTTTTTACATCATGGTGCAACTCCAAACTAAACTAAACTGAAAAATCAGCAACAATTCACAAGATTGTGCTAAACAGAAAAGAGACAAAAGGTCAAATTCTCAGGAAACTTTGGTATGTTAAAAGACACAGAGAAGAAAGGCCTACCAACAAGAACAAAAGGTATTTCCAGAGCTGTTGCAGAGAGGAAAAAACACATCAGAAAGTGTTTGTGAGAGACAGACAGCAGGATAGTTGGTGGGCGCAGGTACGAGGGAGACCACTGTAACTGACTGACCCTGGATAGCTGATTCTGGAGATGCTCCTTCAGTGCTTCAGGACAGGTGTCCAACTGGGTCTTCTGCTCTGAGATCAGCTCAGCTAGCCTCTCTACTTTAACTCTCTCTGCCTCCAACAGGGCTTTGTCCTACCGTACGGATGACGCACACATACAGAGCACACAGTGGTGAGATGGGCACAAATAGGACGGACAAAGAAATAGAGAAAGTGCAAGTTTGGGTTAGAGCAAGGAAAAGATCAACTGGAAAAAAGGGAGGTAGATGTGACGTCAGTGGTTGGCTTTCATTAATAACGGAGTACAAGTTTTCCTCCATCTAAATAGTTCACTAAAACATTTAAATGTACTCACCTCAGGCCATTCAAGATGTACAGGTGCATCTCAATAAATTGGAATGTCGTGGAAAAGTTCATTTATTTCAGTAATTCAACTTAAATTGTGAAACTTGTGTATTGAAATAAATTCAATGCACACAGACTGAAGTAGTTTAAGTCTTTGGTTCTTTTAATTGTGATGATTTAGGCTCACATTTAACAAAAACCCACCAATTCACTATCTCAACAAATTAGAATATGGTGACATGCCAATCAGCTAATCAACTCAAAACACCTGCAAAGGTTTCCTGAGCCTTCAAAATGATCTCTCAGTTTGGTTCACTAGGCTACACAATCATGGGGAAGACTGCTGATCTGACAGTTGTCCAGAAGACAATCATTGACACCCTTCACAAGGAGGGTAAGCCACAAACATTCATTGCCAAAGAAGTTGGCTGTTCACAGAGTGCTGTATCCAAGCATGTTAACAGAAAGTTGAGTGGAAGGAAAAAGTGTGGAAGAAAAAGATGCACAACCAACCGAGAGAACCGCAGCCTTATGAGGATTGTCAAGCAAAATCGATTCAAGAATTTGGGTGAACTTCACAAGGAATGGACTGAGGCTGGGTCAAGGCATCAAGAGCCACCACACACAGACGTGTCAAGGAATTTGGATACAGTTGTCGTATTCCTCTTGTTAAGCCACTTACTGAACCACAGACAACGTCAGAGGCGTCTTACCTGGGCTAAGGAGAAGAAGAACTGGACTGTTGCCCAGTGGTCCAAAGTCCTCTTTTCAGATGAGAGCAAGTTTTGTATTTCATTTGGAAACCAAGGTCCTAGAGTCTGAAGGAAGGGTGGAGAAGCTCATAGCCCAAGTTGCATGAAGTCCAGTGTTAAGTTTCCACAGTCTGTGATGATTTGGGGTGCAATGTCATCTGCTGGTGTTGGTCCATTGTGTTTTTTGAAAACCAACGTCACTGCACCCGTTTACCAAGAAATTTTGAAGCACTTCATGCTTCCTTCTGCTGACCAGCTTTTTAAAGATGCTGATTTCATTTTCCAGCAGGATTTGGCACCTGCCCACACTGCCAAAAGCACCAAAAGTTGGTTAAATGACCATGGTGTTGGTGTGCTCGACTGGCCAGCAAACTCACCAGACCTGAACCCCATAGAGAATCTATGGGGTATTGTCAAGAGGAAAATGAGAAACAAGAGACCAAAAAATGCAGATGAGCTGAAGGCCACTGTCAAAGAAACCTGGGCTTCCATACCACCTCAGCAGTGCCACAAACTGATCACCTCCATGCCACGCCGAATTGAGGCAGTAATTAAAGCAAAAGGAGCCCCTACCAAGTATTGAGTACATATACAGTAAATGAACATACTTTCCAGAAGGCCAACAATTCACAAAAAAATTTTTTTTTTTTATTGAAGTTCTTATGAAGTATTGTAATTTGTTGAGATAGTGAATTGGTGGGTTTTTGTTAAATGTGAGCCTAAATCATCACAATTAAAAGAACCAAAGACTTAAACTACTTCAGTCTGTGTGCATTGAATTTATTTAATGCACGATTTTCACAATTTGAGTTGAATTACTGAAATAAATGAACTTTTCCACGACATTCTAATTTATTGAGATGCACCTGTAGATCAGTTGGTTTTTCATCAGAACACATTTGGAGAACTATAGCATTGATATCATCTGCTCACCAATGGATTTTCTGCAGCTTTTCGCTTCATAAAACAGGCTGGAGTCATGTGGATTACTTACGGATTATTGTGATGTTTTTATCAGCTGTTTGGACTCTCATTCTGACGGTACCCATTCACTGCAGAGGATCCTTTGGTGAGCGAGTGCTGTAATGTTAAATTTCTCGAAATGTGTTTTGATGAAAAAGCAAACTCATCTACATCCTGAAATTAAAATTTTCAGCAAATTTTCATTTTAGGGAGAACTATTAAGTGCAAACTTGCTCGTAAATCAAGATTTCAGTGTAAAAATGTTCACACGCAGGTTTTACGTATAGTTAGTGAATGTTTGAATTTTTGGAGACTTTGTCCTGCAGCTTTGATATACTATACTGAATCATTTCAAGCTGTACAACTACATTGCCACCTGATGCTTACCTGAGTTTGATTTTTTTGAGCATTTTTCTCCACGTTGGCCATTTTTCCGTTGAGCTGTTCCAGCATTTCTTTATCGCTCTGTAGCTGAGACACTTCTGCCTCCTGCTCCCCGTCTAAAAGAGCTCTCTCCACCTCCATCTAATGACAGAATCAAATGTTTATTGACTTTAGCTTCACTGCACAACTAAAACTAAAAGCATTAAAAAATATTTTTATTTTTGTTCTTGAAATAAAGTTGACAAAAAAAAAAAAAAACTTTTAAAAAATTAAACAAAATTTAGAAATGTGTCTTTGGCAATTAACTTAAATGAGTTGAAGTTGAAGTACTAAGATTACTGAAACTTAAATAAAAATAAAGCCATATAGAAAAGATGACAAAAAAATAGAATCACACAACAAAATTACTAAAACTTTAATTAAAATAAAAACTGATAATATAAAAATAAAAGCTAATTCAAAACATTAAAAAATTATATAGTAGTATATACAGGTGCATCTCAATAAATTAGAATGTCGTGGAAAAGTTCACTTATTTCAGTAATTCAACTCAAATTGCGAAACTCGTGTATTATAGTAGTTTAAGTCTTTGGTTCTTTTAATTGTGATGATTTAGGCTCACATTTAACAAAAATCCACCAATTCACTATCTCAACAAATTAGAATACTTCATAAGACCAATAAAAAAAAAAAAACATTTTTAGTGAATTGTTGGCCTTCTGGAAAGTATGTTCATTTACTGTATATGTACTTGGTAGGGGCTCCTTTTGCTTTAATTACTGCCTCAATTCGGCATGGCATGGAGGTGATCAGTTTGTGGCACTGCTGAGGTGGTATGGAAGCCCAGGTTTCTTTGACAGTGGCCTTCAGGTCATCTGCATTGTTGGGTCTGGTGTCTCTCATCTTCCTCTTGACAATACCCCTTAGATTCTCTATGGGGTTCAGGTCAGGCGAGTTTGCTGGCCAATCAAACATAGTAACACCATGGTCAATGAACCAGCTTTTGGGACCTTTGGTAGTGTGGGCAGGTGCCAAGTCCTGCTGGAAAATTAAATCAGCATCTCCATAAAGCTTGTCAGCAGAAGGAAGCATGAAGTGCTCTAAAATTTCCTGGTAGATGGCTGCGTTGACTGTGGACTTCAGAAAACACAGTGGACCAACACCAGCAGATGACATGGCAGCCCAAATCATCACTGACTGTGGAAACTTCACACTGGACTTCAAGCAACATGGATTCTGTGCCTCTCCACTCTTCCTCCAGACTCTGGGACCTTGATTTCCAAATTAAATGCAAAATTTACTTTCATCTGAAAAGAGGACTTTGGACCACTGAGTAACAGTCCAGTTCTTTTTCTCTACAGCCCAGGTAAGATGCTTCTGACGTTGTCTCTGGTTCAGAAGTGGCTTGGTAGCCCTTTTCCTGAAGACGTCTGAGCGTGGTGACTCTTGATGCACTGACTCCAGCTTCAGTCCACTCCTTGTGAAGCTCTCCCAAGTGTTTGAATCAGCTTTGCTTGACTGTATTCTCAAGCTTGCGGTCGTCCCTGTTGCTTGTGCACCTTTTCCTACCCAAATTATTCCTTCCAGTCAACTTTGCATTTAATATGCTTTGATACAGCACTCTGTAAACAGCCACACCTTTCAGTAATGACCTTCTGTGACTTACCCTCTTTGTGGAGGGTGTCAATGTTCGACTTCATTGCCAAGTCAGCAGTCTTCTCCATTATTGTGGTTTCAAAGAACAAGAGATACCCAGAATTTATACTGTATGGATGGTCATTTATTGAAACTCAAATGTAAATATTCTAATATTTTGAGATACTGATTTTTGACTTTCATGAGCTGTAAGCTCTAATCATCAAAATTAAAACAAAATAAACTTTTGAAATGTTTTACTTTACATGTAATGAATCTAAAATATATGAAAGTTTCACTTTTTGAAATAAGTTACAAGAAAAAATGAACTTTTTCACAACATTCTAATTTATTGAGATGCACCTGTAATTAATACTAAAATAATGTTGCAGAATAAAAGTATACAAGTCTAGAGAGTCCATCTGTAAGAGCTATTTACTGGCAGACATGAAGACATTTACATTAATACATTTCTCAGATGCTTTTAATCGAAACGGCTTGTGATTTCTGGGAATCGAGCCCATGAGCTTGGCGTTGCTAGCGCCACACACTACTGTTTGAGCTTCAGGAATGATTATTAAACATGTTCCCTCACTTTAAAACACATAAAGCTTCTCATTTAAAGCACACACACCTCTCTCATAGACTCATCCATCTGTGTGTCTAGATCTCTGATCTTCTGTTCAAGTTCCTCGATGTTGTTAAGCACCTGAATCCTCTCCTCTTCAATACGTGTCACTTCCTGTCTCAGCTGCATGTCTTCAGACACCTGCAAAAAAAATACAGAAACAAAAAAAAAGGTTTCAGTCCTGGATGATGACTGGGAAATTCAATGTTTGTTCAAACCATAAGGACAATTTTAGAAGTTTAGCTGAACTCCTGCATCATTCATTAGCCTCTAGTCACATCACCTCTCCTTGACTAATTTAACAGTCACAAACATATAATCACAAATATGTGACAATGTAATGTAGAAAAGATGGATTAAACATTCACAAATGCAGTCATTGAGACCTGACATGAGATTGAACTCTAAAATGAATATCCAGCTCCTCATGACAGCTCTTCATGGATAGTAAACTTGGCCGGTTCTGAGGCCACGAGGTTTCCAGTGACAGCGCAGAGGAATGTAGCTGAGCAACAGATGCCAGACTACAGAGCCGCCACTGTCTGATAATGGCGTCTAATCTCCATGCATTTGACATTTACCAAAAATATCCAGCAGCGGATGTGCCTATGCATATGTTTAAATGCAAACTGTTACTAGCAATAGCAAAATGAGTGTCACATGAGAGTTTATTAAGAAATATTGCTTGAGAGTAGAGGATAAGTTTAGGGGAAATGATATGCAGATCTGCATTCTTTCCTTGCATTTCTGTGTTTCTTTCCAACAATTACTGTCATGTGTGTCTTGAGCACACACATGCATAGCAAATCCACTGGGAATAGAGTCATTTCCCGTTCCTCTCCTCTTGCAGGAGAAGCAATAACTGCCTTTTCTCTCCTGAGCAAGTCTATTAAACTCAAACACACCATTATGTCATTATATGTATCCAATGGAAAAACACTTCTTCCACAGAGTCCACCACCCCCTCTTAAGCTGGAATTGACACCTTATGTGCTTTAAACGCAGAGAGAATCTGTTTTAAAACTCGTTTCGGTGTCGCTGCAAAGAGTGCGAGGTCAGCGTTTTTAAAAGGTCAAAGTTCACTCTTTCGTGCTGTTTAGAAAGACATCAGTTAGGTATAAAGACTCCACAGCATTCCCAAACTGTTTTGCATACTTTAGATCCCTGAGGACAGCATACTTTCCACTGCATCATTAGTTCAATCTGGGATATTGAGTACACAATTGGAGACAAGATTTGACATACATGGTATATATAGTACGAACAAATATCACCGTGGCAAGAAATAACTATGTAATTTGTAGCTGAAATTAATAGTTGAGTGAACCTTATAAATAAATGACTAATCAGAAGCTACAATAAAAAAAAAATTCAAAATTTTTAAGTGAGCATTAACTAACTATACAACAAACACTAAGATATATAAATACAATTTAAATATATATAATTTTTTACATTAATGAGAATTAGTAAAAATCATGCTTCAATCTTTTTATATTTTTTGTGTTAGTTGATTATATATTTTTAATTAATTCAGCATACATTACATTTGGTACAACATATACTCCAAATTATGTAAAATATTTTATACAAATAATATATCTTTATATATAAATCAATAATATATCATGATTTATTTTACATTAAAGTAATAAGTATTTAGTAATGAGCATAATATAAATAATTATCATACAAAAATAAAAATCATACAAAATACAAAAAAAAAAAACATAATGGCCCTACAAAAAAAGATTCATTTTCTTTATTAAAAATATTATTACTTGTTTTCCTTATGATTTTGGGATGAAATATGACCTGGACATGCTTGTGTATGATATTGAACCAGAAATTGATTTTCACTGTTTGACATCAGTAAAGGCCGGTTCACAACAAGTACGATAACTATAACGATAATGATAAGGATATAGTTTTAAAAATTGATCTTAGCTTAAAAGAACAACAGAATCTACACTACAGAGGAACAATATTGTTGGAATCACTTTTAAAACCATTACAGCAAATGAATGATAAAAACATTGACAGCCAATCAGAATCTATCCTGCTTTAAAGACATTGAGCAATGAAAGTGGCAGACGACAAAACTGCATCATGAACTTATAATAAACAGAATGATATTGTGCATTGGTGTGCTAATAAGCTAATATAATTATCGTTATTATTATCTTTATTGTTATAGTTCTTGGTGTGAATGGGCTTTCATGGTACATGCAACATGTTGGAAAATTAAAAGTCCTTTTTAGCATTCAGGAAGATATGGGACAGTGTCTCACCTTGCTGCGGAGGTGTGGAGAGGGTGAGGGCACTGAGCTCCGCAGGCTGGTGGTGGGTGACTGTGGCCTGGTCTCCCTGTGTCCGCTGAGTCTGCGCTGTTTCTGGGTCATGATCTCTCCGTGACACTTACCCAGAAACCCGCTGTCCAGAGACACTGCTGCAGAGTCTGAGAACACAGATTCGTCATCAGACACCTGCAGCTTCTCCAGCTCTCGGTTGATCTTCTGCAGGTCTGATACGGCTGAGACACCCGAGTCGGTCTCCAGCCGGCCCAGTTCAGACCGGCCCAGCTCAGAGCACAGACACAGGATAGTCTCGAGACGCTGGCGTTCCTAGAGTGGAATGAAAAATGTTAATCATTGACAATAATCATTGACAGATTAAAAAAAAAACATTATGATGCAAAATTAATATTTAAGATTCTGTTTATGTAATTTGTAATCTGATATAATGCAAAATAGAAGCATTTTCTACTAGTCTCAGAGTTTTGGACAGCATTGTATCTAATACATAATATTATAAACAAACTGGCTGGCTCAATAGTCTGGAGTTAATCTTTGAAATATTAGATTTTACATAAAACACGTTGTTAAGATTTGTATCTCTTTAGCAGTGCATTGTGGGATTTGGCCCTGTGGAATTGAACTAATTTAGTTGCACACAAACAAACACACATACATAAAGCACACACCCCTGCGGTCAGATCAGATGGTTTGACTACAGATGCACTGCTTTAGCTCAGTTAGCTCAGTCATGTGACCTTCTAGAGGAAACATTTCAGGTTTTTATAGAGGTCTAAGTGTAAAGCAAAAACTAATTTAAAGTGTGTTTACCAGCTGGTTCATACACATGTAAGGTTTTGGTTTAGCTGTGAATGAAAGTTTGTTAAGTCTGTAGCACATGAAGGAGTGTGAACAATCCAGTGAACCGCACTTATAATGCTCTGGGCCAAGAACACAGCACAGATCAAAGTCCCTTAGACAGTTTCATGTCTCACCACTGTCTCGAAGGGAGCACACTGAAACCCAAAGAGCTGAATTCAAGCCTTAGAATTATAGGGAATTAAAATTAAAACAATATTTCAGAATACTAACAAAATTACCTCCCTTAATCATTGATTTCTATGAACTTATGAATTTATAGAGCTGTAGGTATAAAAGTAAGCTATAGTGTGACTCAGACACAAAAGTGATATATAATATAATATAATATAATATAATATAAACACTTAATATAAACACTTAATCAAATATTATTTATAATATATTTTAATATACTTATATATACATTTTATATTAAAAAAAAACAATATGAAAAATAACAATATATAACGCAACATATGATTTAAAAGTATTAATAATATAATTACTATATTATGATATATAATATATTAATTAAAATAATAACATAATTAAATATATAATTATATTTTATTTGTAATGTTGTACATTGTATAAATATTTTTTAAAAATCATGTGATATGTGATTTTAAAGAATTATTCAACATTGTCATAATTTTAGAAGAATGAAGAATAGATTGAAACTATTTGTACCAACCAAGAATTATGAAGCCTAAAATTTGAGTCACTGACCCACAGCTTTAGACTCGCTAGTGTAAGTGTTTCTCTGGGTGACTGAAGGTCCTCTTACCAGTCTTTCCACTTCCTGTTCTCGTAGTCTCTCATCTCTTTGTCTCTGATGATAATCTCGGAGTTCTTCTTTTCCACTGAGAGAACTGATACTGCCCCTCCTCGGCCCCATGCCGGGCCCCAGGCCTCCTTTACCAAATGATAGCCGCCTTTCTCCTACGCCTAGATCCAAACATGGGGCAGAGCCCACAGAACAGAGGCTGGCCCGGCGAGAACTGCTGGTCACGTTGGCTGTCACGGTCACATCTGGAGGCTTCTCCAAGAACGGAAGGCTGCGGCGTGTTTTGGTGGTACGTCGGGGTGGCAAAGAAAGCACCGGGGCGTCTCCTCGATACAACCTGGGCAGAGAGCGACTATGTCCTCCCAGGCCATTCAGAGAGCCGGTGGAGTATTTCCTTTGGCGGAGCAATGGGTCAACGGTGGACTCCCCATCTCTTGCTAGCAGCCTGCGCCCCAAGCGAGGACTGGAGGGCATGCTGGCTGCCCCGCTTGGACCTCGGCGAGATGAAGGAAGAGCATCGGTCATGTAGGACGAAGAAGAGCCGTTCCACATAGAAAGGAGTGAGTTGGCAGTGTTGGGATGTCGCCCTTCTGAAGGGACGCAAAGCAACAGGTTGTCCTGCGACTGGTGGCGGGTGCGGGTTTGGGTTGGGACTGGACTTATGGGCCGCTCTGAGTGATGGGGCGATGGTGGCATGCTCAAGCTGCTGGAGGGTGTGTAAGGAGAAGGGACTCGTATAGAAAGGGGTGGACGGTCCTGTAGATAGGATGATGCCGATTGGGGACTGGGAGGTGGGGACATCGTGAGGTAACCGCGGTCTGCAGTAGCCTTTAAGCTGGCCTCCAGAGCAGACTTTCTGCGCTGCAAGCTCTCCATCAACTCTTGAAGCTCCGCCTTGGAGCGTGTGCCACGAACGCTGGATCCAACCAATGTACCGCCATTTGAATGAAACTTTGTTGCATCTGGGGGAAAAAAAGTTAATTTATGTCTGTGCATATTCAAATATGGCGCCCAAAGTAGGGTCGAACTAAATTTGAGTCATGCCAGATTTCATTTGTTGTTGTGTATCTTGTGACCTCTCAAATCTTTCAAAATCTGCTCAGTGATTCCATGACCAATGAGAAAAAAAGAGAAAAAACTTGGAATCTCAGAACACCACGGAAATTTTGATTCCTCGTGATATGACCCGTTTGAGGTTTAATATGCAAGGTCTTTAGCGATAAATTCAACTGATATCTAATGGTGGAAAGGTAATGCATGATGGAAGTTCCTTCTAAGCCAAATGAAACATCTGGAGGCGTGCAAATTTTAACTGAGACTGAAATGTCCTCAGGGAAATGACAGAGCAGTTATGCATTTAACCAGAACTAATCAAGAGCTGAAACATATCAAATCAAACCATTGATTGTGATCTTGTGCTAATACAAAAGCTCAGTGTTTGCACAGGTTGTCATAGACACATGCACAAACAGAATTACAAAATCTCTCAAGATAAACAGAGAAATCAGATGTGTGCGCTGGCTAATTCTTTGGTTTTGCTTAAGTTCAAGGGTCACATGCTCAGTTGACTACACAACTAAAAAGGCTTTCTCATACAAATCTCAGCCCACACAAATATGGATGCTTTGGGTTTTAGAGGGAAAAGCATCTTCTAAAAATGGAAGAACCAAAGCCAGAATGGGTTTGTACTTTCTGGCACTGGAGCAGAGGAAAGGGACCGAGTCAGAACTCCTCTGCAACCAGAGTGAGATTTGTCGGAGCAGTGGTGGTCTCCGTCAGGGAACACACACACATACGTGTGGACCACCTGTACTCCATAATGTTTATCTACGTTTTGGGTTGTAAATCACTTTAGCTAAGTGGTTGACCTGGAGCCATATGGATGGGATTTTACGTTGTCATTTATTTACAAGGTAACATGGTCATTTGTACAGCTGCGGCTGCATGGTGGTAAGATGACTGTTTGTATTAACTCAAGGTCTCGCAGCCAACACAAAGCCCACAGAGAAAAAGAGAGAAAGAGAAAAGAAATTAAGAAAAGTAGAGGTGGCACTTTCCATGAATACATTACACTTTGGATCCCATGACTTTACAACATTATCAGCACAAATCCCATGCTTTTGTTGTGAGAGCCATTGCATAAACCATTATGTAACATACAATTAAACTAGCATAAGATATAGCTAGTTTTAAACAACTGAAATGTCTGCATTCCTCCCTAAATTATGGTTTTGGCTTGTCCCACCTCTAAAGTCTTGACCTTCTTGACTGTATCTTAAAATTAAAATCATACACTGAAAATCTTGACAGTTTGTGGACTAGACAATATACACTGCCGCTCAAAAGTTTGGGATCAGTAAGATTTTTAATGTTTTTTAAAGAAGTTTCTTCTGCTCATCAAGGCTGTATCTATTGGATCAAAAATACAGGAAAAAAAAAATTATTTTGTGAAATATTATTGCAAATAATAATATTATTAAAATAATAGTTTTCTATTTTAATATACTTTAAAATATAATTTATTTCTGTGATCAAAGCTGAATTTTCAGCATCATTACTCCAGTTTTAAGTGTCACATGATCCTTCAGAAATCATTATAATAAGCTGATTTATAATCAATGTTGGAAACCATTGTGCTGCTTCATATTTTTGGGGGGACCTGTGATATTTTTTTTTTAGGATTCTGATTAATAAAAAGTTAAAAAGAACAGCATTTATTTAAAAAAGAAATTTTGTGTTTTATTCAGGAGGGATGTATTAAATGAATAAAAAGTCATAGTAAAGACTTATATTGTTAGAAAAGATTTCTATTTTGAACAAATGCTGCTCTTTTTAACTTTGTATTCATCAAAGAATCAAAAAAAAAAGTATCACATGTTCCAAAAAACAATATGAAGCAGCACAACAGTATCAACACTCATAATAAATCAGCATATTAGAATGATTTCTGAAGGATCATGTGACACTGAAGACTGGAGTAATGATGCTGAAAATTCAGCACTGCGTCACAGAAATAAATTCTACTTTAAAGTATATTAAAATAGGAAACCAATATTAAAAATTGCAATAAGATTACACAATATTACTGTTTTTTCGGTATTTTTGATCAAATAAATACAGCCTTGATGAGCAGAAGAGACTCCCTTAAAAAATCTTACTGATCTAATATATATTACTTTGTGTTTATTGTCAGAATTACACATTTACACAGATGTGGGTTTTAAACTGTACTTTAATCTGTACATAGACACGTCCCAAACCTCATATCAAATTAATAGAAAATAAAAGGTCTCATATAATATTTAGTTTGACCTTTGAAGTTAGCAATCAACATTCTCAGAAGTTTAAGCACCTCCTTTCACTGACATTTTGTTTAAAAATACATAACTTTTAAGAGCTTTAGGCCCCATTTTGTACCCTATTCATGGAAAATTACAGGTAATGTTTAAAAAAAGTGGCAGGAAAGAAGAAAACACCACTGATTGATGAGCATATTTACATGTTTAACAAACAAGCAAACAAACACAAAATAGCGCAGAAGAGCAGAACAGATGGCACTGAATTGCACTCTTCCTGTGTATAAAACAGTCTGTGGCATGATAATGGAGGGGACCAATTAGGCTGCGAGCAAACCACTCTGTTTATGAAAATACAGCAGAATGGATCCAAAATCGAGAGCTGACCAGGGAAGGTGAAGGAAGATGTCACTCACCCATACTGAGGGACAGTGCGGGTCCTGCAGTCTTTTCTGGCAGCATGTTCTTCATGTGATTAGCCTCCTCTGGGTGGTTGAAATGGAAAAAAGATTTACCCAGACAAAGAGTGCACCCTGAGGAGAACCACATCACACACACATAGTCATTATAACATAGAAACATTGTGCTCAGGTCCAAGGCACTGGTAAGGAAATAAATCATTACCTAAGACATACAAGCCCACAAGTATGATACACATTCACTAGTAGCATTAAAGTTATGACCAAATAAAGTTACGTAAAATGACAAAGAGCTTTGGTATTTTGAAAGTAAAACCCTTTTTCCTGTACACGTCTTGAAACGAATTCAACTCAATAAGACAGAAAGAGAAAGGCAGCCTCTTGATTAAGTGAAAAAACAGATCCAGAAAGAGCTCAGATTTCAGATACAGTTTGAAGTTTCTTCTGAAGCAAAGTCCACTGAGTCTTTCGGAGGACTTAAATCCACAAGACTGATTTTCTCCTTAAGTCTGGGGCACATCCTCTCTCTCCCTTTCTGTTTCTTTTCTTTCCCCCTCTCTTCTGTTTTTTTTACAACTGATTTCACTTCCAGAAGTGAGCTTAAAGGAATAGTTTCACTCAGGCCATCCAAGATGTAGAGGAGTTTGTTTCTTCATCAGAACAGATTTGGAGAAATTTAGCATTACATCACTTGCTCACCAATGGATCCTCTGCAGTGAATGGGTGCCGTCAGAATGAGAGTCCAATCAACTGATAAAAACCTCACAATCACCCACAAGTAATCCACACAACTCCAGCCCATCATCTAACATCTTATGAAGTGAATAGCTGCATGTTTGAAAGAAACAAATGCTTTATTAAGGCGTTCCTAAGTTTGAATCTTTACTTCAAGCTAAAATATGAGTCCTCTGCTTTCTCAAGTAAAGAATTTGTCTTGTCTGAATCAACAGAGAAATATGCAAAGATAAAGCACCATTTACAAGTGAAAAGAGTTCTAAACAAATATGTCAGTGGTTTTTGATGCGAGAGGATAACAGGAAAATAACTTTTTCACTGGAGGAAGAGTTATCATTGATTATTGGATTATTGATTATGGCCAGAAGCAATGGTTTAAAGTTGCACCTTTGATGGATTTGTTTGACACAAACACAGAGCTTTTTGCATCACAAGTGACTGGTGTGGATTACTTGTGGATTATTGTTTGGACTCTCATTCTGACGGCACCCATTCACTGCAGTGGATCCTTTTGTGAGCAAGTGGTGTAATGCTTAATTTCTCCAAATCTGTTCCAATGAAGAAACCAACTCATCTACATCTTGGATTGCCTGAAGGCGAGTAAAATTTTAACATTTTCATTTTTGGGTGAACTATTCTTTAAATCTGACAAAACCTCCTTATGGTGATGTCATCAACTAGAATTTTTTTTTTTAAAGTGATAAAACGCAAATTGGTTTTATGGTTTGTTTCTTTTAATTATGAGTAGCTAACCAAAAAAAGTCTAGAGCCCCATTCACACTGCACGTTGGTCCCGGAAAATTGCCAGAAAATTGCCGGAGTGCCTTCTGTGTGAACGCAAACACGTCCCGGGATTAATTCCGGGATTGATCCCGGGTTGGGACCTAGTAACATTGCCGGGTTCAGTCCCGGAACGAGCGCTGTGTGAACAAAAGCCGGATCAATGCCGTAAAGGGTGTGTTGTAGTGATGACGCACTTTATCGTTCGACAGTTTTACCGGGTGTTTTGAAGGCAGATCAACGTTCACACGACGAAAAATGTGTAAACTGGAATGAAGCAGCGATCAGGGAGCTCCTCACTATCCGCGCTGAAGCTGAAATCATTCTCCAGTTTAGTGAAATGGTGAGCGCGCATTATACACGTCACATGAAAGGTCACGTGTCTTTACGGGTTGTGTGTGAATGCACGCACATATTCCGGAAAATCACTGGCAGTGTGAATGCAGCAAATCTGACGATCCGGGAACAAATGCCGGAACACATTACCCGTGTATTTTCCGGAATCTCTGTGTGAAAGGGGCTTATGGTTTTATAAAAGGCAAGGAAAATATAAAATATCAGATAGTTTGGGAGGCTTTTAGGAAATATCTAAAGCACTCAATAACAAAACTCCCCCAAACAAATGCTCTCTCTCCTCAATACACCAAATGTATAATCTATTCTTAAAGATATGCTGTAAGCACACAGGCTTTTCCTGAAACTCACTGAACACTCAAACTCCCATCAGACTCTCCTGATCAGCTCACTCCTGCAGTCTGTGGCTGCCTATGAGGAGTCTGCGCAGGAAGTGGGGGATCGTTTTACGCTGTCGGCAACACAATCCTTCACCGTGAGTTCACCATCGCCAGCCACCTGAGAAAGCTTTGGCTTTCCTCTAAACCAACAAAGACCCGAGACGATTGTCTTACCCAGACAGAAGCAGAGCACTGGGAATTTTCTCTATCTTGCTCCATTTGTTAACAATTGTGTGAACTGTGAATTTGCATGGCAGTTGTTTCATTGTTATCGAAACAATGCTGTGGAATGAGGTGATGAGGTACGTCAGCTGATATATTATGATACGTGACTATTAGGCTCTCTCGAATGTGCCAAATTCTCGAGTCTGTTGCGATGTCTCTCTCACACTCTCTCCATCACCGGCTGACACTAACTCTCAAACATATGGAAACCCTCCCTTCCCTCTCGGCCTAACGCACATCATTTGATCAGCACAGCCTTGGACTGGAGGAGTGTACAATTACATACTATATGTCTCCATAACGGTATCATGTGTAGTGTAATCACTGCTCTCTGAAGTTTAACAGCTTGCTTTAGTTTACGGTTTTGGGAAAGGACTGCGAGTGAGTTTTACTAAACTCTGGGATTTCCAGTCGGGCCTATACAAACCACATTCATTCTGTCTAATGATTTGCAGCACTTGTCATCCTTTCAGCACAAAGCCTCTGCCAAAGTGATAAACCCTGTTTAAACAGAACCAAAAGTGCCATGCTTAAAGATTTTATTATTTTTAGCTATCTGCAGAACTCTATAAAAACAGCAAAAGTCCAATTCTCTGGCAAAAACACCCCTTCCTTCTTCCAGTTGACCTTAAAAATTACAATGGTAACCATAGTTTCCATCCAATGCTGTAGTTCCTATAGCTTAATAATTACAGTACTACCACAGACATTGAGGAGGACACGTCCTCTGCAATATTTACATTTTACATTTATGCATTTAGCAGACGCTTTTATCCAAAGCGACTTACACTGCATTCAAGTTACAGTTTTACATTTTATCAGCTCTTGCTTTCCCTGGCAATATTTATGATATTCGTCAGTTTGGTTTTTCATATATTTGATTACATCCTTGTGTAAAGCCATAATAAAGTAATATGGGATATCCTTCAAATAAGAAGCCTTTTTTGTGTCTTTGTTTTTAATGGGTAACACTAAATTATCAGTTTTCACAACAGTAACTATGGTGTTTTAGTACAAACTGGTTACCATAGATTTTTGTAAAAGAATAAAATATTTTTGTACATTAATAAACACATAATTAGAAATCAATACATAGAATGAAAAATAAAAAAATAAAAAGATTGACATGATTTATTCAATGCATATAAAACATAAAAAAATGACCATAAATAAAAACAGAAATATAAAATATACAAATATTAATAAAAGACAAAAAAATGCTAGATACTCAACAAGTAAATAAAAAGAAAGATTATTAAAACAAATAAAACAACAAAAATAAAATAAATAATATTTCTATATGTAAATTAATAATATAACATTAATAAATAAATAAAAATGGCAAGGTTTTTGGGAAAATAAATACATGTTAATTTCTAACTCACCAAAATAAAACTATGTGGATTTATATGAAACAGAAAATCACATCTGAACATGTTAGGAGGAGAGCACTCTGATTACAGTTACTGCACTCACTCACCAATAATCGCTTTAATATACCCGGGATTAAACGGGTTAAACATCAACGATCTGTTCTCGTGTGCCGCAGAGCAAACAACCGCGCGCGCTGCTCTGTTTAAACAGCACTGAATTTCGTCACATCGTGTTTGTCAGTCTAAAGTTCTATGAACATGTCTTCAAACTACTTTACTACAGGACAAAAACATAAGCAGCTCAAAAATCTCTCTACATCAATCCCTGCCCGACTAACTGGAACACAGCATTAATTTCCCAACAATAAAACTCTAAATGAAACTATCGTACAAACGCCGCTCTTCACAAGGTTCCAAGTAACTTTTCTTGAGCTCTGCTTGTAGCTGAAGAAATATAAACTAACCTTTATTTAGTGTCCCATTGATGAAGTCTCAGGAGGAGGAGGATGCGTGCTCGGTCCTCTCAGTTTAGCATGACAAAGAGGACAGACGCGATGCTGAGTGCTTGTCTGCGGACACGCCTCCTCTCAGCGGGGACGCGCTTAGTGGAACTCTGACTTATGGGTCATCACAGAGTGACTCAGACTTTATAACAAATACTAATTGAGGTATTGTCATGGGTCACTTCACTTGCATTTAACGTTTCTGACTCGCAGAGATTGTCCTACAAGTTAGAGCAGGCCGATTTTAACTCAATTCTCGGTTTCCTTACTGTAATGTATGACACATATCTTAAAGTTCTGGTAACAATTACCATGCCAACCCTTTCATTGCCAGCTATACATATTTTCTAGCCAACAAAAACAAAATCACTTGATTATTTAGGCTCACTATGAGCTTTTTCATCTAAATGTGCCTTGTAATTTAGGTCATACAGATGGCTAAAAAAAAATGGATATATACAGTATCTCACAAAAGTGAGTACACCCCTCACATTTCGGCAATCAATTTAATATAACTTTTCAAGGGACAATACTATAGAAATGAAACTTGGATATATTTTAGAGTAGTCAATGTGCAACTTGTATAGCAGTAAAGATGTACTGTCCTCTGAAAATAACTCAACATACAGCCATTATTGTCAAAAAAGCTGACAACAAAAGTGAGTACACCATAAGTGATAACAGCTATACATCGTTTAACCATGCAAAGCCACATGTCCTATTCATCATGTTCATGTTTTTGTCTGCTTGACAGGACCATACAAATTTGTGTATCTTGTTTTAGAGCAGTTAAAATTTGGTGCTTTGAGTACAATTCTCTCATACTGACCACTGGATGTTCAACATGGCACCTCATGGCAAATAACTCTTTTTTTTTTTTTGCTGAAGACAACCTGGCCAAGATCATGAATTACTGGAACCATGTCCTGTGGTCTGATGAGTCTATAAGGTAAACTTGTTTGACTTAGATGGTGTCCAGCATGTGTGGTGACGCCCTGGTGAGGAGTACCAAGAAAATTGTGCCTTGCCTACAGTCAAGCATGGTGGTGGTAGCATCATGGTCTGGGGCTGCATGAGTGCTGCTGGTACTGGGGAGCTGCGGTTCATTGAGGGAAACATGGATTCCAACATGTACTTTGACATTCTGAAGCAGATGATGATGCCCTCCCTTCAGAAACTGTTTTCCAACATAACCACCCCAAACACACCGCCAAGATGACAACTGCCTTGCTGCTGAAGGTGAAGGTGAAGGTGATGGAGTGGCCAAGTATGTCTCTAGACCTGAACCCTATTGAGCACATGTGGGGCATCCTCAACCGGAAGGTGGAGAAGCAGCTCCGTGATGTCATTATGGAGGAGTGGAAGAGGATGCCAGCAACAACCTGTGCAGCTCTGGTGAATTCCATGCCCAGGAGGGTTAAGGCAGTGCTAGATAACAATGATGCCCCTACAAAATATTGACACTTTGGACACAGTTTTGACATGTTCACTTAGGGTGTACTCGTTTTTGTTGCCAGTTATTTGGACAATAATGGTTATATGTTGAGTTATATTTAGAGGACAGTAAATTTGTACTTCTATTCAAGCTGCACATTGACTACTCTAAAATATATCATTTTGCATATAAGTTTCATTTGTGCAGTATTGTCCCGTGAGAAATTATACTAATTTTTTTGCTGAAATGTGAGGGGTGTACTCACTTTTGTGAGATACTGATATATATAAATATATACACATATATACATACAGTATATTTATATATAAATTGCCTCATTTTGACTACTAATAATTGCTCATAGCTTGTCAATTAACTTAGCTTTTAAAATGGTATTACATACTCTCAGATAATAACTAAAGCACTCTTTGGCAGTTTTTTGGCAGAAGTAGTTTAAAAAAGTTCAAAGTTTGAAAAACTAACCAACTTTTGTCAAAAGGTGGCACTATAGAGAGCCTGAGCCTTCATTTCTGAGCTTTTGCCAGTTTCTAACTGTCATTAATATTGAATGAATGAATGAATGAATGAATGATGCATTTATATAGCGCTTTATTGTGTATTGCCATACACCCAAAGCGCTTTACAATCATGTGGGGGGTCACTCCTCAACCACCACCATATTGATGTGTGTATTGAGTTTCATGAAATTCTAAGCATGTTAAGTGCCTTAAAAACACCGGAAAAGAATATTAAAGTTTGATGTGTTGCCATGGAAACAGTATTTAAGACATCAAGAATCACTTCACAGCTTTACATCTGCCGTGTTTTGACATTATTCTGATGAAGTTTGAAGAAAATCAAGTAAAAAAACAAACTATGAGCTTTTTCATCTGAACGTGCCCTGTAATTTATGTCATACAGATGGCTCAAAAAAAAAAAAAAATATATATATATATATATATATATATATATATAGCCTCATTTTGAGTTTTGACTACTAATAATTGCTCATAGCTTGTCAATTAATTTAGCTTTTAAAATGCTGTTACATACTCTCAGATAATAACTAAAGCACTTTTAAGTTCTTTGGCAGAAGTAGTATAAAAAAGTTCAAAGTAAAATTTCCTGTATAGAGACTTTACTGTAGAGCGGAAGTTCTCTGGCCAATCAGAAACAAGCTTTTGTGTGTTTCGCTGGTTGCAAATCTTCTGCTTGACCTTGCATTAAGTCTGTGACATAGAGAGTGCACTGGCATATTTTCCATTGTAAATTTCCCTCAGTGTAACAGTGTTCAGCTAGGAGGAGGGTGGGGGGAAGAGAAGGAAAGACGTTCCCTCCCCCTGCCGCCCAGCGGGCACTCTGTTCTCCATCACTCTCAGAACTCCAGTTGCATCATGGGGAGGGGGCGCTGGAGTGCTGCCCAGCAACTCTGATTACTTCCAGACCTCGGCTACACATTTCAACACACTTAAACACAGACATTCCCATATCCATGCACTCATACAGCAGCATATGAACGCATATGGATATATGCAATTATAAACGTTAATTCAGAATACTCATGTAATTAAACTAGATACATAACAGATGCAGTTTTGTATCTTTTTTCACTTGTTAGCCAGGAAGACAGTGATAAAAAAACACAAACAGATAGCAGAACTGCATGCTGAGGAGTGAAGCAACAGGAATGCTTTTTCAAGCCTGATGCACTGGTGCTATTGTTAACTAAAACTAAAATTAATTGAAACAAAACTGAAATAAAATATAAATATTTAAAGAAAAATGTTTTTAAAAAATTAGACACGTTACTGTACTGAAATAACACTGGCCTAATGGGGATGCATGAAACAGCAAGTAATCTTGGGAATGTCTTTATCTAGCTAACTCTAATGTGTATAATATGCATGGGAATTGCAAAACTTCTGAGTCTCACCATCTGTTCATGCCTGTCAACATCTTCTGACGTCTCTAAACACTGTAAATGTTTACCTGACTACTTCAGGACACAGTCCCAGAATCTTGCACAGTTGAGTCAGACGAGGAGGATAAGAGATTCACAGAGACGAGGAGGAGGAGGAGTGTGTGACCAATCAACTATTAAACACTCAAACATTCTCTGGAAGTCTGGAGTCACACAGAAATGTGTGATCTCATATCACTCTGATCAGAAACACAGGAAGAAAACGAGAGGCAGCGATAGAGAGAATGAAAAAGAGAGTTTGTTTATAGACTCTGCTAAACATATGCTAAAAAATCAAAGCACAAGGCGTGCAAGAGAGAGAGAGAAAGTGGGCGAGAGATGTTATTCCTGTGGTGTGTCAGGCCTGACTGATATCGCTGTACAGGAAGTCATTCATTGCCGTCGTTTGTTTTGATTTCTCTCTGAGGCTGTAAGCAAGCAAGGTTAGATCAACAGAACCTGCTGAGTGGCCAAATAAGATGTGCCCACATCAAATAGTTGACCTCCCTTTATAACTGTGACCTCTGGGGAGGTTTAGATGTGAAAGAGATGCAGTAATAGCAAGTGGGCAGTACTGTAACAGTACAGTAAGGGATATATAACTGCAGTTTTGGAGGGGCGGTTAAAATACTGTGTATTACCGTGAGTGAGCTTTGTTGGCTTGGTGACTGGAACTCCATCAAGATGGCACATATTTCCATTGGGGTGTAAAGTAATAACTCCAGCACTGTTGGTGATGACACAGTGGTGCGGCTGGATCCCTGGACCATCAGCGCAGATGATATTCTGTGGCGACTCTGCATCTTCAAACCCAATCTGTGATATTTCTGTGATATAAAGTAAAGGAACTCAGCAGAGTTTCTTCAAGTGAGCATAATTATATTAGTCGAATGAATGAATGAACGAAATGAAAATGTAAAAATAAAAAATACATAAATTATTGAATAAATTAATAAATAAAAATAATAAGTAAATACATATTGAAATATATACACAAATATATAAAATACAATAAGTAATAAAATAATAAATAAATAAAAATATAATCATATAATATGAATATACAGATAAGTAAATAATAAAAAATAAAAATAATGAATCATGACTGAATGAGATAGATAGATAGATACGTAGATAGATAGATAGATAGATAGATAGATGTGTATACTTATTGTGTATATAAATATACATGTATATATTTTAAAAATATTTATATGTATATATATAATTTATATTATATATAAATATTTTATACATAAATATAACATTTTCCTTAAAAATATACATGCATGTGTGTGTATTTATATACATAATAAATATACACAGTACACACAGATATATTATGTAAACACAAACTTTTATTTTGAATGCAATTATCATTTGACGGACGGACGGACGGACGGACGGACAAACACACAGACAGACAGACAGACAGACAGACAGACAGATAGACAGCAGTCAATCAGACAGTTAATAGTCCTCGATTACAGACACAGCTCTGACCTGAGATCAGTTTTACCTACAATTTACATCACGTTGTGTTGACATGATGACAGATGTTAGTCAGTTTTAGCACAGAAACAAAGCTGCTCATAAAATTGCACTTTTGATTGGAATTTTCACAGAAGCACTGAAACAAAATGCAGTTATGTTGTCATCACATTACTGTGCGCTTTTACAACACTGAATGTACCAGACCACTCTGGAAACCCCCATATTAAATAACTGGTATTAAACTCAGCGGGTGGAAAGAGGGTCCATATTCAAACTCAAGTTTATTTCAGCCATCACAACCTCAGATTAAGGGGCTACATTATTCCAAACTATTTCCTGTGCAGTTTGGGAACTTTAATGGTCTCAGAGCAGCAAGGTTGCCATGAGGCTAAAATATAACACTACCTATATTGGCACAGTAAAACATTTCCATGCTTTTTGCATTAACAAGTAAAACAAATCTTTTAATCACTAATATTCAGATGTTTTTAAATAGATATATTCAAGACACACTCACCTTCAGTTAGAGGTATCAAAGTAATAAAGCCTCTACCAAGACTGATCAAGTAGGGTGTGGCTGACCACACCCGCAGGCCACGCCCACTCTCAATTAAATCCAACAGGGTTTCCTGAGGATAAGAGCAAGGGTTTCAAGCACTGTTTAAAGAGACAGTTCACCCTAAAATTAATAAAATAAAGTGTCATTTACTCATGTCATTATAAACCTGATATACCTTTATCAGTGTTGCTACTTTAACACTCTTTCCGCGGGATGTTTTTCATGTCCGCAGGTTGAGGCGACCCCAATAATGTGATATTTAGCCCCTGGAAAGCGACTTTTACCAGGGAAACCCCGCCAAAATATGTGTTTTTTTTAACCCTGGAATATGATTTTTACCAGGGGATCCCCCCTGAAAAGCAATTGGGCTACTTTTGGTCTAGTTTTGAGTAGCAATTGGGCGGGTTTTGCTGAGAAAACCTGGCAACCCTGACCTTTATATACCTGTACAAAGCTCTAAGATTTCAAACTAAGATAAATTTAAAAAATCTGCAATTCAAATTATGGATTAACTCATCTAACTCAGGTACTGCTGCAGTAAAATATATCATAACCCTTCTGAGTCATGGTGAAGTGATTAAGTTTCATAGTTGCTGGAGTAGGTTTTTATAGGCCATTTAATGCAGCCTGAGAAAAAGACCCTTTACACTCTCACTGTTTTGGAAAATGGGTTTAGCTGATCTCCCATTGACTCAGAATAAGATTAATTCACTGATGCATACATATACACATAATCAGAGACAAAATAGCAGTTTTAGAGAAAGGGAGGTTGTCTCAGTTTATGAGAGAAGGAGGACATGGGGGAATGTTTTCATAAGATCTTCTGGGATCAAGTCAGAGAAAGGGACAGACAGAGGGAGAAGGAAGAAAAGAGGCCAGGCCGAGAGGGCTTACTATAAATTGTCATGATGGAAAAACAAATAAATAACAGAGAAAGTGCCATGGTTAAAACGCTGAGGAGGCACAGGACTAGCAGCCAAAATGAACAAACACAGAAACCCCTAAAATCAAGCCAACCATTCCACCAGTCTGATTACTTAAAGGGATAGTTCATCCAAAAATGAAACATCTGTCATTATTTATTTACCCTCATGACATTCCAAACCTGTATGACTTACTTTCTTCTGTGAAATACAAAAGGTGTGTTTTTAAGAGTGTCGCGCAAAAGCACCAATCATGATAATATATGCAATATAAACATTGTCCATATGACTTGCAATATACAAGTCTATACTTGCACTACATACAGTAAGTCTAATGACGTCAGACAATAGCTGATTTGGCAAAACATATAATAAAAAACATATTAAAAAAATAAATAATGTAAATAATTTTGTATCTATTCCTTTAAAACATTGTTATTTGAGTATTATTTATTTTTTATATTATATTTATACACTATTATAGTATTTAATAATGTTTAGAATTTGCATTTATGTTTATATTTTCATTTTAATTAATTTTAAAGTGATTTTGCCATTAATTTTGCCAGTCTTTTTTATATTTTATTGTGTTAATTTATATTTATTTCACTTTCAGTTTTAGTAATTTTAGTATTTCAGCTTATTTTAGCTTCATTTTTATATTCATTTTTTAATTCATTTTTTTAAGCTTAAGTTTTTCTATCTAAGATAGATAGATATTTTATCTTATTTCAACTTTAATTAATAAAAATGATTTTTAATTTTCTTTAACACCTTTAGTCAACAAACAACAGCTTTAAAATAGACTTATTAATAGAAAAATTATGAGAAGGTAGAGAATATTTCCATGAAAACCAAGAGCTGGCTGTAAAACATATTCCATTTCTCACTTTTATATAAAATAATAGAAATAAATCTTTTACACCAGCGATGCTTTGTGTGCCAGAATATGGTTTATGGGCCACAGACTAAAAGACTAACAAAGCTGATGTAAAATGATCTAGAATCCCCCAAAAGCAAAGTTTATCTAGATCTTATAACTCTATATTACAAAAAGCAGCACAGCAGTTCTGCTCTGGGATATTTCATGAAACAAGGCTGTTCCCCTTGTTCTCCAGCTGGCTGGTTTTTGGGTGTTTCCTTTTGCTCCTTCGGGAGGAAGTGAGAATCAGAAACACATCTCTCAGTTTCTGTAAGTGAGGTCACTGGGCTAGTCCATTTCTCCCCAATAATAAAGAAGAAACTCAAAGCTGATCTTGAAGACTTGCACCACCTTAATAAGCTAAAACAGGGGTGATATGTTG
Source organism: Schizothorax lantsangensis (assembly GCA_027422415.1). NCBI lineage: Eukaryota > Metazoa > Chordata > Actinopteri > Cypriniformes > Cyprinidae > Schizothorax > Schizothorax lantsangensis. The sequence goes on along the minus strand of CM049856.1, from coordinate 20,505,686 downwards.
TAGCAAAAAGCATAGCAGATCCATTAGCCGTGTCAATGGTGCATGTGACCATGAATAAACCCCCTCTAAAGTCACGGTCTTTCTGGATGAGCAGTGAAACAACACCAACTGTGAACAAAGAAACTTTTGCCATGACTTACTGCATTATATTGAGATAATCTCTAAATCTTTTTACAAAGTTGTTTTCCTCATGTCTAGATGTAAGAGCTACAGTCACTTCAAGTTGTGCAAGACATCATATTTCAATAACTTCTGCTGACAACAATTTTGATAATAGGCCAGCTGGTACCAAAGGATTCAATCAAGAACATTAAGTTCACACTTTAATCACAGCAAATATCAAATGCATATATAAGGTTCCAACCCAGCTAAATATATATATATATATATATATATATATATATATCTGTGTGTTAGGTGCGTGTGTGCACTCAGATCACTTGGACATGGTTGTGTACAAGAGGTAAAAAACGATATAAATACTGTTCGTTTTCTCACACAAACCGCTCGTTTCGTGTCTTAGGCCATCAATGTGTAGTTACGATGGGGAATTGTTTAATTTGGATTTCTCTGTGCATGTTCTTTTTCCCTCTTATAGAGACAGTGACCTATACCTGTCATTATATGACTGACAGACTAGAACGGTTTGACCTAAAAATATCAAAATTGGATCTACTGAAGAAAAAAAGACACCTACATCTTGGATGCCCTTGGGGTAAGCTGATAGATACCAAATTTTAATTTCAAAGTGAACTATCCCTTTAAGCTTTCGAATGATATTTAAATTATGGATGATTACAAAAATATGCAGATAAGGGATAAAGGCAATAAAAAGAGCGCCAGTTAACAGAGCTGGCAGTTGGGTTAAAGACCAGATTAGTTTGAGCAAACATAGTAGGCTACTATTGACCTTAAGAAATTAAGACATTTTGTTCACAACTTTGAGAGAACTTTGCCGAAATGCCAAAGTTCTGAGAATGTTCCCTGTAGGCTGGGAAATCTCTAGACCAAAGATTGCTAGATTATTTGAAGTTCAACCAATTTAGAAGTTTACTTGACCATGTTGTCACGGCTCACTAACTCACTCTGTTGTGATTCACATTCATTGGAGCTGATTTACAGACAAAGCAAACAACTCAGATGATTATCCTATGCCATGAGCTATTTGAGGAGCTATTTAAAAATGAGAAAGAGTCTGTTAATGATAATAGCCTGATTATAATCTTACCTCAGTGGAGATGCTCATTTCAGACCGGAGGGATCAGAAGTTCAGATCACAGCCTACAGTATAAAGTCCTCTCAAACTTTAATCATCTCTGGTTTCTTATTTAATTAACTATGATGCAGTTACTTCGCTTACAGTATTTGACACACAGCTGAATAAGCTAGAAAGAAACAGTGTGCTTTAATTTTTAAATGTCCACGAGGGAAGGACATGTCGCGTTGTAAACAGGAAAAAGGATCAGCCCCTTCCCAAAAAAATCCTAAGAGATTGAAAACAGTCTGAAGTTATGACTAAAACGTCGTTGCACAATTTAGGCTACATTATTCAACTACGTGACAGTAGATAGCCTAGTTCATGGCCGTTAGTAATATATAGCACTTTAATACATTTAAAAACAAAGTATAGTCTTCTTTTATTAAATATTATGCAAACACTTGACCTATTTGTTTCTGACAGAAAAGAATCACACTTTTAACCGAGAGATAAGCAAGGATACACTAGACTAGAAGCATATATAGGCTATTAAAACTACGCAAACAGAAATATTGACCCCTGCTGGTTATAGACAGACGGATTTCACATTCAAAGATTTGTTTATTTATGTATTTTACACAAGTCATGTAGTCTGCTCACATTGCAACAGATGTTCACAAAAACTAATTACAACTGAAAATGGTTAATTGTACACGCTTTATCTAACTTAAGAGGTCTGTGAGGATTAAGTGCAAGATATAGGATAGGCTAACTATAATGCACAAAACATAATAATGAATTTTTGCATTAAAATTGTTTTATTAACTGAGCTTGAGAGTTAAAGTGTATAGTTGCATATTTCTCAAATTAGTTTAACATTATTTAAATCTACCATATATCATTTATTTCAAGAATGAGCTCTGAAATTGTTATTAACTAGTCAGCACCGTTTTAATTGATCAAATTAATCTCAATCACCTGAAGCCATTAATCTGTGAGAGCTCAGGTGTGGAAGATTCATATTTGTTATGAAATCTCTTAATCACTGTACTTTCCATCTCTTCTCCATCTGCTGAGTATGATTCAGATTCAAGTTCATTTCTCTCATTTTCTTTATCATCAGATGCCTCTGTATTCATCTCTGATGTGAGTAGAGTTATGATAGCACCGGTTGGTGTTTGTGGCCTGGATTCATGTCTTTCCTCTGGTGTGTCAGGCGTAGAGGAATCAGTAATAATCATGCTGTTCTCTGTCGGTGTGTGTGGCAGGACGTCGTTCTGAAAGCCGTCAGAATGTTGTTTGAGTGGTTTGGATGATTCATAAAGTGTTGTGTTGGACGGCGTTCTGTGAATGTCTGTCTCTACTGATTCCAAACCGTTGCTCTTGGGTTCATCTTGTGCTTGTCTCTCAAATACTGGGATTTCTGCTAAAATGAAGTATTAGAATTAGAGAGTGTTGCATTTGCGGCAGTATGAATGCATGAATGAGGATAATTATTTACCGGATTTGTTGCTACCTCTGATTTGTTTGTTGATGTCTGAATGGCCGTGTACTGGATGTTCACCTGCAAGAAACAATGTGCCTGTAATAAAAGCTAAAGTAAAACTGCTTTTGAAAATATATTAAATTGTGCAATATTACACAAAATGTTTTGTTTTATGTAATACATTATCATATTATATATGTAAATATTACATATACATAAATATTGTGTAAAAATGCTATTAAAATTCTTATAATAACATTTGTTATGTAATCTATCATAATATCATCATATTATATATTTATTCTATGTAATATATTATATGTATATATTAATATTTATATGTATATGTATTAATATATTAACATAAAATGCTATTATTGAAAAATATATAATAAGGTAAAAGCTAAAAATAAATTGCTTTTAATAATATTATATTGTGTCATTTTACACAAAATATATTAGAATGTTTTATATATTATAATATGTTAAATATTACATATATTGTGTGAAAACTTTAATTGTGTAACAATAATATATATAATTTTCAATAATATAATGTTGTAATATGTAATATATACTGCTATCAAAATGTTTATTTTATTATAATAAAGTAAAAGCTAAATGAAAATTGCTTTTAATAATATATTGTGTAATAATTGACACAAAATATCTTATTTCCTACAATATATTATTATATTACATATAATTTGTATATTTTGAAAAAAAAGAGTAACATGTAAAGTATATATATTTTAGTTATCAATAATATATTACTAAAATATATATGTAAAAAATATTGCACAAAATACATTAGAACATTTTATGATATATTCCTATAATATCATATATGATAATATATAAACAATGCATAATAAGATATATGTTATGTATATATATTTTAATATATATATATATATTATAATAATATATATTTAAAATATATATTTTATTTAAAATAATTACCTCTCAATCTAAAACATCGCGACAGGGCTACAGATACAGTGATCAGAAATATGAAGACAGATGCAGCTGTTCCCCACCATGACCTTCTGCAGTCATACTCATCATCATCTGGAAAAAATATATAGTATTATGAATTAACATTCATGATGACTGTGCCAATCTTTCAAAGACACAAATTCATTTTATTTATTTTTTAGTTTGATGAAGTAAATCTCACCAGTCACACGAACTGTAATATTGACATGAGTTTGGACTTGATGTCTCATCTGGAAGCCGTAGAATGTGCAAATGTAAGCACCGCTGTGTCCCAAGCGGTCCGGGTTCAGCAGATGAAGGGAACCGTTGCCTAAATGAGCCTGATCTATGTCAAGTTCAGCTTTACCTTCCCACAGGTTCACAATCCGACGGGTCCGGCTGTCGTAAGTGAAGATGACGATGGATTCTGTGGTTCTGATGAAGGTCCAAGTGAGGGTAAAATTGTGGCGAGGTTGTGGCACCACGCAGGGAACCAAGAGTCCAGAGCCCTCCTCACCAAATAACTCCTCTGAAAGATTCAAATGATTCAAAGAGCTGTGTGAACTTTGTAACAAACACCTTTCTTGACCGTCTGTGTTTCAGTAAGCAGTTACCTTGGTGATGCAGCGATGCGGTCCACACCTGCATCTCATCCGCGGACACAACAGAGCAGAAGTAAGTATGATCTGAGATGTTTCCTATCGTACTGACACTGCTCTCGATGGTGAACAGACCCTTGGAGTCCGAGGTTTTACGAGTGAAGTTCTGGAGGCTTCTGGTGTCAGTAGGGGGATCAGTGGCCCATGTGACCTCAGGAGCTGGATAGATGTTCTGGGACAGACAGATCACCCGTTCCTCAACCATCTCAAGCTTCACAAACTGGATCAGAGCTAAGCGTGACAGAAAACACACCACATAAAATGATCAAAACGTAAGATTATCTAAATGATCTAAACATAAGTTTGATTGTGGCCTTTTTTTGAGTGATACAATTAAAATTAATTGATTAGTTATTGTGTGAACTTGGTCTATACAAACTTATACAAACTATACATAGTGATTAGTAATTGCTATATAAATGCCAATAAACCTTTAAATTGAATCCATAATATTTTATTTGCATGTATTGTAATGAAACACTACAATAATTTTTCAAACATTTTTTCAATGCTGAATTAAATCTAATGGTCTCTCGAAAATGACTGGTATAAATGGGCTTCCACAAATATAAAGTTATCTATATATTTTTATATGCAACGTTTCATTTTTACAGTATAAAAATATTTTTTGCTCTTAAAACCAATAAACAAACTGGAGAAAAATGTGTAAAGCAACTATGTATTTTCATGCATGAGCTCTAATTTTTACAGTATAAAAATATGTGTAAAGTATTTATTTATGTTTTGTTGTTGTTAACGCTTTTTTGCACTTAAAACAAATATTAAATAATATTAAAATAAATTATTTTTAAATAAAAATACATAGTAAGAAATTACTTTGTATTAAATTCATACTTTGTTACTGTCTGATCTATCAATAGAATAACATACTTTGTGATTAATCTTATTTGTTTATTATTTCCGACCAGGGTCTTTAACCCAGAACGAAACAGCATCTATTAGATTCAGCAAATTTAACTTAATTTATGTATTATAATTATCATCAGTGTTATTCATTTTACTTTTACACTATCTTTCTCTGAACATTTCCACAGAACCTCTAGCGCCCTCTTGTGACCGCCAGTCCTTAGCAAACTCAAAAATATGACAAACCTGTGACCCTGTTACTGACCTTTGACCCCCAGGTTAACGAATGTTTCCTGGTTTCCCTTCCTGGTGCTGGTGTAGCACTTGTACCTCCCTTGATCCTGGACTTTCACTTTCCTCAGCACCAGAGAGGCATTCCCCTGTGTGATCTGGGAATTAAACAGGCTGGTCCTGCCACTGAAATGCTTGTTCTGGAGGCCGTACTGGTCTTTATTGTAGTAGTAGCTGTGGACGGGGGTCTGCTGCTTGTACCAGTGGATGACCACGGCTCCTGTGGGCTTGAAACTGCAGGGCAGCACGCAGTCTTCATAGAACAGACATGTTACGTGTGCATCTAGAGCGAGACCAGCACATGTAAAGCCTCAGAATTTGACTAAAAAGATAAGCAACTAGTCAGGTAGTTTCTCATGTACTGTAATTGCAATGTAAAGTTCAATATTGCTTTGTTTGCAATAATACAGGCCTATATTCATACACTCAACAGATATCAGTCTCACAACAGAGTTTGGTTGCCTTGGTTTAAAACTGCTTTATGCCGAACAATGGCAAATTAACATTTGCACATAAAAAATGTATAAGTTAACCTGTTGTTTTGCTCAAATGGCCTGTTTTCCCTACAATTTAAATAGCTATTTACTTGTAGGCTGCTTATTCCTTATAAATGAAGCACAGATTGTTCTCTTTCACAAGGGTCATTAATCTGAGACTAATGGAGTTTCCTACAAGTGCTGCTTTGATCCATTTACTGAGCCAACAACTTCAACAAAACAAGCACCATTAAAATAAAATATTCAGTTATCTCCATCTTATTACATGTACAAATAATAAATACAAATAGATTTTTATATCATAAATTAAACAGTTCTATTATACATTACAGTTAAAAAAACATTTTCTCTGGTGAAAAACACCTTGTGCGTTAACAAATTTTATTATTTTACATGAACACAACTAAAACATTAAATAGCATGTTGAGACTTTTTATACTTTTATTTATATTTATTTTATATAACTTACATATATGCATTTTACACCCATTTATTTTTTATATACATTTTATAAATTTGATATTTCAAGAAAACACAACTAAAACATAAAAAAAATGTACTTTCCCACAAGACAGGGATGGTCATTTTCATTCCGTTTTTCCCTTAGAGGAGAAATAATTCATCTAAAAAATGAATGCATATGTGGCCTTACCTTTAGTAATGATGATACCAGATGCCCAAGTCCTAAGAAAAAGCAGAAATGCAGCACACAGACGCAGCAGTTCCATGACAGTCAGAATATGCCACACGTTCTGGTCAATTTTCTGAGATGCCACGATCTGTGTCTCTGTGCAAGTGCATGTGTCCTGAGAGTGTGTGCGCGTGAGAAAGGGGGAGAGAAAGACCCTTGTGGACATATCAATTAAACCGGTGAATGATTAACCAGCTGGTGCATGAGTGGACATATAGTGACCAGAACTGGTTTGGCCATGTATCAGGTACAGTTAAGCAGCGGATGAAGAAAAAAGAACAAATCACTAATGTGTGTAAACCTTGAAGTGGACTGGTGTGGTCTGTGCCTGCATATGTCAAGTTGTGGTTAATTAGAGATGATAATTATTAAAAACACAACCAATCAAAATGTTGGCGTTGGTAAGATATTTTAATGTCAAATTTCTTATTCTCACCCAGTCTGCATTTATTTTAACAAAAATACTGTGTAATATTATTACAATAATATTCAGTTTTAATATATTTTAAAATGTAATTTGTTCCTGTGAAGCAAAGCTGAATTTTCAGCAGCCATTACTCCAGTTTTTAGTGTCACATGATCCTTCAGAAATCATTCTAATTCATTTTAAAGATGTATCTGCATCTTACTGACCCCAAATATTTGAGCAGTAGTGTAATAATTACTATTTATATTGCCAGTATGAGGTTTATGGAAAATTAATAATAAAACACAGACAATTTTTTTATATATATATATATTTTACTTTTTGCAGAATAAATTATGGAAAAATATTTCATCAAAATACCATAAAAAAAATACATCAAACATTTTCTCGTGTCATTTTCCTGGATGACAAATTGTTTCTCACAAATAATCAGACTGCATAGAAATAAAGTCCCATTAACTGGTCTTCCATCTTTTATTTTCCTTATAATATTCTGCTTTCTTCTCTCCATGACTAACTGTGAGAAGCTGAGGGCTGTGTCGTCAGTTTATTTCCGGCTTGTGTTTCTTCTGATGTTTTGTCTATGAAAGACAAAAGGAAAACAGTCAGTTTAATATGGAATTTACATGGCTGGAATCTAATATGATTAATTACTTCTAAAAACAGAAGATGACTGGACTATACCTGGGTTCATGCTTTGCATTTCTGCATCCTCTTGAGCTCTTTCTTGATTTCTTTTTGATTTTGCTGCACACATAAACAAAATATTAATTTTTGTGTGTGAACCACTCTACCCCTTTACTGATAAACACTCTTATGCATATGAATTATTATGGATTGAGTTCTGTTCACATTATTACCTCTGTATCTTTTTATAACTAAAGTGAGTGCAAGAAGCACAATTAATCCCGCGACGATACCCAACATCCACATATTATATTTCACAAAACCTACAGACAAAAAAAGAGAACAGAAGAGTTAAATCAAAACAGATGTTGCTGTTAAAAAGTAAACTACCACAATGTTTTGGCAGGAAATGAGTTCTAGGTTTGGTCCAACAGAAGTATTAATGGATGGATGAGTTCATGGATCAGTGGATACCTTTCTCCTGCCTGGCGGATGTAATAACAACACGGCTCTGTGTCAGATGCCGTGTCTCTGCTCCTGAGAAGGTACATGTGTAGATTCCAGAATGTTCTGAACCAACAGTGTTCTCCAGGGTTAGTGAAACGTCCCCCTTCAATGCGTCGTCCTCCTCTAGTTCTGCATTATCCCAGAAGCTTCTGGATTTATGAGTCCGGCTGTCGTATGTGAGGATATCTGTGGTTTTGTTTGCTGTCGTAAAAGTCCAGACGAGAGAGAAGGACTGAAGTTTCTTAGGAGCTTTACATGGAATAACCAGGTCTTTCCCTTCAGAGCCGGTCATTTCTGAGATGTACATGAGAAAACATTGGTATTATCACCTTTAAAACATACCGCAGCATATATCCCTTTTTTGCACATTATAACTTGATCAATGTTTTACCTTGCAGCTGTAATGAAGCTGTCCGTGTGTGCGTGCCGTATTTAGAGGTGATGTTACACACATAAATATAATCAAGGCTGTTGTTTTGCTGTTTTAGGATGCTCTCCACTGTATAGAGGCTCTTTCCGCCAGGAGCCATGCGGGTGATGGGCTGCAGGGCAGCAGGACTTAACCTGGGTTCTGTGCTCCACTGCACCACCGGTGCTGGATAGACGTCTTTAGTAGAGCACTGAATCAGACCAGAGGGATTGATGTCAATGGAGACTGTCCTGATGGGAGCTGGAAGACATCAAATCAAAAATAAATAAATTAATAAATTAACCTGTTTGGGTCGACTTGAATCGAAGACTCACTCATTACACAAAAAGACTCGGCACCTACTCTAACAAGTCATAGAACCAATCTGAATGAATCTTTTTAGTGAACTGATTCACAACATAAAAATGAGTGAGATGAATCAAAATATTTAACTATGCTGCTAACCTCTCGCCAACAACTACTAATCACAAATAATACATTTAAAATAAATTAAAGTATTCCTGCAAGAGGAACAAACCTTCCACTGTTGCAACAACATATGTCACAGTTACATTGTTGACCACACATTTGTAGCGTCCTTTACTCCTCGTATCTACTTGTTTCACAAGCAGCGATGCGTTTCCCTCAGAGACGCTGTCGCTGAACAGAGACATGTTGCCATGGTTGAACCTCTGTCCCGCCGGCTGTACACTGAATATGAGCGCCTCCTGCTGGAACCACTGGATCTGCACATCACCATTAGTGGACGTGAAAGAACAGGGAAGAATACAGTCCTTAGAGAAGATGCAGGTCACACGAACCTCTGCAAATCAACAAAAAAGCTTTCAGATGTTCCTGCATGTGCGAAAATGATTTATAGACCTTAGTCAGGTCAGGTTATAACTTTTAACCTTTTAAAAAAAAATACACGAATGCATTAGCATTATATAACAAAACACCAAATAAAACAACATTTGCAAACAAATTATTTTAGTTGTATCATTTCCTCTCAATTTCTGTGATCTAATACAATGATCATACACTGAGATGGCTGCAAATTTGCCATTTAAAAACCATAAGCCCCTTAGCACTGAAACATGTTCTTTTTAACATTCTGCTGATAAGACATAGGCTTGCTGGACTGTTAGGTTTGTCATCAGTGTTGATTACTAACTTTCAGGGGCGGTTGCTAAAGGCAGGTAGATTTGTAAATCTAGTACCAAAATCGCTATGTTGGCAACATTGTTTGTCATATGCATATACCCCAGCTTCCTAACTACATGCTGCGTGGGTGTGCATGTGTACATATACACTGGTATGTATGCCACCTTTTTTCTCAGAAAAATTGAATTCTGCTGCCCCTATTTGCTGTCGGGCCTTTTCTGTGAGTGATTACAATTGTGTGTTCACCCATAACATCACTCTAAGAGGACATTTATCAGCAATGACCACTTATGACTGTGATTGTTTATAGTTCAACACACTCACCTTATCAGAAGATTGTTTGGCTATAAATACAAAATAAATAGAGCAGCGGCAGAGTGCATGACGGCGTTGACCTTTATGTTGTGACACGGTCGTGGCTCTGCATGCATTGCGAGTCTGAGATTGCACCAGACTATATCTTTATCTACAGATTAATCGGCATTGATCACATCTTTAAGTGTGCCAAAATCCTCAATGCAACAGTTATAGTGTATTGGAACAGTTGTGGTTTTATTACTGTTTCTTATCTTATCTTGATGTCTTACATGCAACACTTTCCTTTCCTAGTGTCTAGTCTAGATCCATCACAGAGAGTCCGTAGAGAGGTCTTGGCTTGTTGAAAAATTCACAGTGACCGTGTAAGTCTCAAATAACGGGCCAGAGTGAATTCTAGCAGACTCACTCATCTCCTTCACTCGCGGACTCTATAACAAGAAGGGGCTCAAAAACCCATTAGCTGAAATTCTGCCTCCACTTGAGAGCTAAGAGTAGCATCCACTTTAATTACATAATAAGGTATATTTATAATGAGCATTCATCTTTCCTGGCATCCTTTCAGTCTGGCCGATGATCTGTTGCTGGAATAATGCACATTTGAAACCGGCAGGTTCAGAAATAAAATAAATAAATAAATAAAAAACGGAATATAATAGTTTTATTTATTGTAATAGGTTTATTTATATTTTCTTTATTTTATTGAACAATAACAAGAAATCAAAGCACACACACACACACGTGTGTGTGTGTGTTGTGTGTGTGTGTGTGTGTGTGTGTGTTTTGATTTCTTGTTATTGTTAACTAAAAAAAATAACTAAAATATAAATAAAACTATTACAATTTTGGTAATTGAAATAAAGTTAAAATAAAACTATATACATTTTAGATGAAAAATTTCAGAATTGCTTTGGCAACTGAAATGCATAGATTTAAGCTGAAGTACTAAAATTAGTAAAACTGATTTAAAACAAAAAAAAACATTTGGAAAAAACTATATTAAAAAAGATATTTAAACTAAAATTAGTGGAAACTGAAAATATAAAAAGCTCATTAATAAATAATACTAAAATAACACTTCCTAATATATACTGAACCTATTATAATTTACATCTAAAGCAATCATGATGGGTGACAAATAACACTTTTCCAGCACTGGAAACAATTCCTAAGGAGGAACTACCTAATAACTAGTAAACAGATGTCTGTGGATGATCTTGCCAACATTGATACTTTATTCCATCCACTTGAGTTACATAATAAGGTATATTCATAACGTACTGCAAGTCTTTCCTGGCATCTTTTCAGCCTGGCAACGGTGTCGTACAAACACAAATTGATAAAAAGTGGCCTAGCTGAAAGTGGCAGATCGAGAGAAAAAAGTAAAAGAAATCACTCACTTCAGATGAGCAATTCAGAACTTTGAATTGTTTGATTTGATAAAGGAAAGTGGTATTCTTACAAATAAATAAAAAAAAAGTGCAAAAAGTTTTCACTTTCAGATAAAATGTCAAAAATAACAATAAAAGTTAATCTTACCTGGAACCTTACACGCCACTAGGGAAAACATCCATAAAACAACACAAGCGCCATAGTGGGTCCTTGACATTCTCCCTCACAACAAAGTATTGAAGCAAAGTAAGACGTGTGGGACTAAACGAGAAGAGTAGACAGAAAGAAAACTGCTGAGAAGGTGAGACTCTTCAAAGAGTCTCTCTCAGGAACGTAATCAGACCCTGTTCCTCTTTACTGCTACACAGGCAGGCAAAAGGCAAAAAAAGTAGCTCCTGGTTCCACCTGAATGAGAGTCTTTGTGAATATAAGAAAAAAAAGAGAAAGTAAACAGAGAAAGTTCCTCAGGTGACTTTTGAATATTGTCTCTGCTGTGCTGTGAACTTGCTGTGGGTATGAATGACAGAGAAGGAGCACGAGAGAGAGAGAGAGAGAGAGAGAGAGAGAGAGAGAGAGAGAGAGAGAGAGAGAGAGAGAGTGAGTGGGTAGACAGGTTTCCACGCCTCTTTCATAGATCATGAGTCACTAAATGGCAGCTGAAACCCTTTAACGCCTACCACGTATACTCCGGCTACTTCACCATAACCTTCCCACATCCCTCCAGGCCAACCTTTCTCAAGCTCTAGGTCTTTTATCACCACTTTGCTCTTTGTTGAGGGTCCTTGCAACCTTCTTGCCCAATTTGTCAAAGAGTGTGGTAAGCAAGTGTACGTAACTAGTGGTGGATTGCAATAACCCTGATGGTTAGTAAAGGTTTGTATGACGTCAGAACATGAAACAGTCGTTTCCTTCCTGAAAGGAGCTCTGTAGATGGCCCAGTACATTATCTTCACATTCCACTCTCAACTCCAACAGATGCATAATGCTTAGAAGTTTAAACTTGCAGTATTTACAGACTTTGACAGGTGCAAGTTGTCATACCAACCTTACAGGTTCACCAAATGCACAGACTTGAGATGTGAGGAAGTGCTTTTCTTGCCTGAGCTGATCGAGTGCCTGCAGGCTGCAACAGAAGTGTGGTCAATGTTTGATGACATGGCAGTAAATACATTCCTCTTGGCTTCAATCACACTGCACACAAATGTGATTTGGTTTTTATATCCAAAGAATGACTGTTTGCAATGTCATTTTGAAACTGATGTTGATGTTATTGTTGTTAATATCAAGTTTAAATGTAATAATGACGTATGCTTTATGCCTATCTATCTTTTATGATAGACTGTATGGCCTAAATATATTTAAACTTCGAGCTTTTAAAACTTTGAACTTTCTGATCAGGCTTTCTTAAGTCAAGTTTTACTTGACAAACTTTTTGAAAAGTACTTTATATTTTATTAATATTGCACACTTTGTATTATGTTTACATATGTTTTGCATCCTAAAAAAAAAAAAATATATATATATATATATATATATATATATATCTCTATCTTTATTGGAGCAAGTCCATTCACTAGGCCACGCCCCCAAGCCGCTGCTTTCCAGATATGAAAATAAAGTTATGTACTTGAGTGGGAACGATCGAAATCTCCTGTATTTATGTTTCAATAACATCTGTCAAACCTGACTACATGGGCTCATTTGAATCAAAGCATATTGAGCGATGTGAGTTTCATTCATTTTTCTGTTTTCACACCATCACACCATACTGTTGTAAAAATATAAGTAGATGTGTTTTAGATATACAGTCGGCCTATTCTAGGACGTCAAAATATGTTTGTTTGTTTTTTTCTCATTTTTAATGTAGACTAGAGACAGAAAAATAAACTATTCCTTGAAATTACAGTGCAAACATTAATTTAGTCGACATTTATGTTCAAATATCAGAATACTGATAGCTATATGATCTACTTCAAAATGTTGTGGTCAAAACAGTATTAGCTCTCCTGTCATACAGTATTTGATGTTTGTAGAATTTGTGTTGATAAACGAAGATGAAGTGTGATTGTGAAGCATCTTTTTATATCCTTCTTATAATGATTAATGGTCTGAATAGGGAAGGATGATCCCGGTTGAGTGTAAAAGAGCAGCTTCCTCTAGATGCTCGTCTCCCTCAGATGCAGCACTCTTCTGTGTCCTCAATCAGACTGTAATCCTGGATTAGAGGAGCATGTTACTGCGCTAGGATTACTCTTCTGCTGGCTCTAGTTTTATTATTGATTGTGTGCCACTGTGTTTCATCAGATACTCGATTCGAATACTGTTTATTCTCTTTTATATACGTAAAATTTGACCGTCTCTTCTATTCCCCGTTCTCGTACTTTTATGTCCCAAGGAATGATTTTTATTAGAATTAGTTGTTTGTTATGAAAACTATTGGATATTTTTTTTCATCATATGTTCTTGTTTTGCCCTTGTCCCAAACCAAGACTTTCAATTAAAAAATATCAGAATCCATCAGAATTGATGGATTAATTGCTACAGAGTGAAATAATCATAAACTATTCTGACATTTATTGTGCAACACTTATTTACATATAATTTATATTATATAATGAGTAATGTTATATCTATATTTAATATTATACTAAACATATTTTGTGAAAAGTATTTATATATTTTTATCTGTCTATCCCTGAACACCCTAACTGTCTAGAATCCACCTAAAAGACCCTATAGCAACCACTCAGAACATTTTTATGTAATATAATTTATATATTATAAATGATATAATATGTAATTTTATATATAAATGAATATGATATAATTTATTAATATATTTATTGTGTGCAAAATGAAATTATTTATACACTTTTTACACAAGCTGTTGCATCATTTCCATGATGATTAACTATTTTTCCACAACCAATAAATACTTTTTGTCAGTGAAGAATATGCATGATTAAATATAAGACATGATGTGTGAAGAAAACACTTGAACATTTCTATGATGCATATTTTTCAATAAAGAAAAATAAAGCATTGTCTGCTATATTATGTAAACTATTGTTTACTGTAATTGTAGCCTTATAGCATTATTAAAACTGAACTTGTTTTTTCATAAATGTTTAAAATGTATTTTTCAGCAGTCATTTCCATGATTTAAAGCTGTGTGTGTGTGTGTGCTGTAAATGAACTTTTTCATTAAAGAGAAGACATTAACAATATTTTTTTTTTTATAATTGCCTTATTAAATGTATCTGTGTTGTCTTTTATTAAATAAATCAGAATGCTACAGAATCTATAGGCTACTATACAATCTAGACTAACTTTAGACTTGACTTGATGCATCTGACATGACCTTTATGATTATTTACACAGACTTTTTAATGCTTCTCAAAGTTGTCATACATGTATTTACACAACAATACATATATTTCCTAGATGTCTTTTAAAGTAAGCCTCTCTATTTCTCTCTCATCCCTGTTCTGTCTGCCTCTATCCCTCCCTTTTCATCTCTCTGTCATCTCTTGATGTTCTCCATGACTGTAATCCTCCATGGAGCGAGTTAAGATCTGTCTCAGATTAGCCTGACGGTGGATCTACACATCAATAGCTAATAGCAGCATGACACCCATTTATCTGTACAGACACACACAATTACAGAAAAAAACTAAATTTAAATTTATGCCTCACTTAAAGCTAGAGCTTATTCAGAATGTAGAAGACTCAGTAAACACATAACACTAGTAACAATGTCCTAAATTTGTTGTTATTCTGTAACTTACTTAATTATTCTGTCTTACTTACTTAATTTCCTTAACAATATTGTGCAAAACAATACCATTTTTAACACTGATAATAATAAGAAATGTTTTTGAGCACCAAATCAGCATATTAGCATAGATTTATTCTGTCAGAGATACAAATCCAGTTAGTCGTATTCTCGTATATGTATTTGATTCTGAAGAAAAAATTCTTGGATAATGTTCACAAAAAAGAGGGCTGCTTTTTTTAGCCAACCTGATGGTAGAGTTATCTCTGGTTGTGATGCACCTCCCCTTCCCCTTCCCTGTGGAGTTTATGGGTTACTGAAAGATTTCAGCAGCTGCATGTAAGAAGATTAGAGAGGAATTAACGTCATTCCTTTGTCATTATAGAAATAAATTGATATTTGGTTTTAATCGGAGGGAGGAGGACATGGTCAGAAAAGCAGACAGGCTTTTAGGCAGGGTGGGAAACGCAGACTATACACCGTATACACACTAACACACATGCACAAAAGCAGAGCACAAAGGATTTCAAATGGGGCCGTATAACTTTTGCTGTCCGGTGTGGATCTAAGGGCCTTTTCTGTGTCGGAATGGGAGGCACTATGAGATGGAAAGGATGCTGGGTAAGGAACTCCAGAGAGTTAGACTGATCCCACACCGTCTCTCTATTTCTCCCCACATCAGATCCTGGAGCTCAGGACTCGGTCATGAACTTTGCTCTCTCTGTACTGAGGCTGATGTGCCTGGCCTGGCTGTGGCCCGTCGCTCTTCTCAAAGGAAGCAACACGCAAAACCAGCGCAGGCACAAGGACGTCTACCTGGGGGAAAACACTCGGCACAAACATGGAGGGTGAGGATGCTTTTGCTGGCTCCTAAATGCATTTGCAGAATGCTCTGGTAGCTGAAACGTTGCTTTGTATATAATCAGTCAGCTCCATTCGGTTTAATTTAAATACCCGTGTCAGCCTGTTTACACTCTTGATTTTATTTATTGTGGTCTCAGCCCTGTGGATTAATGTGTAAGGTTTATTTGAAGCCCTGTGCGTTTTGACCCATACTTTGGAGTTGCTGGATTGTGTGTTTGAAGGGGTAATTAATTGTGGATAAAGGAACTCTGTAATTAGAGCTCATGGTTGAGCTGGGTATGTGAGGTAAACAACAAAAACAGCACTGGGTAGCAATTTAGTCTTTTAGTACTGATCCAGAGGGAGGTCATTCTCAGGTAACAGTGCCATTTGAGGCAGAGAGTTTCAGAAAAGTATTATTTTCTATGAATTGGATAAATAAATAAATATTTTTTTATTAATTAATCCGGAAAATTTCTTCATATTAATACTGTACACTGTGCCCTATTTTTACACATAAAAAAAAGTAATTTAATTAAATAAATAAAAAAATAAAAACTTAACCCTAAACTCTTAAAGTGTTACATTTTTGGAATAGTATATTGGGGTTGAACTATTGAGTTTGTTGTGATCAATATAAGTGTGAACATAACTGACAAAAACATTAAAATACTGACAAAGAGAAACTTACAGTCCCTGAAATATGATATCAAGAAGGTTGGACAGAGTTAAATCTATGAAATTATGTGAATGTTTATCCTATTAATTGAATTAGTAAGTCAGTGGGACTTGTACAGAATTGGCACCTGGAAATGACCCTGGTCAAATCAAAATAGGAAGCAAAATATTTTAATAAGAGGCATATTTAGTCAGACTTTGATTGTATTGCTGGCTTTTGATTAGAAAAGTGTCTCAAGAGAGTGTTAAACTGTTTAACACTATGTATAATCATTATAAAGATTTATAATGTATGTTAAAATGCATTATAACTTTTCATAAATAATTCTAACCTAAGTTAAAATGCATTGTAATATTTGCAGATTCCTTGTAACATCAGATATCGGCTGTTTGTTATGTTTTTTAATGTAAACTTGATACAGTCTAAAAGTATAAATGATTTAAATGACACTTTCTAAAAGCAATGAACAGAGTATTATAATGTACTATAACTGTGGTTACAATTATTCATGAGTTTACAATGTGCATTACAAGGCATAATAATGCATTTAATATACTTGTATAGTGCATTATATAAAAAAGGCTTTAAGTAAAGTATTACCGAAAACTGCTTTCTGGATTGCTGCATACTAACGTTGAAATTAATTTCTCTTAACCCACTCTTCCAAATTTCTAGCTTTAGTCAGTGCTGTTTTTTAACCCAAACTTAACTTTGTGTATGTTATTGTTTATGTCTGTTACGTTATATTTAAAAAAATCCCCATTTTGTCTCTTTTCAAACAGACGAATAGACTTTAAAACGAAGAAGTCTGACAGCACCAAATCTCTGCTGATTAAATCAGAGCAGCTCTTGCGAATTGAAGATCACGACTTCGCCATGAGGCCTGGTTTTGGAGGTGAGGAAGTCTTTCCATTCAAAAGCCACTTATGAATTACTTTCGGTTGTATTCTCAAAATACATACTTGCTGCATTCATATATTTCAAGCATCACGTGTTATCTTGGTGTCTTGATGGTTGATTGCAAGCTCATTCCGCACAGCTGGCACTAATACATGGTGTGGCATACAACAACAGCACTAATACAGCACAGAGAGGCACTGCAAGGACAGCTGGGATAATTTCAGGAGATAGAGAGAGGGGGGAAAAAAAGAGAAACAATGATGTGATTACCCAAAAATCTGCTGATGGGAATCGTGATGCGTTTTTCTGACGGAGATCACACACTTCACACTATGCCAGCAATTAAAATGATCACTATTATGTAAGCAGCAGGAAGTTACCATAAATGTTAGATGAAAATCTATATACATATATAGATCTTTTCTATAAAATAATACACATAACACTATATTCTCTGAAAATCTCATTCTCGCATGCTTTTTAAGCTGCTTACTTTGTATGAAACATGCATTGCTGATATAGAGATATCATGCATACTTGCTGCTGTTATTTGCTAGTATATGTCCATTGAGAGAACTCAAAGAACAGGGTTAAGCACTGTGTTCTGTTACACTGGCTGAACTCAAGATCAAGAGCTTTAAATGTCACCGTGGGCCAAATGACCAGAATGTGACTCTGAGATTGTCAAAAATGTAGGTTAGAATGTCACATGCGATGCGTCCAAATCAGAAAAAAAAACTAAATGAAAACACTCTGACCCAGATTGGTAGTAGCCAAGCAGACAATACACTGAGGACAGATGTGTTTTATACACAGTAATCTGCATTATAATCCCAGCGGCTCTCTGAGAAGCCTGAGAATGTAGCTAAATCTTACAGGCTAGCCAAAGGTCGCTGTTTTTAAAATAAGAATATAGAGTGGTATGCTGTTTTTCAATCAAATCAAATAATCTTCTTGCCTGGGACTTTCTGTTCTATATGTGAATTCGGGTCCATTTAGGTGAATGTATTTGTGAAGCAACGACTCATATATGTTCATGTCCATGTTATTTGTCAACTACAAATGTACTGTTTAGCATCGTTCTATTTCAAGGTGCTTTAAATAATAACATGGTATATGTCCAAAAATGGGGGTAGTACCCTAGTACTTTTCTGTTATTTTGTCTGCTAATCCCTGAGATTGAGTTTTATTTCAATCCAGATTAGGGGAACATGATGGTTCTCTGAAAACACTGCGAGGCTGATAATCACACCGAGTCATGTGCACCGAGTTAAGTCTCTGTTTGTAGGAAGCTTAACATCGCTTTTCAGATATTATGTGGTGGATGACGCAGACGTGAGACATCTATTTGACTCTATATGTCATTTCTTTATGTTAGTGAGTTAATCATGTTAGAAAGTTTAGTTTTTAGACTAACTCTCTGGAATTTTTCATAGCAGTTCTGTGATAGAATCAGATTTTTAGATGCAGAGATGATTCAATAGCGGACTTGAAATACTTCGGTTATACTCGGAGAGATTGCAGCTGGTCTCCATGTGTTCGTTTAATGTGATGCAGCTGTGACTTGAGAGAGTGATGTGTCTACGATACCCTTGAAGAAAAACAGCTGACACAAGCAATGCTTAATGCAGATAGATTTAACTATGATAGTTAAACATACATTTGTCATGTCATTCTGTTATGACAATGCAAATTGCATATAGTCCTTCTCTCACAAATATTTGCTCATTTGATTTGATTACTGCTTCCACTGATGGATCTCAGAAGTAAATAGTTGGTGATTTGATAGTTTAGCATTACATAGGCTACACTGTAAGAAATGTGTTCTTCAAGGTTGCATTAATGATTCTTTTGAATTTGAGGAAGAAATATTTGGAAAACAGAAATGCAATTGTGTTGGCATGTGGGATTATTTCAATAATAGATTAAAAAACAACAAAGAACACAAATGTGGTAACATTAATAAAAAAATATGACTGACAAACTCATAATATGCATCTTTGACTATTGTCACAAGTCAATAGGTACACTGATTTAGGTCTTTCCGGCCTTAACATAAGGCTTTCTGGGAGCTGGACACGACAAATTAATGACTCACAGTTCAGTAAATGACTCAGATTAATTGAGAAACTTTTCCAACTGAATCATAAATGATTCACTGGAAAGGACAGGAATCTGGGAACATTTAGATCAGAATCAGACTTCACTGGTTGCACAGTATGTTTTTGATTCCCTAAAAAAACTAGCTTGTAAGAGCTTGTGATGTGAATCAGACTTCACTCGTCACGCCGTATGTTTCATGCTGAACAGCAGGCAACACTTTCAGAGTATTTTAGTAAGGTGTCCTGTACATCATCAGCAGAAGGATGTACACGCAAGAACAGTTAACAAAACCGAATGTCATGAAAATCAGTCGTTTATGGTTTGCTTTATGGATCTGATTCTGGAGCTAAGAACCAGTTTTGGTTGCCAAACCTATAGAGGTAAAAGGTTAATCTGAACGACAAAGCTCTGATCAGTCTGAAGAGAAATGTGAGTTTAAACTGACTTTAGTATATCTGTGCACAGAAGTGACTGAAACTTGAGCAAAGACTGAAAAATGAGAATCGGAAGACTGTGAGGTCACCATTTAAACTCATTACTGTCTAAGAGAAACAACTGAGATATTAAAGAGATTTATTTTACTTTATTTTGTGTGATCTTCTCCCAATTCTGTTTCTTTTCCATCTGTGACACTCCAGGTTCAGCTATTCCAGTGGGCATCGATGTGCAGGTGGAGAGCATTGACAGCATTTCAGAGGTCAACATGGTGAGTGTCTACTCTTTTATAAATGACTTTTAACCTTTAACCTGTCAGTTAGATCTGCACACCCTCAACTCCCAGTGCTAGTCATACATCAAGCTTAAATCCTCGACCATTTAAAACGATTAGATTCACGACTGAGGCAGAGGGCAAAGGTTAAATCAACAAAGACTATGAATGTGTGCAGAAACGCATGTGCAAAATTCATTCAGCATACCTTTATGTACTTAGTGTCATTCATTTATTTTTATATTATTATTATTATTTTTTTTCTTATCCTAAGTTGCAAATAATATAAATGGAAGTATGAGAATTATATAGTCAAAACAAAGGTTTGGCTCCAGTTATAATCATATATACACAGTGACATTTAAAGTATAAAGGAGTGGCTTATACAAACTGACAAAGTCTTTTTTATGTCTTTTGTGGGCATAGGACTTTACCATGACCTTGTACCTTAGGCATTACTGGCAGGACGACAGACTGGCCTTCCCCTCCAGCAGTAACAAAAGCCGAACGTTTGACGCTCGTCTGGTGAAAAAGATCTGGGTGCCAGACGTCTTCTTTGTTCACTCCAAGCGTTCTTTCATTCACGACACCACCATGGAAAACATCATGCTCAGAGTTTATCCAGATGGAAACATTCTCTACAGCGTCAGGTACCGCATGAAGACGCTTTCCTGAAACCAGATGTTTTTACAACAGCTGTGAAACTAGCAGTTTCCCTGAGGCATTTTGCTGTTTTAATATTTCACAGGAAAGGAAATAAGATGTTTTCAGCTCTGTACTTTGAAGTAAATTTGGTCATGAAAGCAGAGTTCACCCAAATCTAAAAATTCTGTCATCACTTACTGTCGTTCCAAACCTGTATGACTTACTTTCTTCTGTGGAGCACACAATTTCCCTTAGGTTTTTTCCATACCACAACAGTTCATAATAACTTAGACTCCAAAAAGAAGTCTTATGAAGTCATACAGTAGCTTCAATCTACTCAATCATTTTTCAGTCATAATTTTGAGCTGATTCTATTTAGTGAACCAGAAGAATCAGATCACACAGTGGACTAAATGATTTGTTCAGTGAGTTGAAATTGAGAAGCAGATCAGACTGATTTATGACTGTTCTTTTGGGCCGGTTCTTTCCAATGAACCTGAGTCGGTTTATGAATATTACTCAACTTTTGTTTTGGGATCATGTTGCATTGGTCAACTGTTCAATGGAGGGGAGGATTATGAGTGAACAGTGATTTCAATTTTAGTCTATTCATCAAACAAAGCTATAGTATGGTTTCAGAAGATTTGAAATATGGCCTATAAGCTGTGGTAGTAGTAGTTCTATGTTTTGTTTTGTTTTTTAATTGCCAACATAACTATAGTATGAACTGTCATGGAAAAATCTGTAATTTTTATATCAGAAAAAGTGCTATTTAATTTAATTATTATTTATATACTATTAGAGATATTATTTTGAATTGGCTTTTTTATTTTTATCTTCTATATTTTCATTTTCATTTATTTGTTAATCATTTCTTTATTTATTTTAATGTTTTCAAATAGTTTTTATTTCTTTTTTTGGTTTGGTTTTAGTTATTTCAGTTATTTATGTGACCAAATTCCCATACTTCAACTGACAAATGAGGTGTGGTTTTCATTTAAATACTTCTGAACTAGAAGAATTAGCAGCATGTGCTGCAAGTGTAGACATGTGTGCATGGTCAGGTGTGCCTGAGCCAGTTTACAGTATGTGCAGGATCAGTTTTCAGTTCAGTTCACCTCAATTGTTTCCTTGATTTGATGTTTTGCTAATCTCAATATCACATGTCACGATTTTAAAGGGACTTTTCCAGTCTCATTGTAAGTGATTTGTTAAGGCTGTACTGAATTGTGAATTGCAGAATCACAGTGACGGCTCTCTGCTCTATGGACTTCAGCAGGTTTCCTCTAGACACACAGAACTGCTCTCTAGAGCTGGAGAGTTGTGAGTATGACCGTCTGTGTGTGCATGTACACTCATCAGTGAGTACTATCAACAGAGCACAAGGAAATCATTAGTCAAAGCACTACGCTCTCAGTATACCTGTAAACAGATCCTATAGCCTAATGTTGTGTTTAAGGAATAGTTCACCCAAAAATGACAATTCTGTCATTGTTTACTCGCCTTCATTTCTTCTGCGGAGCACAAAAAGAAGAAATTTAATGCTTCAGTAAAGCCTTGTCAAAAGATTTTTAAAAGATTTTATATTCATCAAAGACTCCTGAAAAAATGCATCATGGTTTCCAAAAAAATACTAAAGAGCACAATAGTTTTCCACATTTATAATAATAATATTTTGTCATAGTCATTTCTGAAGGATCATGTGACACCAAAAGCCAGCCCCAAACTTTTAATGGTAGTGTATGCAGTTACCAGGACCAGTCAACTTTAACAAGTGGTTCATATTACACAAAATGTACATAGATTTTCAGTGGAAACACATTCTACTTGGCATTTAGTATCATTGGTGTCAAACCTGACTAAACTTATGGGTGCATATATTCAAATTTTATAACAATGGCCTGTTTCCTAAAAGCTATTGTTACTTTCAAAAGGTTTAGAATACAAGTCATGAGTCAGTTAATAATTGGTTTTGGTAGTCAAAATAAAATATAAATATTTGATTAAAAACCTTAAAAACTTAAAAAAAAATGTAAACAACTACTAGAGATATGTTGTCTTTGGACATAACTAATATAAATAATTTAAAGTTAAAATGCTAAAATTATTAAATCTGAATTGAAATATTCATTAATCCTATATAGAAATAAAAAAACAAAAAAAATAGTAAAGCTTAAACTAAAAATAAAAACTGAAGATATTAAAGTAAAAGCTGATTTAAATAATATTAACAAATTTTATGATTATGATGACAATTTTCATTTCTGGGTGAACTACTCCTTTAATAGTAGAGTTTTATGTGTTTCTGGCTTGCTAGTGGTATATCATATAACCCTGATTGATACAGGCAGATATAAATAATTGCACAGATGAACTGGTTCAAAGTTGCATGTCTCTGTGTCTTTCACACATGACACAGAATTACATGGGCCTCCGCTTCAGAGGAGAGATGGCGGAGCTGGTTTTAGATGCTCGGTGTTCTCTCCTCTGAGGAGTGCCGCCCATGTATCTTCAAAGAGAGTTTGCTGTCTCACACCTCCCCACTCCCCTTCCCACCTTTTATTTTTTGCTCTCTTGAAGACGCTTACAATGAGAACGACCTCATGCTCTATTGGAAGAATGGGAACGATTCATTAAGGACTGACGAGATTGCACTCTCGCAGTTTTTTATTGAAGAATTCCACCCTTCCTTCGGGCTAGCCTTCTACAGCAGCACCGGTATGTGTGCTTCACTTCCTCCTGCATGCTTTTATTACCGTACTACCAAGTGCTTTAACAAAGCGAACCAAGTCCAGAAAATAAGATTTCACAGCATTCTTGACTGAAACGGTTGGATATATGCGGTGCTTTTCTTGCCCTTGATGTCTTGGGACATTCTCAGGAAACCTGTTACCTCATATCTTAGATATTTCAGTAGATGTGGGAAAATTACTAGAAGTTGTTACTAATTTTGGGCTTTAAATGTTTCAATTTTAATTCTAAAACTGAGTAAATTCAGTTTTAGTGTGCCTTGTTAAAAACAGCACATGTTTCGAAAATTGGGGGTTGGTATTTATTTTATTTTTTTTAAGAAATTAATACTTTTATTCAGCAATTATGCATTAAATTGATCAAAAGTGACAGTTAAGACATTTACATTGTTAAATAAAATCTATTTCAAATAAATGCTCTTAATCAAACATTCAATGCATCATGGTTTCCACCAAAATATTAAGCGGCACAACGTTTTTAAACACTGATAATAATAAGAAATGGTTTTGAGCACCAAATCAGCATATTAGAATGATTTCTGAAGGATCATGTGACTCTGAAGATGAAGTAATGGCTGCTGAAAATACAGCTTTGCCGTCACAGCAATAAATTACATTTTAAATATATTAAAATAGAAAACAGCCTTTTTAAATTGCAATAATATTTTGCAATGCTACTGTATTTTTCATAAAATAAATGCAGCCTTCGTGAGCAGAAGAGGCTTAATACAAAAACATTTAAAAACCTTATTGATCCCAAACTTTTGAATTGTATGTAAATTAAATTAAATTATATTATCCATGACATTTCTCTTTCAACCCAAGTGTTTTGGGTTGAATGTTATGGTAGAAGATGTGTGCAAATAACAGATTGATGGAAACTATTAAAATTAAATTGAAAATAAATATTTATTTTCTGAATATTTATACATGTATGAAATGATGCATCTAAGTTCATTATCCTGTTAAATATATCAACAGTAATTCATGGGGACACGTGTATTCTGAGAATGTGTTTTTTCTTTTTCATTTGTAATAAAGTTTAATATTGTTCTTTAATTATTGTCTTCATATCTGTTGTATGTTTCTCTCAGGCTGGTATAACAGGCTTTACATAAACTTCATCCTCAGGAGACACATATTCTTCTTCATGCTGCAGACATACTTTCCCACAATGCTAATGGTCATGCTCTCCTGGGTGTCCTTCTGGATCGACAGGAGAGCCGTACCGGCCCGTGTCTCTCTAGGTAAACCTCTCGAGGAAACTTATTTTAGAATCTAGAAATACGTTTAGAAATGATATTCTGTTCATTTGTTCTATTTAACCTGTCAGATCTTAACGTTAGACCTGTGACAGGAAGTTTCTGTAATATCGCCTCAGGTGGGTTAACAGTGAGCTGCGTGTATTTACTTTGTTCTCTCTGGTTATTACGCTCTCCAGGAACAAGCACAAACCGGTTTAGAGAGAAGGGAATTAAATTACCTCAAAAATACCTTGATAGTCAGGCCAGCAGGCGTTAAGACACCCAGCCAGGAAGTTGCTCTTTTCATACACGTCAATGACATCATGTCACAAGCCCAGTGAGAGTCACAATAGAAGAAGTCGTCCACACAATGTGTGTCATCCTGTATGTTTTCTTAAGAAGAACTATAGAGAAGTGTTGCAACCTACACTCGGTGTGAGAATTTGGAATAAACAGTGACTAATTTATAGAAAATTTGTACTGAATGTCATTTTCATTTCCTTTTACACCCAATTTGACTGTCCATAATCTGCTGGGGACTCTTGTGTGAGATGCAGTAGATGGAAACATTCATGTCTGAACTTATGAACTTCCTCTTAACATGTTATCTTTGTTTCCCATGAACCCGCTTCTTATTACCCTGCCCTCTCTCTTTCTGTTTCTTTTGATCTGCTGCAGGAATCACAACCGTGTTGACCATGTCTACTATAATAACAGGCGTCTCGGCGTCAATGCCTCAGGTGTCTTATGTGAAGGCGGTGGACATTTACCTTTGGGCCAGTTTCCTCTTTGTTTTCCTGTCAGTCATTGAATATGCTGCCGTGAACTACTTCACCACGGTGGAAGAGATGAAGAAACTTCAGAAAGGAAAGGTCAGGGTCAAGGATTGATCAGAGATTGTATATGGTGATATTTGCTCTGGTAACTATGACCAAGACTGAATTTTCCATTTTAAGCTACACATCGCCCCCTATGGTCATTGTAAGGCAACACAAATTCAAACAAACGTTTACCATTGTAAGTTTCTGTCAAAACACAACAACAATAATACATAATATAACTACATTTATTGTAATTTTTAGATTTTATTAACAAAAGTAAAATATTTTTTTATGTCATTTTATTAAAAGAATAAAGAGAGATTTTGAAAGCAATAAAAATATTAAGTCATAAATAATACATTATAAATACATTTATATTTGGATAATTTTTTTATTTGCTCTGGTAACTATGACCAAGAAAGAATATTCAACTTTTAAGATACAAATCGCCCCCTATTGTAATTTTAAAGCAACACAAATTCAAACAAATTTTACCATGGTAACCATAGTTTCTGTCAAAATACAATAATAATAATAATAATAATAATAAATAAAAAAAAAAATCTCTATTATTAAGTTATATTAATTTTGTTACAATTATTATATATAATTAAATATAGAAAACAATATATAGAAAACAACAACAATAATTATTATTATTGTTGTTGTTGTTGTTTTATATTTATATATATTTAATTATATATTATATATAAAATTATTAATTTTAATTGTATTAAAAAATTAAAATAACTTAATAGAGATTTTGAATAATAAATAATAATAAACAGAGATTTTGAAAGCAATAAAAGTATTTATTTATAAATAGTATATTATAAAAAAAATTATATCAAAACTAAAGTCAGAACAAATTAATTGGCCTAACAAAAATGCTAATTAATTACTAAATAATATACATATAGTTATTTTATTTATGTTGTTAAAAAATACAACAACAGAGATTTTGAAAGAAATAAAATTATTAATTAATAAATATTATATTATAACATGTATTTAAAAATATAATAATAATAATAATAATTATTATTATTATTATTATTTATAAATAGACCAATTAAATAAATAACAATAATAATTACAAAATAAAACAATAACAAAATTAATTTGATTTTGTTTTATAAAAAATGTAAAACAAATTCTTGCAATGAAGTAAAACCCATATTAATTTATTTTTGCTTTACAGTAGTAACAGCTCAAATCAAATGATTTGTAAATGGTATTTTACATTGACTTCAATGTATAATTTTTAAACAAATGAATATACTTTTTTTCACCGTTGTTTGATCTCCAAAACAGATATTTACTTTCTCGCATTTCTCTTCGTACCAAAGCTTCCAGTTTCCTACGATGCAAACCAGGCTATGGCCTACGACGGCTGTTTTCACGATGACATAGATGTATCGCCTTTCCCCGAGCTCCCCACCACCCCCAGCACGACGCGAACCATCCCACCCAGAGCCTCCTCCACCGAGCCTCCGCCCACCGAAGGCACGAGACTCTGGAGGAAACGCTCAGTCCGCAAAAACATCAGATTCATAATGAGCAACAGCTACATGATTGACTCGTACTCCAGAATCATCTTTCCAGTGGCGTATCTTCTCTTCAACATCATCTACTGGTGTATCTACTCCTGATCGTGTAGCTTGAGTTTTTCTGATCAGTCGTTATAATAACATTGCACAAGACAGTTGAACTTTGGGCCTGTGATGGCTGTCAAAATGAACGCTCTGACAATAATCACAAGTGACCTCACAAAGTGGACCGTTTTGATTAAGTGTAACTGGAGAAAGATCCAGATGGAGATATGGAGATCTCTTAAATGTTTTGTATTTCTCATAGCATGTGAAGAAATGTCTTTTATCATAAACTCCCAAACACAAGGAGCATGTTCATCTCATTCATTGATATACTGTATAAACAGCTGCTTACCTGACTCTTGTGACCGTTCTTATGGGATCCATCCACCACCCCAGCTTTATCTTCTAGAATTCATTAGATCCGAGAGCAGAAACTCGAAACCAAGCCAACCTTCTTTATATGCTCAAGAAATATAACTTGTGAATAAATTAAACAAATTAAACCCTCATGCTAGTCTTGCATAATAGGACTACTCATCAAAGCCTAGGGCCTACCAGGGTTCCTCAAATCTTTCCCTGGAGGGCCAATCTGCTGCAGAGTTTAGCTCCAACCCGGATCAAACTCACCTACCTGTGATTTTCTAATGATCGTGAAGACTCTGATCAGCATGCTCAGGTGTGTTTGATTAGTGTTAGAGCTAAACTCTGCAAGAGTGGGCCAGATTTGAGGATCCCTGGCCTAGGCCATGTTTTCCTGTTGGAACCGCCCACTTGAACAGGAAGTAGCTGTCTGAGTGACATGTAAAGGGACCAATCACACCCATGAAATGTACACTGCCATTCAAACGTTTGGGATTGGTAAGATTTTTAATGTTTCTGAAAGAAGTCTCTTATGTTCACCAAGGCTGCATTTATTTTATTAAAAATACAGTAAAACTAATCATGTGAAACATTGTTTTCTATTTTAATATATTTAAAATGTAAGAAACACTTAATGTGTAAGAACATTTTCTTATTAGTAATGATGAAAACAGCTGTGCTGCTTAATATTTTGTGGAAACTGTACATTCAATACAACAACATTTCATTGAAATTTACTGTCTTTACTGTCATTTTTTATCAATTTATTGCATCCTTGATGAATAAAAGTAATAATTTCTTTAAAAAATGGTATTCTACATAGCTGGATAGATCTGAAATCTGTGAAAGCATAACACTAGACTAAGTATGCAACATTATAGTTAAAGAAAAATGTGAATAGACAGACTTTCATCTGCCCAAGATAATAAAATGGGATATATTTGCTATTAACTGCCTCAACAACAACAAAAAAACTCTTGAACATTTTGTTTCAGTAGAAGCCTTGCTCCTTGTAAATATAACTTTTATTTCCTGGTGGACTTTTAAAAACCTGTGCACTCTGATTCATGGAAACTGTGCAGCATCCAGCCAATCAGATTGGAGATTGTGCTTTTGTATGCCATAAGTTAGACTTTTGTATGAAGTAAAACTTCAGAACCTTCATAATACTATCACCATCATTTGTTTTGATTACAGTATGTTGCAGATTGAATGCATGTGTGTGTTTGTGAAGAAAACTATCCACCAGACACTCTACAGCTTGTATTTCTTTTGTTATACTCTTATGTTGTACATTTTATTATTTTGACAAGCTATAAAAATACAAAAATAAAATACATGTGACAACATAAATGATTTTGAATGTTCCAGACTCATCCAGATATATAAAATAATCAAGTCATTTAACCATATTTTAAGCACATAATTTCATTTCATACACAATTACCCAATTTGTTCCAACTGCACGATTATCCAACTACTCACAGAAAAATTATGCAACCTAAACCATCAGATCATTTTTTGTTGTTGTTGTTGGTTTAAGAGGTTTTGCATTGCTGTGGTAGCTTCATTATTTAATTGCATTAATTAAAGTGCTTAATTTGAAGTAATATTTCTGTTGTATATACAACACGCAATACTTTATGTAAATTTAAAAGAGCAGTGAAATACAGTGTTTCATTAGACCATACCACACATACATGCACACACGCTCATACCGGCTGTGATCAGTTCATTCATTATGACCTCTGACCTCGGTCCTGGTCGTTGATCTCATTCAATACCACGTCAGAACCTGAGCTGGGCTCTTCTCCTGCAGTTATTATCCTGTCGTCCATCGGGTTGCCTGCAATCACAGACAAACAGCTCAAATTTTGCACTTCTTTCACAATAGAACTAATCTGATTATTCAAATAGCTTAACATTCAGATTTAATATGAACTATAAATGTTTACAAGTATAAAAGATGTTTTCATTTACATTAATTAGTTAAAGGAAAAGTTCTCCCAAAAATTAAAAATTTGCTAAAGTCATGTGAATTACTTGTGGATTATTGTGATGTTTTTATCAGCTATTTGAACTCTCATTCTGACGGCACCCATTCACTACAAAGCATCCATTGGTGAGGAAGTGATATAATGCTAAATTTCTCCAAATCTGTTCTGATGAAAAAACTCATCTACATCTTGGATGGCCAGCAGTTTTTCATTTTGGGGTAAACTATTCCTTTAATAATAGGTTCTGTTCTGTCTAGTTTAAAGATCAGTTAGCATCACCTGCTGTTTCAACTAGGAATTTCAGGTAATAACCATGTGGAAGGATGATTAACACAGCCTGTCTAGCAGTAGCAGGTAATACTCACGGACGCCTAAGGGCCCATCGGATGCCAAGCTGTCATGGTTCAGGAACGATGAGCTAGAATTGTTAGAATTTGCCGAGCGGAATGAAAACCCTCTTTTTTGAGGAGCTTTGTTTATCTTTTGAGTTGCTGTGCGACTCCATTCTGTTACATAAAAGAGAGAAGGCCAGTAATTAGATAAATATGCCACATTAAAGCAAGTCAGTCATTTGCATGAACATCTAAAGGCCTCTTACCTGAATTTTCTGCCAGCCTCAGGCTGCCACAACACAGGTATGTCCTCCATTGTCGTCTGACATTTTCTTTCATGGCACAATAGAACACAAAGATGAAGAATCCTGCGAGGGAACAGGTACATTAGCATCAGCATTCCATCAGAACGCTAAAAATAAACCCTGACATGTGTTACCTGATAATATTATGGATTCCACAAAGGAACTCTGACACAGTGGGTTGTGTAATGTGAAACTAATAGAAATAGCACCTGAACACAACAATCCTGACAAATGAACAGTGTGGAAAATGATTTCTGTTGACTAGTCTGGATCGAGATTATTTATTTGTTTGTTTGTTTGTTCATACACTACCATTCAAAAGTAAACACTGTACATTAAAAGTTACTTGAGCACCAAAAAGAAATGATCTATAGCATATTAGAATGATTTCTGAAAGATCATGTGACACTGAAGACTGGAGAATTCAGCTTTGCCATCACAGGAATAAATAATGTAATAATAAGAGAATGCAAAACATTTAAAAAAAAATGTCAGTCAGCCATATATTTTTATTGGTAAAGACACTTTTATTCTATATGAGAAAACGTGTGATATTATATGGAATTAAATAACTGGCTTTTATATTTTTACTGTACCACAGTCAAATAAATAAAATGTACTAATTAAAAATTACTTAAATTAATGTTCAATTAATTAAATAAATTCATTAAAATGAATTAAATAAATTAATAGTGTATTACATTAAATTAAAATATTATCTGGAAAATACTAAATTTGTATTAAAGGAACACTCCATTTTTTTGGCTTTTATATTTTTACTGTACCACAGTCCCCTAGAGCAGTGGTTAAATAAAACCTGTCCTGTACTAATTAAAAATTACTTAAATTAATGTTCAATTATTTTGTATGTCTCTCTCATATTTCAAGTCTTGCAGACTCTATTCATTAAAATGAATTAAATAAATTAATGAGTATTACATTAAATTAAAATATTGATGAGTGGAAAATAAATCAGGTGTGTTAAATGAGGGAGACATACAAAATAAAGGAACATGCATTTTTTTTGGAAATCCCCAGGACAGTTTTTAGAACCACTCCCCTAGAGTTAAACAGTTGAGTTTTACCGTTTTTGAATCATTCAGTCGATCTCCGGGTCTGGCGGTAGCACTTTTAGCTTAGTTTAGCATAGATCATTGAATCGGATTAGACCATTAATATCTCGCTCAAAAAATGACCAAAGAGTTTAGATAATTTTCCTATTTAAAGCTTGACTCTTCTGTAGTTACATCGTGTACTAAGACCGACGGAAAATGAAAAGTTGCGATTTTCTAGGCTGATATGGTTAGGAACTATACTCTCATTCCAGCGTAATAATCAAAGAACTTTGCTGCCGTACCATGGGTGCAGCAGGCGCAATGATATGACGCAGCGCCTGAAAGTAGTCCCCAGCTATATCATAGGCCCTATGAGAGTATAGTTCCTATACCGCCAGACCCGGAGATCGACTGAATGGATTCAAAAACGTTAAAACTCAACTTTTTAACTCTTGGGGAGGTGTAAAATGAGCCTATTTCCAAAAAAAGTGGAGTGTTCCCTTAAGTGCTTCTTTTTTTATGTCCACTTTTAACGTTTGATGTATAAACCTAAAGACAAAAATTTCCAATGCAATTAAGATATATTTATATTGTAGTTTCACAATAAATGTAGTTTCACAGTGAGTTTACAGTTATCTTGATATTTCTAAATAACAGAATTTATCAAATCCTTTTTTCCAAGGAAACCACACTTTTGACTTTTCTTTATAATAACTTGCAATGATAAGTAGTGCACATTAATACCAGAGATGTTTTTAAAAGTAAATAGGGTTTTGCCTTTTAAGAATGGTAGAGCATCTGTGCAAATTGGGACCCACCTTGTAAAGAGTTAAAAATAGCAAACAGGTACATGAAGGGCAGGTTAACAGGACCCCAGGCGAAGAAAGCGAAGCCCCAGGTGAGGCCCAGAAGCACGGTGAGTCCAGCAACACTGCGCATCTCCTGCCAGCTGCTGCGATTCTGTACACTGTGAGGGTTCTGCTGCTTAATGCGACACAGCTGGATCATCACCACGATAAACATGATGAGGTTCATCAGGAAGACAAGACAGAAGTACGCCACCACAGCAACATAGAAGACAATGTCGTTTTTTATCCAGCAGCTGTGGGGAGAAAACAAATTGTATGATAAAAGCATGAAAGAAATGATAAAACATATCCAGCAGGGTTTAATTTGACATTAAAAGTAAAAAATATATATATATTTTCTATAATTTATATGGAATATATTTATTAGATATTTCATATCAGTATAGTGCTGAGAAAAATCTGAATTATTACTCACAAATCACTAGTTGCTCCATTTGCATACCTCCCATATGTCACAAGGCCATAGTGGTCTTTGTTAACAGCTATGACAATTATGACTACCACGAGAGGAATGCCTTTAAAGAAACAAAACATTATGAGCTCATCTGCCCTCAGACAGACTAAACTATTTTAAAAAAAAGCAGCCTTCAAAAGACAAAACATGAACTTGCGCAAGTAAAACTGAAGTAACATCAGTCACGTACCCCATCCAGCAAGTCCTATCTTGACCATAAAGCGGGTGATGTAGGTGTTGAACACCTTGACGAGGGCCAGATACATGTGGACAGCTTCCAGTGCCATCCAGGTAAAGGACGCCAGGAGGAAATAATGCAGGAAAAAAGCAGTGGAGATGCAAAGACCCACGGCATCTGGGTACAGAGCCAGCCAGGCGTCCAATAGGAACACCAGGTTTAGCAGCAGCAAGGCCAAACACAGCTGAATCAGGATCTTAGACGGGATGTCTTTGCGCAGTTTACTGTCATGAGACAAAAAAAGTCTTATATAGATAGACAGATTAACTTAAAACAAAGGTAAATGGTGAGTCTCCACTGGTCAGAGGGATCCATACCCAAAGGCCAGATATGTGAGCAGGGTGACAGAGAGGAAAATGGCTGAGATGCCACAGCCGATGTACGTAATGTATGTCAGAATTTCAGCATGCAGTCCATTGATGGCAGTCTTGGAAATGTCCTGCCAGGCAAAACACAATTATAATAACATCCCAAAGAATCTGAATATAACATTAAACAAGGATGTGTCAGGTGATGTAAATTCTTTGTGATGTAACTCACTAGCAGAATACCGAAGCTGGTAAGGTGATTGCAGGCGCATTGAGTTTCTTCAGCAGAAGAATTAAGCACACGGCACCCAGAAGAATTCCAGCCACCCGAGCCATCTGTGAACCAAAGACCAATGGTTAAAACACACAATTCAAACCACCCCCACCCCTCGCCTAAAAACAGTCTATTCGGTAAAGAAGGGAACATTACAAGACAAATTATACCATTTAATCCAAAGTCCCAGAATACACAGGAAGCTACATAGTTAGCCTGTGGAGGAATGAAAAGAGAGTAAGAAAAGAAAGCAGTCTTGTATTGAAGTACAAATCTGTTTTGTGTTTGTTGTGATATTAATGTTATTCATATTGACCGGAATGGGCCCTGTGTTTCGCAGGGTTATCAGCACTTCCTTCTGTAGACCAGAGATGCTCAGGTTAGCCACACTGCTACCCACAATCCCGCTGTTTAGTTTACGTTCCCCCAGATTTTTGTCCTACACAGAAATATAAAAAAAAGAGTTCAGAGTGGCTCTGATCAGATTCACATTTTAACACAATAACTACAGCAAAACAAGCATATATTATTTTGTGATGTGCTAGCCAGATAATATCTAGAATAAGTCATAGATCCTATCAGTTCACACTCCACCATTCAGCTATTTCAAATACGCAGCAGTCATCTTAATACAAAGCTAACTAAGTTGAATCAAAAGTATTGCTCTGTATCAGACCTGAAAGAAGGTGCTCTTCTGGAAGAAGTTGAACTGGACTCTGGATGCGAGCCGCTGCTGTTCTGCCGTGAGGTTCTGTGTGAGGGATGCTGGGAGGATGACTGAACCCAGAGGAGTGGACCGAACCTGAACCATGATGTCTTCAGTCTCCATGCTGGGGTTACTTCGAATCTGTAATGCCAAACACAGAAGAACCAAATCAGCTACTCTGACCCATAAAACCCTAATCATTGTACTCATCAACATGTACAGTATCGTCACTTCATTTGTGTAGTGTAGTGTATACAGCCATGATAAGTATATAAAGTGATTTAAACAAAATTGATCATTGTCAAAAGTGGATAAAATGAAAGCAGTTAACCAGGCAAAGGCTACTCTGAGATGCTCAAAATATTAATTTAATTTAATTAAATTTATTCATGCCAATCAAACGAGTATCAGTCCAGCCTATATTAGCTAGCAAACAGCAGCATTTCCATTATCTATAGTCCGTAATATGAATTAAGATTAATCAGAATTAATGATGGAGATGTTACCTGCACGCTAGATGTTTCGATTAGGGAGAAGGACGTCTCCTGAAAGTTGGTCCCATCGACTTTCTTCACTGCCAGAGCCAGTGATGGTGAAAGTACTGACTGACTCATCCCTGATACAACCAGTTTAAGTCCCACTGTGTCCACAACCCCAATGGCCCTAGTAACAGAAACAAACAGCTTGACTGTATACAGTATATCAGACAATATTTTTTACTGAATCTTATGTACAGTTAAAGCTTGATTTTAGGTAAATGTACTTTCTAGGTAGGCTTGACTCAATTCTTTTACTATTATGTCATAATAAATGGGACAAAATAGTAATAAACCTGGCCACAGACGAGTGTGTCTTACCTCTTTGAGAAAGGAGTCATTACAGCTACAGGAACATCAAGGAGGTTGTTGACAATGTTGACAGAGGTGTTTGCCAGAGCCAGACTGACGTTGGGTCCAGAGAGGAGTGACTCTAGCTGGGATAAAATCTGCTCCACCTGAGTGGCGTTTAAAGACGAGGCATTTGCACTCAACTTCAACAATTCTTCAGCATCTAATGTCCCTGGTGTGGTTGTAGACACTATACAAAGAGAAAAAGGAGAAAGAGATACAAATTCAGTTGATTTATGACAGTAACAGGCTGAATCTAAAATAATAAATAATGAAATATTTGTTTATATAAATAATGTATATTATAATCCATATAATATATGTTGTATATTACATGTATAATAAATCAAATTATTGCATGTGGCATGAAATGCACGCATATTTGATCATTACCAGGTCAGGTAGTGACTATCTGATGTCCAGAGGCCAGTGTGAAAGACGCTCTGGACAGCTGACTGATCTGTAACTGCTCTGATGGGACCACTGGTGCATCCTCACGAAACGTAATCATTTGCACGTTTTTTTAAACCTTGCCAATTAAAACATTCAAGCGATTCGTGTCATCGGAGACAGGCTTACGAAAACACTGAAAGAGTGTAGTTTGAATTTGCTTTTGTATCTCCTTCAGTGATTCACCTTTAATTCTGAGCAAGAGTTGCGCAATAGCACTGGTCATCAACAGAAACATGGCATGATTTTCAAAAAGTCAGTGCTTCGCAACACAGACGGGGTGAATGCTTATCGAAGGTGAAAGGTTCGGGTGACAAGTGTCTGTTACAAAACTAGTGTTGTGATGAGCGTGACTCCTCGCGCAGTTTTTAGTAAGTGGGTATCACGGCAAAGTCTACTTGACCTTTACCCTTGTGGGTATGACGGCGTTACATATCCTGTACTATGGTATTCATCGTAGATACTCAGCATCGTGCGTCCATGAACAAGCTGTGCTTTGGCAAATAAATGTATTTGCCTATGTCGACATTTGCTGATTCAAGTGAGAAAATGAAATCTTATATTGAAAACAAATTATGAATGTTTTGATTAAAACTGAACAGATACTTACAGAAGCCTTACAAGAATTTACAGTGCAGTTGAATTCTTCTGAGAAGCATCCAGACTCTTACATGTAAGTTATATCACATTTGTACTGTTTCCACTACAAAAATAAATAAAGACAAGAAATGAGACAGGAAATAAAGGACAAAACATTCAATAAAAAAATATTAATTAAAATTAAAATCAAAACTGTCCTTCACTCAAATAGCAATAATGTAAGCATGATACACCATCCTTTTCCAGTTTGAGTCTAAACTTACCATGAGATGTTCTGTGGTTTTGCATTACATACATCAACTTTGACTGTCGTATTGCATTTGTCATATTGTCCAGCTGAGATCTGTGTTATGTTATCTGCACACACACCTGTGCAAAAACATATCCATTCCACTCAATACATCTTTCAGAAAGATTATAACTTAAAACAGTACAATTTATTTGTATTTAAGTTGAAAATCTTTTTAAATCTGAGCACTTTTTCCATTTGTAAACTAAAAAAAAAATCGCACTGTATTTGGTGGAAATTGCAGTTCATGTCAACATTTTAAAACAAAACCAACAAGACGGAAAAAATGTACACATGCTTTTATTCTATATAAAAACTAAATAAAATGTTAAT
Source organism: Schizothorax lantsangensis (assembly GCA_027422415.1). Classification (NCBI taxonomy): domain Eukaryota; kingdom Metazoa; phylum Chordata; class Actinopteri; order Cypriniformes; family Cyprinidae; genus Schizothorax; species Schizothorax lantsangensis. Next base: position 20,468,657 of record CM049856.1, on the reverse strand, counting down.
ACATTCTTAACAAAAAACTTTTTTTAATTATTATTATTTGTTGATGTTGTTGATTCTATTACTATTATTATTATTTATTTATTCATTTATTTTATTATTATTAAAAGACAAGAAGTAGGGGAATTTTACTAACCCACTCTTTCTATAGTTCCCACCAAACTGACACTGGTATTTTCTGAGTTCTTCTCCATCACAGCGTCTCTAATGCAGCAAACATTGGCAGGTGCACTCAGCCTCAGAAGAACATTGCACTGTACATCCCTGTCAGAAAACACCAGGATGACGTAAGAGAAGATTATAGAAGTACAATGATTTTATCTATTGTTTGAATATTTTTAATATGGATGGGAGCAGCATTTGACACTGACTTTTTACTATTTTTTGGATCACATGTGACCTCCATGCCCTAGTAATGGAAAATAAAAGCAATCGTTGTGTATGCTTCTTTATATGAAATCTGATAAAATGCCAAAATGTGCTGCTTGCAATGACAACTGATTCTGTACTTACTTCAAAACTGGGTTTCTCTGTACTGCAGAACAGAAAAAAGACCAGATTAATTTATTAGCTTTTCAAAGCTCAGTAAGTCCTGCTGACAGTGGATTCACCCTCTATAAATAATGGCAACCGAAAACTCCTTAAACATCCCGATTAAATAATGGAGGCAACAGCCGTTAATGCACGATGATAAAATACATATGTTTTTTAAGTTAAAGAAAGTATACAAATTACATAATAACACATAAATATTATTTATGTGTTTGAAAGTACTGACATGTCTGAGGGGCCTTAAGTGAGAACATTTATATGCATTTATTCATGAGAAAAGGTCACCACAGTGTGCCGTACCTTCTGCTGGATTTCATGTTAGGATTGGATTTCATGCCGTCAATGACCTCCCCCGCCACGGTCACAACCCTCCGTATGGAAACTGCACATGCATTTAGTTTGTCACTGTAAAGCTGCTTAAGCTGAAAAATACATTTCAGATGATTGAGTTTAATTATTGCTTTTCAAAAAATGACAGAAAACTGTAAAGCATTTCCATATTTTCAGACACTGTAATTGTTTTATATACTATTAACTCTCATTATTAAAAATATTATGGTATAAAATGTTTTATATGATATATTATGTTATATAAAATAAAATAAAGCTTCTCAATATCACTTCCTCTAAGTGAGTATCATTCCTGAGCTTACCCATGTCTGGATCGGTGTTTCATTTTCAAGTGTTCTTGTTACATTAACGGTCATCCAGTAAAATGCTAAGACCAAAAGAGTCAGTTATACATTGTATTTCTTACATTTAGTAGAAAAAAAGGCCATTATGTTTGCTGAAGTTGTGATATTTACCTTTCTCACAACTTTGATTAAAGTTACAAGGTGTGGGTGCTAAGTAGACAAGAATGACTGAATGTTAGATATTAGAAGGGGGTAAAATGTAAAAAATAACATGCAGAAAAGTGTAAACTGCGGTTTGGTACACACAGAGACACTGTATATCTTACCGGTCGGTGCTAATGTTTGGTTAATGGTTGGTGTTGTATCAGTTATATTGGCAGAGGACGATGGTTCGGGCTGAAGATGATATTAGTAATGAGTCTATTAATATGGTGCTTGACAACATACTGATGTAAATGGAGCTTTGGTGCTAATAATGGTTTACTTACTGTTGCTGTAAATGTTGTGAAGTTTGAGGTTGTTTCAAAAGAAGTCGTGTTTACAGTGAATGTGAAGTTTGAGGTTGTTTCAAAAGAAGTCGTGTTTCCAGTGTGTGTGTATGGTGTGGTTTCCACAGTTTGATTATCAGTGCTGTTTAATTCCGTTGTAAATGTTATTGCTGGGATCGTTGTGCTTATGTTAGAAGATGTGGCTTTGGTTTGCACCATTGCTGTTGTATTTTGCTCAGTAACATGGCTTGTTGTTAATGGCACTGTTGATGAGTTACTGTGACCGTCGGTTGTAAATGAATGCGTTGTGGTAATGTTAGCTGTGGTTCCTCCAGTCACTGTTGGTGAATTTGGGGGTCCTGTAGATGGTGTGATGGTTGAAATCCCAATTGTTGTGACAGTTGTGCTCGATGTTACTGCAGGAAAAAATACAGAAAAGATTAAATTACAACAAATGTATCATTATAACATGCATCATGTAGTAATAATTTAGACACAACATAATTTGATCTCTATCAGATTATTAGTTGTATATATTAAATATTTAATTTAACTGAGAATTAATGGCATTTATAAATGAATAAATAAATAAATAAATACACAGATACTGGAAACATCATTATTTTGTCTATAAAAAAATCAAATATCAGTCTCTCTGGTAAGCATCATCAGCCTTTATTTCTTTTTGAACTTCATGCTGTTGTTGTTTTTGTAATGAAGGGCTACTCTTTATCCATGTCTTACTTTTTGTCATCCCATTTAGCTGATTCATAAGCATTAGTAAAAATTGTTTTTGTTTTGTTCCAGACTAAAACATGTCCAGCAGGTTGACTGAGCTGTATTTGTATGGTTGGTTCAGTTAAGCTATTGTGTTTCAAAGTGATCACAGCCCATGTTTTACGTGACTCAGATACACTCCTATTACAGGAATACTGAACAATATTTCTGAGATGTTACTCTTTACACTAGGAGAGACATGCAGACAATTACACCTAGTCTGAAACATATTACTACTCATATATATGCCATACATACAATGAATATGGGAAATATGTTAATATACAATATGATAAAAAAAGAGGACAAAATCTTGGATTCAAAACCTGGAAATAAACTGAAAATGTTAGGCTTAAAAAACATCATAATGTAACATTAATAAAATATAGTATTTATTAGGATTCTGCACTATTTCCAGGTCACTGGACAGATTTGTGACATTGAACATGAGAACAAATTTTATACAAAAGGTCAGATTTCTTCCACTGAAACAAAAAAAATGCTCTTTGGATCATTCTGGATCACATAATCATCTTGTTTTACACAAACTTGTGAAGTTCACGCAGCTCATCATATAACTGATTACATAATTAATAATGCAAAAAATCTACTAAATTAAATAGATTTTGGATATTGAATACAGGATAATGAAGACCTCTTGATCGCCATTAGAAGTTACACAAGCCATTGTATAAAGTTACTACATTGTGCAAACAGACATATTTCATCATCTAGCTTTGTTATATAAACTTAAATGTAGGGTAGAATTTTGGCATAATAGGTGAGCAAACAGGAGGACAATCCCTGAAATTAAGGCTGTATAATGATCACAGGTGTGTTTTATACAAGCATCAGACCTCACCTGGATGGCACAGCAGAAGCAGGAGCAGGAGCAGGAAGAACACACAATCCAGATGGCTCCAGAATCCAAAACACCATCTACTCAATCGTTTAGTCGCCATTGCTCTAAAAGATACACAAGAGACACAAAAAATGACTTCAAAAGTTTCAAAGTAGTAAGTATTAAATTTGGTGAATTTTAACTGTAGTGATGTAAATGTAACTGTAGTGACACCCCTGTAGTGATTGATACTTTAAGTCAATACACTGGCCAAGACGTGATTTACCAAACAAAAGACTTCGACAGGTAACACAATTAAGTTCATGAAGTTTCAACACATCCGCTTCCTGGTACAACTCAATTCACATTTCATTCAGTTACTTCAATATGGCTAACTTAATACCTAACTTAATGTTCACAAATATTTGTTTAACCCTTAGTCTGGTTTGTCAAGAGCTTACAATGGAAAATCTACGGTGGGTGTGCATTTCTAACTAATACAACTGACCTGATCTAATGCAAAATTGTAATCTAAAGTAAAAGTAAATGTTATCAGAGATCAGGCATAAAGAAGGAAAAGTATAGCAATGAACAGCTAAATTAGCCCTCATGTGCTTGCAAATGCATAAATGTAATGTAAACGTAACAGTATTTTTCGTCTGTTTTTGCTGCAATGTTCAAAATCTCACTCTAAAAAGCACAAACTGATGCTAAATATTTTTTAATTAATCATTTTTAATACTGTTCATTTTTAAAATAACACTACCAAATTACACTACCAAAAGTTAATCAAAGGTTTGGGTTGGTAAGACTTGGAAATGTTTTTGAAATTCTATACAGTAAAAACAGTGATATTGTGAAATTTTATTACAATTCAAAATAGCTGTTTTAACTGTATTTTCATATATTTTAAAATGTATATTTACTCCAGTCTTCAGTGTCACATGATCCTTCAGAAATCATTCTAATATTCTGGTTTGGTGCTCAAGTAACAATTTTTTATTGTTATCAGTTGAAAACAGTTGTTCTGCTTAACATTTTTGTGGAAACCATGATACATTTTTAGGAATCATGAATAAACAAAGTTTTAAAGAACAGCATTTATTCGAAACAGAATAGAATATTTGTAACATAAATGTCACTTTTGATCAGTTTAATTTGTCCTTGCTCGCTAAAGGTCTTAATTTCTTTCAGATAAGTAGTATATATTGAATATCATATATAAGCTATTCTAAATTAGACAGTATTTTGATTATTTAATAAGGTACCAGTGGTTTAGTCTCTCATTACATAACTTACAATTGAAAGTAATATTTCAGTATATAATTCATTTATATAACAATTTAATTATAATGTATAACTGAATCAAAAATGTACTACCTACCCCTGTAATTAACAATAAATAATATCAAATAAATTCATGTAAATAGCATGAAACAGTCCATGAAACATTACCAAACCAACAGATAATTTTTTTATTTTTACAGTCAAAAGGTCTTTTTCAGCACACTGATAAATTTGTATCATAAAATGAACACTAAATATGCATTTATTCATTCACAATTAATATTAATACATTTTACGCCACATACCTTGTGGACACTTGCATAGACAACCTGCTGTGCTTCACATCATGATCTGTACCCACACACCAAACCATGGATATATTCTTCTTTTACACAAAAATATGTTTCTGTTGACAGCCGCAGCCTGATTTCCCACAGAATAACAAGAACTCACCTACAATAATGTGTCCTTCCAGACTTCAGAAAAATCTAAGACAGACAAAAGTATCTCAAAGGCGCTCAGGTTCCACTGTCTTGTGATGTGTATCAGTGAAGTTATGTGCACCACCCACCTTAACCTAAAACGTCAACACACCCAGCCTCCAAAGCACAGGAAGTGTGCTTCCTCTCTAGCAAAGATAAAGTGTTAACTGTAAATCAATAAATCATTATAATAATCCTATTTTTCAGTATATACCCTCATATTTTATGCACATTTCAAGCATATTGGGTTAAATTTGGAGCTACATCTGCAGAAAAAAATTGCTTTGATTATTTTAAGTGATATTTTAAATTAAGTAAAATTAAAATAAATGTTTTTGAAAAATATTTTTTTACAAAGTTATTTTTTTGTGGCTACTGTTTCATTTATCTCTTGTAAATCAGTTTCATGGACTAACAGGTTAAGCTGCTTTTAACAGGCAGAGCTTTTATTTCAATGGAATGTAATAACCACTTTGGGTTTTGCGTCAGTTTAAGTTGTTCCACCCATACCTGAATCATACGCATGACTTTGTACACCTGTCTCTTATTGAACAAAGAGCGGGTGGGGTTTGCACCTGACCTCACCCTCCCCTTGTTTTGTTTTCGGGTGTTTACCTGTATCCATAAGAGCCAGATTTAATCTGTGCAGGTTTAAACCTATTTAATATGTGTTTATTTTGTAACAATAATACTGTATCTGTCAGTAATCTCTGTCTATTGTTATTCTCTTCTTCCTATCAACTCCAAATCCTCATCTGACCCATAGAGGAGGGTACATTCCCTTATCGCTTATTACACAGTGATAAAATTTGTGGCAAAGTGGACAATTAGCCATGCCCCAATATTAGATTTAAGTAGCAGGAAGTCCAAATTAGAGAAACAATAGGATATTACAGGCCCAATTGATTTCAAGAAGCATTAGTCATCACATTAATTTGTTTACCATCAAACAGATTTACTGTAAGTATGAGTGATTGATTCATATAACATTTTAGTGAATATGCAAATAACGTTTAGGTTTATGAATAACGCGATTTTAATTCATATTGATTCATAACTTCCCAATAAGCAGAACACACAGAATATCTCATATAGCTCATTACGTTTTCTGTTTACTGGAAGCTTCACTAAGAAGCTTACTTGCAAGCATACTTGGAAATGATTCTCATTCTGATTCTGAAAGCACTTTGTGAGATTGAGTACAAAAATAGGGCGATTTATTTTATTTTTAAGTGACCACTGAAAATATTAGGTATATTACATTAGCGAAATTTCACTGACAGTTATTGTAGGCGCTCTGTTTTAAGTAATAAGTGCATAATAATACCCGTCTGAGGCTGAAAGAGTCTGCACATAACTGCGCAAAGGCTGCGCATTTTTATCCCCTTGATTAACCTGTCTCTAACGCGGAAGTTGCGGTTCAAGTGCTGGGAACTGAAATCTAAAACACGAAAGGGATCCGCTCTCCGTAAATAATTGCTCTTTTAGAGTGTCTTGTAAATGATGCACATTCTCCATCCTGAAAATGCATAGCACTTTGAAAAACTGGAAGAAGACGTTTGCAGATTTTGCACCGGATATAGAGTTGACCTGTGGGGTAGTGTTTGTGATTGTGCTGTCATGTGTTTTTAGTGCCATACCATATTACTTTGATATTTCAGAGCACTTTTTCAGTCTGGAGTCCAGTGCTGTTATCAGCGGCCATGGTAAGAGTTGTTTACAACTTATAAGTCACAAATAACTCCCTCAGCTCCCTTTTTCCTTCTACAATGCACAAAAATAAGTTGAACTCATTGTATTTTGTAGACCTATGTAAGTTAGCCTGTGACCCACAACTACTTTGAATGTATTATGTTGGGCAGAACGTGCCTTAAATACCTCAGAATTCGAGTTTTGTGGTGTGTCGTCCATGTCTATTACCTCTGGTGCCAGCTATATGCTAATATACGTTACTCCTAAACTTTGACAGAATTCACTTTAGTCGCTACAGTTAAATTTACATGTAGTCTCTCTTTGGGAAAACGGACCAACAATATTGTTGACATATTTTTTAGCAATAAAAGCGCTAGAATGAGAATGTCCCGCCTCCAAGTTTATTGGTTATTTAAACAAAGAGCCCTACGATTTAGCCCGCCTCTTTCACGTATGTTAGCCAATCAGAAAAACTGGAGGTGGGTCTCGGGCAGCATCGACCAATGACGTGAGTTTGGGGGTGGGATTAGCTGGAAGATCGGGTGTGTTTGAGAAACCTGTTTGGAAACAACAGTCAACCAAATCCGCCAAAAGAACTCTTTATTTCCCACCCACTCCTATAAAGTGCATAATCAAGTTAACCTCCCTATGCTCTAAATTACATGTGTATATACATACAGTATTTTGCAATATATTCAAAATATGCTGTTTCTATATACATAATCAACATCTTTAAAATAATATTTTCCTATTTATCCATCATTTTTATTTTATGTCATTCACAATGCTTTGATTGTATTTAGTCTTACCTTTGTTTGTCAGTTTTTCCAAATACGTTTTTTGCTTCAGATCAAAGTTTGTAATGTTTACTGATTAGGTAGCACACTCTGTTTGCTATATAATGCTATCATATATTAAAATAATTAAATATACCATAAATAACATATTTGTTCATTTTTGTGTTACTTAATTTTTGTCCCCTCTCTTCACAGTCTACAAACTCTTCACCTACTTTCTCTACCACAAGAATATGACGCTTTTGTTCCTAAGTGGCGTCGTGATGGCGTTTCCCTGTAGCGGGCTGGAGCGAGGAATCGGAACGGTCAGATTCCTCTACCGGTCACTGCTGCTGTCGTCCATCTGTGGACTCCTACATGTGCTGCTGGAGTCACTGCTGTTCTCCCCGGCCAGTAGGAGCTCAGTAAACGGGCTCGTCCCATTAGCCCTGTCTGTCCTGGGAATGATGACCATCAATTCTGTTATGCGGAAGGCGTATATTATGGGCGTCAGTGTGCCTACTGCATCTCTCCCATGGATTATTCTGATAATTCTAACCCTGTTCTTTCCAAACACTTTTTTCCTTTGCAATGTCCTGGCTATCGTTACAGGAATGTTACGTATCCTTAATCTTAAATGTATAGAATAAGACTTTTTTCATTTTATTTCATACGGCAATCCTGGATTGTAAAGCTGACAATCCTATGAGTTAGTTGAATCAGTGTATAGTGTATTTTGATACTATTCCTTAACTGAGTACTTTTAGATGGGATGGGATGGCTTTCATTATTAGAGATGTCAGAATCTAGAGCTTCCGTCTTGGAGAAGAAGTTCCCTTTTCGCTTGCTAAAGCATATACCTGGTGTCCAGTTCATTCCTGCATCGACCGAAGAGCGCAAAAAGCCACTTGACCTCACGTGAGTGATCAGTGCTACAGTTATATGGTCACCCTGTTGTTTACTTTATGGTATTCATATTGCTGTGTGTAGAAGCCAAGGTTGTTAGAGTGCAGATTTAATCTTCTTTATCTTGAGCAGCTGAAAGTAGTAAAGTAAGTAGTGATGCATTTCAGGCTTTTTTTTATTAGTTATTATTTTAGCATTATGCCACAGCCTGTTTAATTAAGTAAAAGAATCTGAGAAACATTTATTTTGAGATCGAGTCAGTTGGTTCCATATGGAGGTTATTCATTTGATTTATGCAGGTCTTTAAAAACAGTCTTAAACAGTCCAGCCATTAGTGAAAACTGTGTCATGAGTTTGACATTTTGAAGAACATTTAGATTTTTTTTTCAGTATACTGTCTGACTTTTAAAAACCAGACAGTATTTGTGCATATTCTTTAATTGTCAAACACTACAGGTGCATCTCAATAAATTAAAATGTTAATTTATTTCAGTAATTTAACTCAAATTGTGAAACTCATGTATTAAATGTAAAACTGTAACTTGAATGCAATGTAAGTCGCTTTGGATAAAAGCGTCTGCTAAATGCATAAAAAAAATTCAATGCACACAGACTGAAGTAGTTTAAGTCTTTGGTTCTTTTAATTGTGATGATTTAGGCTCACATTTAACAAAAACCCACCAATTCACTATCTCAACAAATTAGAATATGATGACATGCCAATCAGCTAATCAACTCAAAACACCTGCAAAGGTTTCCTGAGCCTTCAAAATGGTCTCTCAGTTTGGTTCACTAGGCTACACAATCATGGGGAAGACTGCTGATCTGACGGAATCAGTGGAATCGGCCGTAACAGTCAAGAAAATGATAAGAAAATAAGAGAACTTACTTATATTTGTAATATTCAGTTTAGGACACGTTTATTCGATAACTGTTTTATTTCCTATTTGGGTTTGTGTATAATCTTTTTTTTTTTTAATCAACTTTTTTTTTTCCAAGGCATTGTTAGATGCAGGGTTTCTTGTCATAGCTTTATGCAAATAATTGATTTCAAAAACAGTATAATAGCTATTAAACTATTTCTTGTCATTTTTAATCTGTATTTAACCTCAGAATGATCTCAAAGAAAAAAGAGGAGCTAAAGTCTGATTTTGTGGCGGCTGTGCTTTAAAATTAAATTATAATCTTAATTCAAGTGATGAAGGATTTTGTATGTCTGACAGTAATCAGTGTTGAGCACATACTGTAACGTTAACCCTGCCTGCTTTAAATGTTTTAAAATGATTAACATTTGAAAACATCTGTTAGAAATTTAGAAAAGTAATCAAATGTAATCAGTTACATTTCTTTAATAAAGTAATTGAAATGGTTATTAATGCATTTTAAATAGGGTAACTTGTAATCTGTAACCTATTACATTTCCAAAGTAACCCTCCCAACACTGGTAATATTTGTCTTTCCAGAGACGCCCCACCAGGATCGTACCCTGTCCAGGCCTACGCTCCAGTAAATGCCACCAATGGTCAAGTTATAGGAAGCCTGCCCAACACATTCGATGGTTGGCCCGTCTCACTGTATCCTCAACAACAATACACATTTACTTCACCTTACGCTGGAGTCGGCATTGGTCACAATCATGGACATGGAGACGGTCATGGTCACAGCTAGAGATCGACCGATATATCGATTTACCGATATTTTTCCCGATATTTAAGCATTTTTCCATAATCGGATATCGGTTTTGTAATATCGGATTTTCCGATAAATGCCGCCATCTTGTGGGCGTTTTAAGAATTGCACGCATGATCGCCATTACAGCACATCTGAGGGGAGACGACACAACGGCGTGCACAGGTAAAGTATTACTTGCTTTGCTGTAATTAGTAAATTTTATTTAACATAACAGCCATTAATGCACAAATTAGATGTGATACATATGCTTGATATGTAGTTTATGCAGCTTGGCTCTAAGAAATAGACGAGTCACGTAAGATAATCCGTCAAGTCCTTCCCAATAAAGACGTAACTTTGCATGAATTAAATAATACAGCCATGAATGAGCGCAAGTTGGAAGTAAAAGCGCTGAATTAAATTCTCTCTCTGTTGTATATTTGCTCATCATTAGTCTCGTGAAGCCGCTTCATATTGCTGTTCACTCAGTGGGTTGATGCTCAGGAAATGCTACAGCACGGCCACCGCATGTAACTTTTAAAAATATTCACGATTAAAACACCGTAATTATATAAACATTTACTATATAACCATCAATTCCCTAATAAACATCCTAGTAAACACAACTCCAGTGTTTCCCACACATAGACTTTACCTGGGCGGGCCGCCCAGGTATATTAACGGCCGCCCAAGTATATTTGGTGACACATTTTTGTTTTTATTACTATTATTATCTTACACTTTTTATTTTTTTTTATCCGCCCGAGATAATGAAACCATCCGCGATCGATTAACTGGTTGAAAATCTCCCCACACACTGCTGGTTCTGTGTGCTCAGGAACTGTAGACACTCCCTCAGACAAGCTCTCTCTCTTTACTTGTGTCGGGCTGCAACAATATCCACCGCCCGCTGCCATCAGCTCCCGCCTCTCACACAAGAGCGCGACTTTCAGTATTTAGCAACTTTCAGACCCTTTTGGCGGCTTTTTTCCCACAACAGGTACATACTGACAAACCTAGCGACTTTTTTTGAAAAAACCTTAGCTATCGTTCAATACTGCCCCGCGAGTGCGAGATCTGACTCTCCCGGCGCAGTGTCGACTCTCTCGGCGTCTATTCTGTGCAGTGAGCGGCAGTGAAGCAGCGCATTAATTTGTCCGTAACGCAGCAAAATCGTCAGTAAATCATTAACAAAACAGCGTTTCCAAGCACCGTACTTACTGACTGTTTGGACTTTTAAATATGAACATAATTCGTCTGTTAATATGCCTACTTGTTACTCAGACGCAGACAGTGCGCTGAATGAGACAAAACAGTAATACAGCCAAAACCACCGCATATAGTCGCTTTTTAGTGTAAGTTAGATGTATATTGATTTTATCAGACGATGTCGCGATTATAAATCAGGATTTAAGGAGTATAGTGAGAGTGATTCCTGGTTAACATTAAAATGAATGGTTCCTGTTTACTATTTATACTTGTTTAATGTATGCAACAGAAAGTATAATGTGAACAGCTTTATTGGCATTGTTGTATTAATTACAGTATGTGACATTTAGAACAGATCTTAAGTGCCAAAACTCGTCTGAACGCAAACTTGACACAATGACATGCAAATTAACGTGACGTCACCTGCCGCCACAAGTTTTATTTATTTTTTAATTGTGAGAATCTTTTATGTGCTTTATTTATTTTACCTGTTTGTTTTTTTACCTCACGAAGATTTTATTTTTAAACAAAAACTGTTTATAACAGTGCACTTTTTTTATTTTTTTACTTCAGACCCCCTATTTATTGGTGTATAAATACGATTTGTTTTGTTTTCTATGCAAGGAGGGAGTGATTGTTATAAATAAAATGTTTGTTCAGTCAGTGGTGTTGTAATCATTGTCAAAAACACAAGTATAACAGTAAAAAAATATCGGTTCTGCATATCGGTTATCGGGCACATAAACAAACAAATTATCGGTATCGGTATCGGTTCTAAAAAATCAATATCGGTCGATCACTAGTCACAGCCATGGACATCATCATGAGCACAGCCATCACACCAGCAGCCCATGGATGCCAATGTCCCCATACGCTCAGCATCAGTTCAAGCCTCCAGTCAACCTGATACGTCAGCCCTTCACTAAACTACCTCAGCCAGGAGTGCCATTCACACCTCCGATCTCACAGTCAGAGTCTGGAGTACCTGCCTTTCCCACAACTCCTCCTGGAGCCCCGGTGTCATTGTCATCCTAGAGATCTGATGCCTCATCTGCAGGCTTTTTTGTTTGGTGGTCATTTTATACAGTTGCTGTTTTGCTAAAGAACATTTTGTACCTTAAATTAAAAACTGAATTGAGTAAAAATGCTTCTATCATGTTTTAATAAACTTTATATACTGCAGTATTTTTTTAAACATGTTGATACAAACACATTTTGAGGCCAGACAGTTTGTGCATATTATTTAATTGTCAAACATTGCATGACTGAGATCACAATTTTGCCCAAAACATCTGACATCACAATGACACTTCTCTTCCCAAGCAGTATTTATGCATTAAGTTTTAAAATTAAACTCTTTTTAAAGTCTCTTTTTAAAACCACAATGCTTGGCAATGCAGTGGCAGCTTTGGCGCACTAGGGGGATGAATTGAGGAGTCAATAGAACTCAGTGGAAAAGGCGTACCAGTCAAGAAAAGCATAAGAAAATAAGAGAATAACTTTTCTTTTTATAAATGCACCTTTTAAAATGTTAGGGAAAATACATCTTTAATATATTCCTGCGACCTTAATACACTTGACCAGTTACTAAAACTTAAAAAAAAAAAAAATTGACAAACAGGATGTAACACTTCACCCAAAGATGCAATCATGTTGATTGCATAATTGCTCATGCACTGCTACTAAACATTAGTGTGAAATAATGCATAAAAATAGTGGCAGAACATCTTGAAACAAGAAATAAAAAAGGAACAAACATCACATGATCAAAAAAACATGACTGACCTAAAATGTTAATTTCCTGTAACACATTGTAGGATGTTTTGATATCACAAAAACAAAATCTAAAGTTTTACAGTATGTCACAAAGTGATACTTGCAGTTGTTTCACATAGAGATAAAATAATAAAAAGAGTATGACAACATTTACATATGAATAGTTTTTATAAGGCCTCATTCAAAAAATTAGCATTTTGCATCCTTGACCTACATTTGCGTATACATGAACATCCAATGCCGTTTAGGGTTCAAATGCAGTCAAATCAGTTTCCTGTTGCAGTAGGTTGAATATCCTAAACTCATCTGAAGGATGAATGTTAAACCATGCTTTTGTGTGATGTTGGAGTGCAGTATCTTTCATCAAAACTCTATTATATAACCAATCAGTCCAGGCAAATTCTCAAATGTTTTAGCTCTAGCTTTTGGAGAAATGATGGTTTGAGGTAAAGTGGCAAACATTGGTTTATCAATTAGCTTAGCTCCAAACGTCCTGCGAGTAACGGCCCTTGGTCATCAGCTTCTTGAAATAGTCCACAGCTTGTGTGTGCGTCAGGCCGCCCACCTCCTCTGCAATCTCATAGAAGGCCGTGTGCACGTCCCGAGCCATGTTACGTGCATCTCTGCAAGGACACATATTCTCATTACATACGCAAGCAAATATGCTGCTGGAAAGAGATGCCGTGGTCTTTAAAGATACAATATGATACTGATGAATGGCAGTATTGACCACTTTATGCTAGAAAAATCATAATTATATGGAAGCACTATAATTATTTTCAGGCTGTTTAATGTTCCACTGAAATCCTGCCAGTTAACTACTATTGTGGATTGTGTTCATAAGAATGTTATTCATCTGTGGTAGAAGCAACTTCTGGTTCTTACCCACAAACGTAGATATGGGCATTATTTGAATGAATGAGCTTCCATAACTGCTCCTTGTTTTTCTTCAGAAGATGTTGCACATAGATCTGTAAAAACAACACAGTCCACAGAATTACTCTTGAGTCCCAAACTAAAAATGGAAATCTTTAATATCGTGAAAAATCTTTTTCTATGAAAACTATGGTAATGAAGACCAAAGATGCAGTGCATATTTAAATTCGGATGCAAATAAATATATATTTGTTTCTTGTTTTCCAATACGGTATGATATTTGAAAGAAAAAGGCTGCATTTAATTACAGTAAAATATTGTGAAATATTATTACAATTTAAAATAACAGTTTTCTATTTTGATATATTTTAAAAAGTAATTTATTCATGTGATGCAAAGCTGAATTTTCAGCAGCCATTACTCCTGTCTTCAGTGTCACATGATCCTTCAGAAATCATTAATATTATTGTAAAATAAATACATTTTTCAATATTCTTTGATGAATATAGTTCAAAAGAAAAGCATTTATTTCCAATAGAAATCTTTGGGAATATCATAAATGTCTTTTGTTCAATTTAATGCATCCTAGCTAAATACAATTTTTATATAAAAGAATATGCAACTAATATTGGAAATTTTAAAATTTATTTAAAATGTGTACTTCCTATTTTTAATTTGTATGAGTTTTGCCGTCATCTGCCACACACTTCAAGTTAACTTCTTACAACACTAATAATTTAACACTGTTAATCATAACATTTAGCAAATCAAATTATACAAAACAAACAAATAATTTTATAGATGTTTTTTAGCCAATATAGAATATCATTTTAATATCATTAATGGCGGCCATAACATGAAAATAATTTAGTTACTGGTCAGAATCTGAATTTCAGTGCATCCCTATGTCTCTCACTCACCTTGTGCTCCTGGTCTCTGGAAAAGGCAACGTTAAGCTGTGTCAGCACACCTGCCCTCTCAAACTCCTCTAAGTTCCTGCTGATACAGGAAGTCCTCATTCTTACGGCGACAACCAAAGTAAAGTATCGTCTCACCAACTTCCTTCCCTGCAACAGAGAGCAAAAACTGAGTGAGATACCCATGCTATATTATTATACACAAGTTGTGTCAAAGCGAGTTCAAGCTTCACCTTGTTCCTTCTGCCATGCTCTCTCCTGGATGAAGCCCATGAAGGGGGCGATGCCAGTACCAGGCCCGATCATGATTATAGGGTTACTGGGTTTGAATGGCAGCCGGAATTGGGATCTCCTAACATACATGGGAACGGTGTGCTTATGGCCGTTATCGGTCACTTCTTTGTTCATAAGCCAGTTGGTGGCCACACCCTTGAAGACTCTTTCTGTCCTAGTGGTGTACTCTATCACCACAGCACAGATGTGGATAGAGGCTGGATGGACCTGAAATGAGGGTGAACAAAGTTTGTGTCAACCTCAAGGTTTTTAATCTACGGTATAATATCGAAAACTGCAGGTTTTACCTTGCTGGAGGAGGCAATGGAATAGTATCGAGCCTGAAGTCGAGGAAGGAGCTCACATAGGTGGTCTATAGGAGGATTCAGGGAAGGTAGATCCTCTAGAATAGCTAGTATGTTCCTCTCAGAATCCAAAACCCAACTCTGATACAAAGCCTTTAAAGGACCAACCAGACGGTGAATAAAAATGTGCAAGTTTTACTATAGACTACTATTACATCAGTATGAAAGCCCGTTTCTGCCACTGAAAGAAAAAAAAATAATAATAAATTGCAACTTTTAATGTCACAATTCTGACTTTTTTCCCCGCAATTGTGAGTTTATATCTCTCAATTCTGACTTTCTTAGAATTGCATAATACAAACTTTTTTTTCATAGAATAGTGAGATATAAACTCTAAATTTCGAGTTATAAAGTCAGAATTGTGAGATATAAATTCAGTCACAATTATGTTTTTTTTTCAGAATTGCATGATATACTCACAATTGTGAGTTATTAAGTCAGAATTGCGAGAAATAAACTTGCAATTCTGATTATTTTTTCGCAATTGCGAGTTTACCTTACAATTCTACCTTTTTCCTCACAATTCTGCCTTTTTTTCTCAAAATTAAGATATAAACTTGCAATTGCATATTATACAGTCAGAATTGAGAGATATACATTTTGAGAAAGTTTATAGCTTTTGATTCTGACTATTTCTGAGAATTGTAACTATTTCAGAATTGCAAGTTTTGTTCTTGCAATTGCAAGTTTATATCACACAATACTGACTTTATAACTTGCAACTGAGAGTATATATATATCTCACAATTCTGAGAAAAAAGTCAGAATTGTGAGATACAATGTTACAATTACCTCCTTTTTTTTATCAGTAGCAGAAACAGGCTTCCATACGTCAGTGATTATGACGTGATCCTAACCTTTCCTTCAGGTGAAGCAGACGCCATCTTGCGCATGTTCTCTTGTTCTTGTGGATCAGAGGCGTACTGCGCTAGCTCATACAGCACGTTTGTGCGAGGCATGCTGTTGATGTCAAGGTAATGAGTCAGTGCCGTGCGGTATGTGGTTGGACAGGGGAACGGGTGCTTTTTATTGGATTCCTCTACAGAATTGAAACATTATTAGCAATCAGAGCATGTTACAATATACATAAAAACATATTCTAACTTTTTAATTATATAATATGAATTTCAGATATTAGTACATACCATCCAGATTTTTGAGCGAGATTACAGTATCAAGATCTACTCCAAGTCTCTCTCCTATTCTTTTGACCACCGCTGCATCATTTGTGGGGTAAACAGCAACATGATCTCCAGAATCATATCTGCCAAGTTTGGTATTCAACTAATTAATATGTGGACATTAAAAAAAAACTTTGGACACTGCATTAATATATATACAGTATGCATGCAAACTTCTTTTATATGTTATACGAATAGCAGTATTGCTATTTGTAGTAGTGATATTTCAAACCATTTTACTTGTACAATACTGTAATATTAAGTATAATAATTAAAAAATATAATCACCTCAGATTGTTGAATCAACATCACATCATCATATTAATACAATTATAAGAGATTGAATCTCATTAAAACCCTCAAGAACATGAGTTATATTACACTCTTAAAAAAAAGAATAAATTGTATTTAATATAGAAACATAAAATCATTTTTATATAATAAAATAATAAAGTTGTATATGTATTATTTATGTATTATAATACAAAACTAAAAAACAAATAATATTAACAGGCCTAATTTTCCTACTACTAAACAGAAAGAAAAAAAGATATTACATTAAAATAAAAGTATAAAATCATTTTTCTATAATAACATAATAAAATTGTATATCTATTATTTATGTAATATAATATAAAACTAAAAAGCAAATAATAAAAACAGGCTTAATTTTCTTCCAACAAATTACTTTTTTTTCCCCCCTTTCTTTTTTAGGGTGAAACGTGACCTGGAAATGTTTTCATGAGATTCACTCATCAAGTCAATTATTGAGCATACCTGATTTTAGAGTCTGTGATATCTAACCCGATGTGCATCAGGTGCCGATTTCCTCCTTTGTTCAGTTTACGATTAACAGTCACAGTGGCAAGGAAAGGATTCTTTGAATCAAACGGTCTACACAAATCAAATAAATAATGTAATCAGATGAAATGCTTTAGTATAACATTTCAGTACATCATTTAAAACATGAGACTCTAGCTTATCCTAAAAAAAGTTATTCACATAACCATGATTAAAAGAAACTTTACACAAACTGAAGGTCATTTTACAGACTTCTAAACAATAGAAGCATAAGATGTACTCTCAGATCAAGAGTGATCTTTTAAAATGCCGATCGCTGTCATACAATCACTTAAACTCACGGTTTCTGTGTCTGAAAGCTTTTGAGCCGCCCCATCTCTCCGGTGTACACTTCATTCATATTGATGTCATTATGAACCACCAGTTCAAACTGCCGAATGCTGAAAGAACACAAAAAGGATTGGAGATCTAATCCAAGCCTGTATTTAAAGCATTCAAAACACCTATGATGTTTAATAAGATGCAAAAACCTATTCAAAGCAGGACAGGGGAGGTTTTTGTTATGGAAGAACATGATAAATGGATTTGCTTCCTCTAATATGGAGATGAGACACTGCATGTGTTGTGTTGCCACAAAATACCCATCAAATAAACATCACGTTTGAACTAGATAATCTCACACAGCTGGTCTGCTCTTTGAAATTCTACTATCTGATGCCTACCAATACAAGACTGTATTGCAGACTGATTTAAATTAAAAATTGTGATTCAATTACAAGACAAGCACATGGAGAATAAAAAAGAAAAGAAAAATAATACCTGCTGTCTTCTCCCGTGGCCTCCACGCCAAAGAACTCACATACCGCAGGCCAGAACTGTTCCTTCCAAGAGATAAAATCCTCCTCCAAACTACAAATGATTTAAGATTATATAATTAGGACAGGCAATGAAGATGAATTAAAACAGGCCAACCTGTACATGTTTATCCATTTTATGTGTTTCAATCTTTTATTCACTCACTTGCTGTCGTCATCCCCGACGCCCAGGTCAAAGACCCTATTTCCCCCAAGTTCAGCAAGCCTCTTGTCTGTATACTTGCCTGTGGCGTTGAAGTGCTCATATGTTTTATTTCCTAAACCAAACACCTATGAATAAAAAAAAATAAAATAAAAAAAAAGTCATTCAAACTCTGAAAGGAGTAAAAAAAGACAGAATGAGACACTTTCAATCAAAACATACAATACTTTAAAGGCTTAATATCAACTAAAACCATTTAAATCTTTTTTTTTTTATGGGAGTTCAATCTACTACAAGGTTTTACTTAAACATTCAAAACTTCCTCTCCAGTTTAAAAAGATCAAACTGAGATACGAGTCGCCAAATGGAAATGGAAACTAAACCTAAATTATGACTTCTGGTGAACCTGACTATATAACAAAATATACATTTATGATTAAAACTGACTTCAATGCATTGGACTAAATTGCAACAGAATTATGATTTTTGTCTGAAAGATCTTCTTTGCTCCTTTTAACCTCCTCCATCTATCTAGCCTGTCCCTCAATCATATAACACCGTAGACGCACTGCAGTGATGTTTCCAACCACATGTTTTATGACGCTGTCCCACCACAACCACATAAAAGAATCTGAGAACTCCAGACTGAAACCACAAGGCTTTCATTCAGAATACAGGTCCAACTTCAGCGGCGTCTGTACACCCATGTCTCCAGAATCAAAGAAACAGAAGATCCAGTGATCCGTTTCCATCTGAAAGAGTCCCACTAAGAGAGAGGTTCCGCTGGGATGGAGCACTAGCTTTGTTTGGCAAGGCCAGATGTTTCCATTTGGTGAGAGAGAACTGATGAGGATTCCATGGGCCCCTTAACTATGGGACAGCCTCGGGCTCAGGCTTGTTAAGAACTTCACTGACTGCCCAGGAAATAGGTACCACTCCATAAAAAGACCAGGAATTTTGGAGGGTGACCATAGATGGTAGGTTGTCCCATGTAATCTCGGTTTACTCATCATAGAATCACAAAAAGAAACAAATTAGCTTTGCTGATGTTGAAGTATTACTCACAGCAAAATTGACCCCCTCTAGATCATCATCAGTCCCTTGCATCCAATCGTAGAACTCCTGAGCGTTGTCTGTGGGGTCTCCTTCTCCATAGGTTGCCATGCAGAACACAGCCATGGAATTAGGAATCTCTTTCAATCTAGACAGCTCAGACTGCGAATGGGAGATTATAATGACAAAAGTCAAAAGAGTTGAAAAGTATTCAGTTCTGATCTTGACTGATTGATTTTTAATAGTGTGCATTAAACAGGAAGAAATAATGGTGAAAGTACCGTGTCATACTCCTCTGGGTCAGCGGCCATGCCTTTCATGCCGTAGCGTTGGGCATCTTTTGCCAGCCTGTTAGCAAATTCCTCAGCAGTCCCTGTTTGGGATCCATAAAACACCACAATATTTCGGTTCTAGAATGGGAAGATACAGAAATCAAACATAATGGAACTTTTTTTTTTTCATTGTTCAAGAATTGTTTTTAGAACTATACTAATTACTGTGGTAATGTTCCTGAAAATCTCACCGTTTTCTTCATTTTCTCAACAAAGCTGGTCTCACGTATTTGTGGTGTTCTATGAAGAGAAAAAGAAAATTAGAAAAAAGAGAGAAAAAGAACACACATGTGAAAAGGCTGAAAAGCATGCCAGACCAATTCTTTTGGTAATGAATAGCCATTCATTTCTCAGCCTTTTCCACACAGGAGAACTTCCTGAAGTTCACACCCCTCTGAGAGCACCACAGCATTAGAACACGTCTGCTTTCAGTCATTGTTCAACTAATGAAAACCACAAACTTTCATGTTAATTCAGCAATGAAGAACAGAAGGTAGTCCACAAGGCTCAAAAACCTTACTTGTACGTAGTAAGTTTGATACAATAATCTTATCGTTTCTACTCCTATTAAAATGTTCTTTATTTGTAAAATGTAAACAAAAAATAAATAAACATTTCTACAAATAAATCAAACTAAACGTTATACATAAGCACAATTTATTTGTATCTATCTATCTATGTTTTTAAGAATACTGTTCAATAGTTTGGAGTCAAACAGAAATTAATACATTTATTCAGCAAAAACTTTAAATTTATCAAATAAAACAGTAAAGACAAGGAGATTGTTGTTTTTTCCACCTTCTATTCTATTCAAAAAATGTATCATGGTTTCCATAAAAATATTAAGCAGCACAACTGCTGTTTTTAACACTGATAAAAATAAATAAAACAAATTCTTGAGCAGTAAATTAGCATAATAGAATGATTTCTGAAAGATTATGTGACACTGAAGACTTAAGTGATGATGCTGAAAATTCAGCTTTGCCACCACAGGAATAAACTACATTTAAAATATTTTAAAAATAGAAAACAAGTTGTTTTTGTATTGTAATATTTCACAATACTTTTTGTCAAATTAACGCAGGCCTGGTGAGTAAAAGAGAGTGCTATCAAAAACACTTGAAAAAATCCTCCAGACACCAAACTTTTGAACAATAGTGTAGAGAATGCCCAAACTTTTTTTACTTTGTAGAGTTCAGGGTTAGGGTATATAATGTATAATCAAACAATCAAATTACTAAACACAACCATCATTGCACTGGCAAGACATCACAGTGCAAAACAATGGATTCCTCCCTTACATACTTGTTTATAACTCCAAATGAAAGAAACAAATTAGCCGCTTCTCAGAGAATCCATGCACCATTCCACAAGACATTTCACAAAATAGTCATACCTCTGTGCAAATAAAAATTAGAAACCTCAATTTGCTTTTGCACACCACTCATACAACACTGTTAAAAGACTATAAGCAATCTCTTCGAGCAAAAGTAATTACAAAAAAAGTCATAAATAGCACCTGAAATATCTATCACAACAGAAGAAACATGGCATAAACATCCATCTGTCCCAGACTAACCTCTCTGCAGCAGCCAGTCTGTCCTGAGGCAAAGAGAACATGCATCCCATGACTGGGGAAAAGACCCTGTCCTTAAAGGGTTCGGCATACAGAGCACTTTCGTCTCTAAGAGGTTCGGATCAAGCCCTCAGACAGCCTGAGAAAGTCCTTTGGCTTGCGTAAAAGTTCATAAGGAGTCTCTGTAGAAAACACTCTTCAGCGCAGGAAAAGGGGGTGTGAGGCAGACGAGGGTCTGAGACGGGCTCTCTGTCTCTCTCTCTCTCCTGCCATCTGGCCAGTGCACAGCGGTTGCAAAGCAACAGGAATATACAACATTTCCCATGTTTCTCTGCAGCACAACACTGTTACTAAACTCCCAACCTATCTTAAATGCACACACACATACACATAGACATGCATAAAAACTTGAATGCTCCTGCCAACGCAAACACAAGGAATCCATTCCCTCCCTTTCCCAGCCTAATAAAATACAAAAGATCACTAAACAAAAGGCAATCTAAGTTTCTGGATTTAATTCAGTTTTTAACACGCCACATAAGAAATGCATTTGATTAAAACAACTAAAGAAGAAAGACTAGTGGAGTTGTTCAGGACTTTGGCAGGATGGCTTGGACTGGATGCGATCCTTCAATGTGAGTAATGTGAACCAGGAAGTGGAGAGAATTGGAAGAGGTTATCCTTTCCTGCTTACTAAACATGTCTTCCTGATAATATAGTTCTCTACTTATACATAATTTCCTCCTGTATTCTTTTCTATTATTTATGTGTTGCTTTTTTAGAAAGCACAATCAATAAATAGTGAAAAGTGATTTATGTTGGAAGTAAAAGCTGTGCACACTATTGTCCAAAATGTACATTTTTTAATGTTTCTGAAAGTCAGAAACCAAGCCTGCATTTATTTGAACAAAAATGCAGTAAAATATTATTACAATTTAAAATAAGTGTTCTCTCTTTCATTCTATTTTAAAATGTATTCCTGTGATGCAAAGCTGAATTTTCAGCAGACATTGCTCCAGTTTTGAGTGTCACATGACGTGACTTCTGAAATCAATCGAATATGCTGATTTGGTGCTCAACATTTCTTATTCTTATTTGGTGCTTAATATTTTAGCGGAAACCATGATACATTTATTTCATGATACTTTAATGAATAAAAAGTAAAAAAAAAAAAAGGGGTTTTAGAGAGAGAGAGAGAAAAAAAAAGTTGTCTATAAGTCGCATTTTATTATTTCATTCAGAAATAGGTTGACGCGTATTACTAACATTATAATCAACGCTGTAAACATAGCTAGGCTATTTTAGTTCCCCTCACTCCACAACAAATCCTTTCAATTAACAGTAGGTTATTTAGAAAAGAACAAGAATTAAAAATGTAAGAAGCTATAGCTATATAAACGACAAACCAAAACTAATTAATTTAGACTAAAACGCTTTCTGCCGTCTGGTTTCCTTTCGCTTATATATATATAGCGCCTAGCTTTATTATGTTTTTCTCCACTCGCAGAAGCGCTGCAGGTGCGTGATGTGATATGATATGACCATGTGAATCCTCATGTTCTGTTGTTTGCTGCTTTTTGCGCATGTAAAATTGAATACCCGGAAAACAAATGGTCGTATTTTTAACGGGTCACAGACACTTATTCTTTCTAATTTAAAATAATCTTGTCGGTTAACGGTTAATAATCGGTTAACGAGCATCGGTTGTTGGTTAGGAAAAATAACCGAAATGAACATCCCTATTTCAGATGATGTATAAATCCAACTCAATTTCAAAATTGACCCTTATGACTGGTTTTGTGGTCCAGGGTCACATATATGTCTTTATTGTCACTTTTTATTTATTTAATGCATTCTTGCTAAATAAAAGTATTCATTTCTTTAAAAAAAAAAAAGTTTTAACGGTACCTTGATGCTAAAGTCATCAGGCCTTTCATTGTTTTCAAGGGTGAATAGGTCACAAGTTTAACACACAGCACTACAACTGACTAGCAAGGATTATGAGGAACATTCAGGAAGAATAACATCCTGTGACTCCATCTGAACAAACAATGCTCATTTTCAAGCTCATATGTGACCCTGGACCACAAAACCAGTCATAAGGGTCAATTTTTTGAAATTGAGATTTACAACTGAGAGATACAACTATTTGAAAATCTGGAATCTGAGGGTGCAAAAAAAATCTAAAATCTAAATTAAGTCCTTAGCAACCCATATTACTAATCAAAAATTAAGTTTTGATACAAAATATCTTCATGGAACATGATCTTTACTGAATATCCTAATGATATTTGGCATAAAAGAAAAATCAATAATTTCGACCCATACAATGAATTGTTGGCTATTGCTACAAATATACCTGTGCGACTTATGACTGGTTTGTAGGGTCACATATAATTCTTCTGTTTATTACAAAGCTAAGTTTAAAGTTTGAAATCACCAACTAAATCACTGACACGTCTGTTGAGCATTGTGAAAACCGAACAGGAAATTCACTTTTTTTCATACATGGCATGTATGAAAATTCGTGAACAAAGAAGTAGCTGTTGGCATTCACAATGACACATAACCACTGTGTATATGAACTGTGTCTCAGCTGCTACAGACCATAACGCTGAGACAGAATGTAACGGACGCACATTCTCTCGATCCCATGATGTCAACACTTTACAATGTTGGAACCCATAACCAACCCGAACCACAAAGTGCTTTAGGAACGAGCCATTGTGCAGAAATGATGCTTTGTTCAAACAAGGCCAAAGGTCTATGGGGAGAAAAACTATAAACAGACCATTCAACAAAAATATTATTGCAAATTTGAGCCCCATAACACAGTTTCTGCCATGAACTCTAATGCATAAGCTCCATTTTGTAACTTTATCATTTGCATTTACACTTATATGGGGTGGAACAGATATATTTTCCTTGTGTTTTACAAAACTCTTGTAAAGCTCTGATCAACATTTCAGTCGTGCAGAAACATTTGTGTGGGTGTAATATTTCCCTCTTGAGAACAAATGAAGGGGGAAGGGGAGTTCAAATCAGGCACTTACACTGCAGTGAATGGCTTGATCTCTGGAACAGGCTCTGTTTTTTTTCGGAAGAAGAACCAGTAGATAAGCAGTCCAACGATTAGAGAGAAGAGGAAGATGTCCAGAGAGTTGAGGAGAGCCTCTGGAGTCTGCTCCTCATCAGAGAGCAGCTGGGATTCACTGTCCTCCATTTTCACAGAATTAAGAAAGCGGATATGTCTGTGAAAACAGATTGTTTTCATCATTTAGTATTAGTCTACAATTGATTGAAGTGACTCTGAAATACACATATATACATAAATTAGGAAGTCACACTTTATATATAGTACATACAGTCGTGGTCAGAATTATTGGCACCCTTGGTAAATATAATCAAAGAAGGCTCTGAAAATAAACCTGCATTATTAATCCTTTTGATTTTTTATCAAAAAAAAAAAAAAAAAATCACAAAAATCTAACCTTTCATTGAACTAAAACAATTGAAAATGGGGGAAAATATCTCAAATACACGTTGGACACAATTATTGGCACCCCTAGAAATTCTTATGAGTAAAATATCTCTGAAGTATATATTCCCATTCATATTCACAATTTTTGAGCACTCCAGGGTGATTATGAACATGAAATTATCCAGCCATGGCTTCCTGTTTCACAGAAATATAAATAGGAGGGAAAACAAAGTCCAAATTCCCTTAATCATCATCACAGTGAGAAAAACCAAAGAATATATTTCTGATGTGCAGCAAAAGATAATTGAGCTTCACAAATTAGTGAAGTGGCTTTAAGAAAAGAGCTAGAGCAGTGAAAATTCCCATTTCCACCATCAGGGCAATAATTAAGAATTTCCAATCAACATAAAATGTTATGAATCTGCCTGGAAGAGGACATGTGTCTATATCATCCTAATGCACGGTGAGGAGGAGAGTTTGAGTGGCTAAAGACTCTTCAAGGACCACAGCTGGAGAATTGTAGAGAAAGGTTAAGTTTCGGGGTCAGAAAACCTTTAAAACCTTATTCAGTTATCAGACACAACTGGAACTTCAAATGGGACTGGCTTCTATGGTCAGATGAAACTAAAAAATGAGCTTTTTAGCAGCAAACACTCAAGATGGGTTTGGTGAACACAGGGATAAAAAAGTACCCCATGTGTACAATGAAATATACTGCTGTATTTTTAATGTTGTGGGCCTATATTTCTGCTGGAGGTCCTGGACATCTTGTTTAGATACATGGCATCATGGATTCTATCAAATACCAATAGATAAAAAATCAACAAGTGACTGACTCTGTTAGAAATCTTATAATGGGCCATGTTTGGATCTTCCAACCGTACAATAATCCAAACACAAACCTCAAAAACAACACAAAAATGGGTCACTGAGCACAAAACCAAGCTTCTGCTATGGCCATTCCAGTCCTCTGACCTGAACCCTGTAGAAAATGAGTGAGATGAACTGAAGAGAAGAAGCACCGTCATGGAGCTGTGAATCTGAAGGATCTGGAGTGATTCTGGATGAAGGAATGGTCTCTGATCTCTTGTCAGGTGTTCTCTAACCTCATCAGGCATTATAGGAGAAACTTTAGAGCTGTTAATGGAGGTTTCAAAAGGTATTGAATAAAAGGGTGCCGTTAATTGTGTCCAATGTGTATTAGAGAAAAACATTTATTTCATAATGATATTTCCTCCATTTTAAATTATTATTCTCCAATGAAAGGTTAGATTTTTGTGATTTTTTAAATAAAAGATTAACAATGCAGATTAATTTTCACAGCCTTCTTTGATCATATTTACCAAGGGTGCCGATAATTCTGACCACGACTGTATACAAGTCATTTTCTACAGAAAATTTGAAATTTTTTGTGCAATTCAAAGTGTGCTACACACAGGTGAGTGGGCCTATACAAACCACCTGTAGTAACACTCTCCTCTATGCGCACTAGACACTTTTCACACACTGCTGTGTGTACACAATCCCACAAAAGACTCCAGCAATATATGTATGTTTACATGCTCATGCACTACAAATCATCTTGTACTGTTCCCCAGACAGCTGCTTGACTCACAATGTTTATCTCCGCACATGTACAGTATTTATGTGACGCATTCGTATAGTTTGTATTTTTTATCTTCAGTTGTATAGGGTAAACATTTATATATAGTATACTTAGTCAAAATCTGTCAGTAGGTTAGTTGTGTATAGGTTTATAGTGTTTTATGTCTGTATTTATGTAGCACCGTGGTCCTGTGAGGCACGACATTTCCTTCCACTGTATGTCCCCACATGTAGCGGAATGACAATAAAGCTCAACTTGACTTGAACTTGACAATTTGTGTTTTTATAATTTATTAATCATATATAAAATTTAATTTTATAAATGTATATAAAACATTTTTTTATAGATAGACAGTATAGATGGATAGTTTTAAAAAAGTTTACATTTTTACTTGCATAGTTTGTGCCCATGTAGTTAACATAATATACATCTTATATCTAAGTACACTGACAAACAATATAATTTGTGACTTTCTGTCATGTTGTGCCCTCTTTTGAAGACTCAGTGTAATTACATAATGTAACCAATTACAAAACACCCTTTCCTTTGAAGGACTTTCGTCAAATTCTAATTCATTTAATTTTTCACCACCTTGGTTCCTTACATAGAAACTTTTATCGCTCGATAACAGCCATGATGTGTTACAAAATAGCCCTCATGTCTTAAAAAGCAGAAGTACTGTAATGCTGACATGTTTTTAGACATTTAACATGTCTTTGTTTAAATATTTTGACGTCCATTGTACATGAATATGTTAATCATTCAGTATCACGAAGCAAAGTCACATTGTGTACCATCTGATACTATCACTATCATCGCCATAGTACTTTTTGTAAGGGTAGACATTCGCGTATACACACAAAATATTCACTTTTTGTTTATGACTTCACAAAATGATTGACAATAAACAAATAGGAATGGATATTAGTATAATACAACAGAACACACATTAAAAACACATACCTCCGGTTAGCTGGAGCGAGGAGCACAGCACGAGCTTACGTCACATTGAAAGGCCGGGCGGGTTGCCAGCGCAAGTACAAATATCCCTCGCGTATTGTATCCCCTGGTATAAATTAGCAGTTTAACTTATATCAGATTCTACTTTTTTGCTTTGTTGTAATGTTTAGAATGTGATAACGTTTTTTTCAAAAATATTTTATTGTTGTTCTGACGTATTTGTTAATTGCAGCATTTGTTTTCCACACTTAGAACTGAAGGGCACCTGTCTATGACCGTAGTTATTCGGCAATTATAAATGCTGTGAGAGTTTAGTTCAAATAATAAGACGATAAGAGAATTAAAAAACTGTTATGCTCAATAAGGTGAATTCTTTACTCTTTATTTTGGTTTAAAATGATGACTTGTATTTTACAGTAGTAACAACTGTAAACAACCTAACGTTCTGCTGAGCTGAAGGCACTTGAGGGATATTTCCATTTCCCATTTCTATTTGACAGGGCTTCCTCAATCAATTCTTGAAAATATTGAAAAATTCGTTCAGAATTTATTTGGCTTACTGCACATGCTTCTTACTCACATGAAGGTGTCATAGTCCTATGATGGTAAAGTCATGTGTTGACATTGTGGAACAATGCCACTGATAGCAAATGATTTCCATAACTGTCTTCTAGCTTCTGTCTTTGAGATCATTAACTTGCCCATTCGAATCAACTTTAAACACAGGCCAGAGATGTTTTAAAAAAAGAAAACATTAACACACTATTATCAAATTCTTATGTCATGACTTTCTTTGACGTGGTGTGCAAAACACCATGACACTTAGTGCTTTAATAAAATAAAAGCAAAATATTAAATATTTTAGGTTTAGGGGAAAGACATTTCATCCCTTATGCTTTGTAACATATTTACAAAAATCATAACTTAGCCAGGTTGAACCACAAACAGAAAAAACACTTGATGACAACATATAAGCAACACAATATTAACACACTGACATTTAAAAAACATTTATATAAAACATAAATTGCTTTAATAAAGAGTTCAGCAGTGCCTTTGTGCCCGTCATTTATAAAGCTTTGGCTTTGTCCTGATCCATGTATTTGTGGTAAACACCACCAAGAGTGGTGAAGAAATTTCCCATGAACAAAACAAGGAAAGTAGAGCCGCACATGAGAACCTAAGAAAAAGAAAATATTTTAATTACAAACTATTTCAACATAATCACAAAAATATATAATACTTCTGGATTAAAGCAACATACACAATCTTCAATAGTTAAATATAATGTATGCATATTTATTTTACTGTTTTATTTAAGCTAATACATGTTGGCACATGATATAAACATTTCAAATTATTTTGAAAAACTGACCTGCCACTCTTTCCATTCTGGAAGCTGGGCCATTTGGAAGAGTGTAATTCCATTATAAAGCTGGAAAAACTGGATATGCATAATAAGACGGTTAGAACCACAGCATAATAACAATAGAATTACATCAGAACTTTTCTGAATACCAATGTCAACATTTCATGTATTAAGTAGTAAACGCTTCTTTTGTCTGGTTCTGTAATTCAAGCACAGGTGAATTATAATATTACAGCTTTAAGCTGACATATTGCCCTCTGTGCCACAGAAGTTTTTACAACAATGATTACATTGCCACAAAACAGGAAGTGAGCTGTTTGCCCATGCAAGATGATTGCATTTATTGCAAAATAACCCAAGATTAACAAACACAGTATCAAACTTACATGGCCCAAGAAAAGGAAAGGCAGTAGAAAGGTCAGACCCCTCCACATCCAGGACTGAAACCCCTCTGATCATAAGGCACATGTAAAAACATGTGTTAGCTGATAATTCTGCAATAGGATAAGGAAAAACAGACAAGAGAACAACACACTACCCACCAACTGTGAGGTCCATGTTGTGTCTTTCTCCAAGAGCTCTGAGTCTATATAAGCAGCCACTCTGGTAATAGTACTGGAGAAACTGAACAAAATCTGAAGGGAGAACAAAACAAGAAAAATAAATGATTAACTAAAACAATGAGTACATCATTATTACATTGAAAGTGTAACTAATGCTGTAAGGCAGAAGGTCTTACTTATATACATGGAGTAGGACAGGAACTGGTTTCTGAACATCTGGTAGAGTTCACCATCTGGCCTGTGAGACACACATGAACAGCTGACGTACATCAGATGTTTACACATACTATCTCAGTCTTTTTCACACTTATTCTGTTCTACTGTTCCTCAAAAATGACTATAAAGTGTGCTATCCTACTTAAAAACATTTAATTTTAAGCATGTAATCAAAATAGATGAATCTGATGAATCTGATACATATTAAAATACTCTTTATTAAAGTACCAAAGATTCAAAGATGTAATATGTCACAGTGTCAAAGAGTTAAGTTTGTCATACCAGGTCAGCATTACTCCAGAGAGAAATGTTGAGACATAGTGTTGAAACACCCACCAGCCCTTGATCCTGAAACACAAGCCAAGTATTGAAACTTTACAGTATAGCCTGTAGTACATACACGTCAAGAATACTACATACACTGTAAAAAATAACGGTTCCAAAAGGAGGTTTTCGCAATGATGCCATAGAACCATTCTATGTTCCCAAAAATACCAGTGAATAGTTTTTGTAAAAGAACATTTTTAAAAAAATGTATGCGAGGATTGTGGAAAGGTTTCATGGATCTTTAAGGTTCTTCATGGAACCATAGATGCCAACAAAAAATATTTCTTTAGTCTGACTTTATCCTTTATTGAAAGGCAGTGTTACATTTATTAAATAAAATTAAAAGAACCTTTATTTTTAAGAGTATACTCATATGATTATTCATACTTGGAGCCATTATTAATGAGGATGCTCTCTCTTATTGTCAATGTACAATAATACCACACCAACAGGAAGTTGAAAAGTGCATCTAGAACCCTGTCGAAACACAAGGGGAGAAAGACAAAAATAAGTTCAATTGATTATTTCACATGTATTACTGAAACATGCAGCATTACATATACTCAATGATTAAATGGCTGTTTCTACAATACATTTTTAAAATTACACTTTTACGCTCTCAATTTTTTTTTATATTTGGTTGCAATAAGCATGTACCTGTAGGTGACCAAAAACCGACAGGTGAAGGAGAACAACAAGAGCAGCACAGTCAAGTATAGTTTGAACTTCTCATACTCATCTTTATAGGCAAACCTGTACAATTGAGAAACAGGCAAACGTCAGACAAATCACATGACTCATGACTCAATAACATGACTGCAATTCATGACACCACAATGTTTAAAGATGATGATCATAAGTTAAGGCTATTGTGGTGTTACAAATTTTCAAAACATTTTAATCAAATAGGACTGTTCACAGAACTTACTTGGACTGTTTGTTAAGGAGTGTAACGTTAACATTTCCCAGAACAAGACTGAGGTATAACCTGGAACAAAAACAGGGTAAAGTATTTCATGTTAGCATCAGGGGCCGGTTGCATAAACTGTTTAGACTAGTCTTAAAAAGTTAGTCATCTAATTTTTTTTCTTCACGACTGTTCATAGCTTTTTTAATTCAGTTATGAAAAGGTAGATTGGTCTTATTTGTATTGGAAAAGTAAGACTGATTATCCCTTGGCAACTGCTAGTTGGTCAAACTAGTTCTTAAGGCTCAGTCTTAACGTGGTGGCTAAATTTGTGCAACTGGCCCCAGGTGCTTGCCGAATCATTATATGTGTTTGAACAAGGTAAATTGCAAATCCACACACCACTATTAATTATTATTGACACACCTTAGTCTACAGTAATTTAAGGTCAACACTGAATTAGAAACAGGAAAATACAGAGCTGTATGACCTGCTTTGAATAGTAAATGCTGATAATGTGTATTTTAAAAGAGGGTGTGACAGAGGTGACATTAGCTATCTCTCATTTGCATTACTCATTTTTCTTTGGCAGGAAGGCCTCCATCTCAAAGAAGACATTTGATCTTTCCTTTATAGAATCTTGGATCTCGTCTATTTTATTTACATCTTCTGGATTCACTACTGCTCTGCATCTATGAAAGAAAAAAATTATTAATATAATATATAGATCAATAACATTTGTTTGTACTCAAAGCATATATAACTCATGACTTACTCCTGCAGGGATTCATTGAGATCCTTTATCTTTTTCCTCTGCCTTGTAATAGAAGAAGAACAGCTATCCTGCAGTTTGGAAACCTCCTCCAGCTTTTGTTTGTAAAGTCGATGTGTCTCCTGTGCAACAAATATAGACATTACAAACTTGTATATACCTATCTCATGATGAACAGTCATTTTGATATTTTTGGTGTATTTAAAGTTTTATTATTACTATTTATTTCACCATCTGTGTGGACTAACCAACATTTTTAGACTCTCATAATTGATATATATATATTCTCATAATTTATATATATATATAAGCAGCTAGTGCTCAAAGCTGAAGCGTAGCGATACAATTAACTATTCATAGCAATACTTCGATACATTTGTAAATAAAAACAATTATAATGTATACAAAAAAAATGAAGATAAAAGAGTAAATAGTTCAGAGCTGTCGTGCTATCTGATTAGCAGTGGAGAAAGAAAGACTCCTCACCTGAACTTGATGATAGTCTTTTTCCAGATCCTCCCATTCTTGTAAACATTCGTTCAAACCAGTCGGATTAAATAACATTTCCAGAGAGTGTATGTGATGAAAGGTAGTGTTCCCAGATAAGAGTGAAGAGAATAGCGGTCTGTTCCACCGTTGTCCGAGCGCCTCGATGTCTTTGACAGACGTCTGTCATCTGAATGCAGCTTCACAACAAGCGTAGCCAATCAGAGACCGACATAACCGACATGGCATAATGAAACGCCCCTCCCTGCAATCTGACCAATGAGCGCTTTCAAAACAAGACAGAAACGTCTTTGACAGCCTACTGACTGACTTCCCACAGACGCCCATAAAGAGGGAGAGGGAATATACCAACTGTGAATAACTAGAGTTCAGGGTCAGTGTTGAAATTGTAGACAGAACCTCTTATTATGTCATAGGAACGATGATTCGGCAGCGAATATTAAGAAGGTTTATTCAATCTGTAGAGGGTGCCCCTCCCCTGTTTTAAAGCACCACTGTTTTAAAGCACCTTAGAACAACACACACCAACACTACATTTGAGCGGGTGAGGTGAAGCTTGGGGTCTTTTTTTTTCACACCCCTGCTCTCTGTTCTCTGTCTGGGGCTGGGGGCTGTGAGGATGAGCTGGCCGCCCGGTCGGGGTCTGGGCTGTTGGTTTTCTCTGCTGCTGCGGGGACCGGGGTGGTCCTCCTGTCCCCACGCCGGAGCGAAGGGGGTTCAGCTCCGGGATCGGGCGCTGGCTTCCCCTCTGGGGGTGGTGGTGCCTGGATCTAGGAGTATAGAGTGCATATGGGGAGTGTGAGTGTGGGTACCTTGTCCATTTTTGTGTGTCTACATGTGGGGCGAGGGTGTGAATATTCGTTTGCGTGCATGAGGGTGGGAACGTATGCTTGTGTATATGTGTGCTTGTCGTCTACGTCTATGTGTCAGGTCGGGCATTAGACTCCGCCTCACTCATCATCTCAGCCGACCCCTACCCCACCACCATGCACTGCCGGTGGAGGATGTCGCCGGTGCGTTGGTGGTTTCTCGCGCCGGGGCAGGATGCTCGGGTGGGCGCCGGCCCGCTTTCGGCGGTCGCTTGGCGGGGCCTGGCCCTGCTGGCCTTGCTGGGCCCCGATTGGGGGGTGGGGGGCCTTTGGATCTCCGGGCCCAGGGCCCGGTCTGCCCTGGTGTGGTCGGCTACCGGTGGAGCCTGCGGGCTTGCCGCCACTGCACCCTGGGGCGTCTGCAATGTGACTGTCGGAGGTGCCGCCTTCGGGCTCTCCTCTGCCCTTTTCTGGGTGGGGGCGGCGGTTATCCCTGCGGTGGTTCTCCTGGGAGTGCCGTGCCCTGGGGGGCCCCCGGATGTTTGGGGCCCGAGTCTTTTCCGCGCCTGCTTCATGCCTTGCGGGATGGGACTGTTGTGCCCCACACACACTATTAAACATTTACATGGAGGAACCTTATGAACACAAGCGCGCTCACACACACAGGTGTACATTCAAGCAGTCACATTGGTGTAAAAACAGGTGCTCACAGACACACATTGTCTTGATCTGTTGTCTTGATCTGCTGTTGCTTCAAAACTTATTTTGTAATATTAGTTATGTGTGCTGCTCAATAACATTTAACATTTAGAATTTATTGTGATTCATACAGATGTTGGTTGTTGCTGCAGTCTCTATGATGTTGTGTCTTCTGTTGTTTTCTCTTTTTGTCAGCAGGTATCGAAGCAAATTGTCTGTTTTTTTTTTGTTTTTTGTTTTTTTGTCTTTTTTTTTCTCTTTTTTCTCTCTTTTTTCTTTCTCTCTCTTGTTTTCTCTGTCCCCCGGGCTTGTCTGTCATAGTGTGGTTAAATAAAAGGGTATATAAAATTTAAATTAATTAAAAAAAAAAAATAATAAAAAAAAAAAAAAAGGCTGTGAATGATGATAATATAGCTACACATACGTACTGTCATGTGTTATCTGTGTTACTGACAGGCCGGGAGAAAAAAAAAAAAAAAAAAAAAAAAAAAAAAAAGAAGGTTTATTCAATTTACAACACATTATATGTGTGTGTGTGTGTGTGTGTGTGTGTGTGTGTGTGTGTGTGTGTGTGTGTGTGTGTGTGTTAAAGCAACATACAGTAAAGTGGATGAAAATCTTAAAACTATTTTGTACATTCTAATATTGTCTATAGTGTGTTTACGGGAAGTAGTTTATTGTTTTTTAAATATTATTTTAATTGATTATATTAATACAATTCGATGATCTGTATCATCAGTGACTGTAGAAAGTCATTGAATATGAATGTCCACATGATGTTTCTGTTAAATGTTGTTATTGTCAGTAGTTGGGTTCTGATATATCTGTCACTCTCTTCTCACGAGTCTGAAGTTCCCAGTCAGAAAGTTGCTGTACAAATCCTCGATTTGGCCTCATGTTGGCTTTGCACTGCTGAATATGATTCCATGCCTCCTAAAATATTCAGAAATGACAGGTGAGAAATAGCCTATTTAAAAAGCATCTGTCAGTAACATCAATGCAAAAAGTAAAAACATTACCTTTAGTGTATATTTGAGGTGATACATAAGATATGCCATCGTTACAGCACAGCATCGGCTTACTCCAAGAGTAGAGAATATCAAAACAGAAGAAGAGTCATCGAGATGTGAACCTGAAATGTTTAAAACACCCACAGTCATAACTAAACATCAGATTTTTTTTTTTTTTGATATTTGAGTTATTGTTCATCAACTGGATGAAAAAAATCTCCCAGTACTTACCAATAAAAACACACATTCTCTCGAATGAAGTGATCAAATCTGCCTCTGCAGAATCTGCAATTCGGATGTGTAAGACAGTGCAGTTTGCCTTTTTAAACCTAGTTTGCAAAGTTCAGTTCATAGATTAATTTGGGTTTTCAGGGCATACTAAGACTGGACTTTTTTTTTTTTAAATGCTATGATTACATATATGAATATATATAAAATGGTGGGTTGGCTCACACAAGACTGCATTCATCAGAGACATTGACAAGTGCATTCAGCTTCAGATCTTTAAGGATTTGAAGGTTTGTGGCCTGCCTGTAATCACCCATATAAAGCTTGCCTGGCAAGATTTCCACCGGATAGGGATTCAAGCTCTCCAATTCCTATGAACATAAGTATTTATGATCATTAAATATGTTTAAAAACAGCAAAAAAACAAACACTTAATTTATGATCTATTAAGAATAATACCCTAATACTGTAAAGAATCTTTTGCGTTCTTAGGAAAGGGTAGAGTGCAGAAAACTTCTCATAGCCCCCACTAAGAATCTGAACAGGAAATTGGCTTGATTTTTCTATGCTGTCTGCACAGTCTATAGCTGGACCTATAAGAAAAACATACAGTTAGGATGTTTTCAGAGGTGTACATTTTTAGCAGAGTTCATAACATGTTAGAAAAGGTAGTGTCTTACCTGAATCTGACAGTGAATGTGTATTACTGTCATAAACAATTATGTATCTCATACTTTCAACCTCAACATCCAAGGGCATAATAAACTTCCCATCGGAATCCTTTGAAAAGCAAGCAAAAACATGACCAGTGGTGCTTTGATATTCTACAATGTAGCAAAACAGGAGGAAAATAAAATATAAAACTGAAACATACCCATTTAGCATTTCTGGCAGTAATGGTGTGGCTGAAGTTATATGATTCTGCTGCACGGGCATCTGAAGAAATAAAACTATTATCATCATTATTATACTTTCACATTAATTTGCTGGGGTTTGAATTAGTACATCAATGCACAGTCAGTATTTCAGTATATAAGGAATAACTTAATGCTTACCAATCAAACAAAGATAGTTGCTGTCTGCTAGCCTTGGTAGATGAGTGTATTGATTTAGGATGTTGTACAGTTTTGTTGCCTCACAGAGGACTTTTCCAGCCATTAGTAACAGCTTGAGCACAGAAAATGCTGCTATATGTCTCTAAACAAAAAAAATATACAGGCCTACATTTGACTAAAAACTACTAATTGTCGCGTCTTGGCATGATACTTAATTTAACTTAGCGTTTTGAAATATTACTGCTCGAAATGTTTATTAAACCTAACTAGACAAATGTACTGTTCTTGATTACGATCAAACAGCATGCTCTATGTTTACGCTCCTGCTATGGTAACAGACAAAACGCCGCAGTGATTGGTTGAAAGCGTTCCGATCCAGATGCAAACCCTTTCCGTTTTCCTTAACCAATCAGAAGTTAAGAACCCGCCCCATCGCACTTCAGCTGCAATCCTATTGGAGGGTAAACAGTAAGGAACTATTTTCAAAATCAGACACACAGCGTTCAGTATCTCCGGATATGCTTGGATTCGGGGTATGTTGTTATTAGTAGCTACTTAAATAGGTAACTCGTGAATCATTAAACGATGTGTAATTCCTTTCCAGGGCCTCGGCAGTGCCTTTCAGCGACGGAGGAAGAGAAATGGCAGCAGTCGACGCTGGGCCATAAAGAGCAAGAAGCCACTTGGGA
Source organism: Schizothorax lantsangensis (assembly GCA_027422415.1). Classification (NCBI taxonomy): domain Eukaryota; kingdom Metazoa; phylum Chordata; class Actinopteri; order Cypriniformes; family Cyprinidae; genus Schizothorax; species Schizothorax lantsangensis. The sequence goes on along the minus strand of CM049856.1, from coordinate 20,431,979 downwards.
CTCCTGCCTTACCAACGGCCCCTGTGTGAGCAACTGAATTACTTATGCATCTACAAAAACAACACCTGTATACAGTGCTTTCATATACACTTACAGTATGGTTTAGGATTGTTGTACCACATATCATGTACATACTTATGTGTTAAGATCAAATATGCTAGATAGATATTTACAAATATTCCACAAGACAAATTAATAACTTCATTTGCTTTAATAATATCTGTTGTACAGTATTAAAAAACACTTTTTATCTTTATTTTTGAGACTTAAAGGGATAGTTGACTCAAAATGACAATTCTTTCATCATATACTCACCTCTATGTTGTTCCAAATCTGTATGACTTTCTTCTGTAAAACAGAAAAGAAGATATTTGAAGAATAATGTTGGTGACCAAACAGTTTTGGTGCCTATCCATTGTATTATTAAAAAAATAAGGTATTTAACAAAATATGGGTAAACTATCCCTGTAAGACTTTGAAAATAAAAGGCTTATGAGTTAACTGTATATCTGTATATACTTACTTTACTTTCTGGGAAAAATTCCACCCAGTCCAGACAACAAATCAAAGGTGGACACTGTGGAGGAGACAAGTGTTCAAGCCACTAAACAGCTGTCTTCACCACTAAGTATTGGAGCTCTGTTTTCTGCAGTTGGAAGTGTTATGCAAAAATGCAGAAAGACAATTAATCAAGTAAGTTTTTCTTTTTTCATTTATTAGAGTTCAAAAGAGATTTTCAGTGTCTGACCTACTTATCTTTTAGATCTGTTCTGGTCTCCTGGACATCGTCTTTTTCTGGAGAGGCTATTCAGAAAGAGTGGAGTCCCTTCACCAAAAAGTAGAGGAGCTGCAAAGGGAAATGGCACTATTGCATTCCACTTTGAAGGTTGGAACTTTTCAGCTGTACTGAAAAGGATTTTCTTTAATTATTTTCAAAATTCCAGTGATTGTAATGTGTATAAAATATTACCTGATAGCTGTATCGAGAAGCCAAGACTGTAGGCGGTCAATGTGAGATGCCTGATGGTGTTCAGCACTCTCCACCTCCGCCACCACCACCTCCTCCCCCGCCTCCTCCTCTTCCTCCTCCTCAAATTCTGTTGACACTTGCTGCTCCGAAGGTGGCCTCACTTCACCCAAAACCTGCACAAACTAGCTCTCTGAAGGTAATAGTTTATTTTTCAATTCATTTCACTTTGCTTGTTGTGGAAACAAGTTATGAAGGTTTGCACTATTTTAGGTTTTGCACTAATTTTCCTCCTGTCCCCCAACAGGAGAAGCAAAACGGCCCTGCTGCTGTGACTCTTCGAGATCTTCAAGCAGTACAATTAAGGAAAGTGACTGTAGGCCAAAAAACTCAGGTTAGTGAAAGATTGTGTCCTCAATTTTCCATTGAATTCTGCATTGAGACAATATTTATGATGGCACATTCGTTCACAGGTGTCTCCAGGGAGAAGAAGATCACCACTGGTCACACTCGCAGACTTGCAGAAAGTCTGTTTACGACGCTCTAATTCTGACCTCCCCTTGAAGTCTAGATCAAGCCTTGGCAGGTAAAATTCTGCATAAATAAATGTATTTATTTTGCTTCAAAGCAATGCATTTGTTTTTACTATACATCATTTGTGTTCTTCTCTGTAGGACTGTCTGTAGGACACCAACCAAAAATCCAATGAATCTTCGGGTACAGCTTCGAAAAGTCAACTTAATGAGGCAAAATCACTTTTATTATTTATTATTGGAATCCGAGCCAAGACATGACTAAAACGGCAGACATCACATCTAGCTAATTACTTCTCATTTAATTCTATTCTTAGGAGTCCTGGTGGCACACCGCTGTGTAACAAAGAGAATGATGTGATGGATTCAAGCCTGGATCCAAGCATGACTAGAGGTTTAGGAAACCAGTACCTGGTATGTAAACCGCTTTATCCCAAAAATAATATCAGAATTTATTCCTTTAAAGTTCTTTTTGAGACTGCTGGTTTGATTTTATCAAAAGGTAATTTATGATGTGAAATGAAATGATTTATTTCATTCTTTTTTGTTCTTTACAGAGTGCTTTAACTAAAGGACTATCACCACTCAAGGCTGTCTAAACAAAGAAATTGACTTTTTTATTTTTATTGCATGGCCAGTCTTGTTGTTGTTTTTCTTTTTGGCTTGTTTTTACGTGTGTACTGTGACTCTGCTAATAGCTTTGGTTCTCAAACTGTCATGTTACTACAGTAACTATTTTAGTGACAGGACAGTATTTGATGTTACTCGCTGCTGTTATTTTATATAATTGTTGTTTGTGAAATGTGCTTCTTGCTGCTTTTATATCAGAACCCCCTTTTCAAAACATGCTCACAAGCATAACAAATGCACACTGTATGAAAATTAAATGCACATCACCTTGAGCATGTTTTTAGATATGGTTAATTGTAGAATTAGTAGAACTACATAATTGAACATGCGGTTCAGTGTCTCTGTTACTGAATATGACTGTGGAATGTGCGAACTAACTCAGCTTTAAAATATAGTATTGTATTGAAGTCTACAAGTCAGTTATTAATGTATAAATACGCCATTGATATCTTATGTGTGTGTGTGTGGTAAAACGTGAAGCACAGCTTGATAGAACCAGCCGTGTTATTGTGAGACTCAGGATGTTTTACTGTATGTTTACCAGTGGACTTGAGGTGTAACACCCAATTACATGTTACAATGTCTTAATGTTTTATTTTAAGGGTCTTTTGCAATATTTCTCTAAAACCACTTTTATTTGTATGCATAAAATATTGCAATTAATAAAGAATGTATAATAAATATTTTATCTATAGAAAATGTTTTGTTTTTTTATTTACAGTGCAAGTGAGTGCATTTCAATAAAAACAAAAGTAAAGATTTAATTTCTGGTTTATAAAATTTACATTGTTGTTTTAGTATTATTTATATACTATTAAAGAATTTATTAATATATTTTAGGTTAAGTTTTAGTAATTTTATGTGCTTTTGTAATTTTTATTAGCTTTTTTAGTATTTCTATTTGGCTTTTATTTGTTTAGTTGTTTTAATACCTCAACTTAAACACTGCAATTAGCTGCAAATGCAACATTTCTGATTTACCTTTAAGATTTTTTTCTAATATTTATATATTATAGTATTCATCAAAATTTTGAATTAGCCTGTATTTGTATATTTTCAGTTTTCCTCTTGATTTTAGCTGTAGTAATTTTGTGTTTTTGTTTGTGCGTTTTTATCTTTTTATTCAGTTTTAAGTTATGCTTTAGTACTTTTAATATTTTAACTAAATCTTATTTTAGTTAGCTGCCATGGCAACAATTCTAATTTTCCTTTAAGTGTTATCTGATTTTTATATATTATTTTATTACCGTTTACCGAAAACAATTTTTTTATAGTTTTAGGTTTAGTTAACAATAATAACCCTCTATATATTTCTAAAACAATTACTATTTACATATTACATTTTGTATGCATTTTGTCCGGACATTAACTTGCAGAATTGTGTATCCACCCGGACTCTTCTTTTGCGCTCAGAGGAATGCGTTCATCAAAGCCCCGCCCATTTGTTTCTGTCCAGCAAAAATGGCGGTGCCCATGAATATCGGAGCATTGTTACAATCAGAAATAATAGAAGACCCCGTGGACAAAGATGAGGGCGTTTGCGTATTGGGCATATTTGGGAAAAGCGCAATGCAACCTGGATCAGTCAAAGACTCACTCATAAACACCTTAGCGGATAAACACGTCTTCTCTTTCTTTGGGAGCGACGAAACTGACAGCTCGAGCGGGGGAACATCGATTCATGCGTATTATAATCAAGAGAACCGCGTGCTGTATCTCGTCTTAACATCTGTTTTTGACAACCGCCAGCTTATTCGCGCGTGCGAGTCATTGACGGCGGGTTTGGGTCATGCAGAAGCGCATGATATTTGGAAAGCAGCAGAGAACGATCACTGTTTGCAGCTGCTCTATCTCTTCTCTCTGTGTCATGTTCTTCTGCTGGTTCATCCCACATGTTCGTTCGACGTCACTTACGATAGAATGTTTCGCGCTTTGGACGCGCTACGTCAGAAAGCGCTTCCACTGCTGCGCGCGGCGATTAAAGATTCGCCAGTGTCTAAAGAATGGAAGTTAAATTGTCGGCCCTGCCCTCCACGTTTGCTTTTCGTGTTCCAGATGAACGGAGCGCTCAGAGTGACCTCCTCTGGCACGGGTGGGAATGGGACTGATGGTTATGGAGGGGATAAACCCAAAAAACACTCCCCTAGAAGGCGACTGCAGCATGCTCTGGAAGATCAGATATATAGGATATTCAGGAAAAGTCGTGTATTGACCAACCAGAGTAGTAATTGTCTCTTTACAGTCCCTGCCAATCAAGCGTTTGTATATGTAGTGCCAGGACCAGATGAGGACCCCATTGGCTCTCTTCTGGGGCACCTGCGGTCCAACTGTGTCCTTCGAGAAAGTGAAGGAAGCACGCCTGTGCCCAGGCAAAGGCGGTACCAACAGATGAGGCACTCCAATAGACAACCCTCCTTCAATGTAGAAAGCAGTCTTTCTTCAGGAGGGCAGTTGGTGGACTGCACTTTAAAAGAGTTCCTTTGGCAGCATGTCGAACTCGTATTGACCAAGAAAGGGTTTGATGACAGTGTAGGTCGCAATCCGCAGCCATCACACTTCGAGTTGCCTACTTATTCCAAATGGGTACATGTTGCGAACAGACTTTATCAGGTCATGATAGAGAACGGTGAGGATGACACAGCCGAGATCTCCCTCAAGGTGCAGGGTCAGCTGAAAGTGCTGGAGGGGTTCCTTGACGCAGATGCGAAGTTCTCGGAAAACAGGTGTCAGAAAGCCTTGCCACTGGCTCACAGTGCGTACCAGTCAAACCTCCCCCATAATTACACTACCACAGTGCACAAGAATCAACTGGTGCAGGCACTGCGAGTGTACAGCCAGCACGCGAGGGGAGTCGCCTTTCAAAGGTACGCCTTACAGCTCCATGAGGATTGCTACAAGTTCTGGAGTAACGGGCATCAGCTCTGTGAGGAGCGCAGTCTTACGGATCAGCACTGCGTGCATAAGTTTCATCTGCTGCCAAAGCCAGGTAAAGATCCATGTATTCCCTGGGAATCGAACCCATTACCTTGGTGTTGCTAGCACCATACTCTAATTAGTTCTTTAAAGTCGAGAAAGATCTTTTTTTTTATTTAGACTGATGACCCCACTGGCTCATCCAGTGATTTTTTTACTTTACAAATCTGCATTATATACCATGTCTAATAATCAATCAATAAATAAATAAACTTAAAATGAATTTTATTTAGTCTTAAATGAAGTCTAACATTGTCCATATTAAGTTAATATTAAAAGAGTGTTTCAAGGTAAACAGCGTTCCTGTAGCTAGAGCATTGCGTTAGTGATGCCAAGGTTGTGGGTTTGACTCCCAGGTAATGCAAGTACTGATAAAAATGTGTATCTTCAATGCAGCGCAAGTCTCTGCGTCTGGCAGATGCATAAATTTAAATATCTTCATGATACTGTCAATTAGCACATAATTTTGACTCTTGGCAGAGTTTGTAGAATCTAAAACTAAACATTTTGACACAAAAAATGTCCCATTTATAATGGAAGTCAGTCATATACGACAGTTCTGGAAAACAATTGTACATAAATACTTTAACATCAGACTTTGCTCAGGCATTTAAGAATGACTATACAACATTTCAGATGCCCCTCAAGTGAGCATAAAAACGTTTTTTTCACAAAATTTGGTATTTCCATCACTCTTACACTCTTTCCATTGATGTGATACGTCAAAATGCACATAAAAACTACTCTCTCTACATCAGTTACCACTTTTCTTCACATTGCAGGAGAAAAGCCAGAAATGGACCACAACCCACCTATTCTATACCACAATAGTAGAGGCCGCTCTACAAGTTCCTGTAACTGTGGTAGGAAGCAGTCTCCAAGAGAAGATCCATTTGACATCCAGGCTGCCAACTATGACTTCTATCAAGTCAGTAGCAGTCAAGTTCTTCTACTGTAAATATTCACTACATAAGCTTTAAATCTATTCTTCATCATTCTGTCTTTTATTCTCAGATGCTTGAGGAGAAATGCTGTGGGAAGTTGGAGAGGATCAATTTCCCAGTGTTCCAAGCCAGCACACCTGACCCTGCTCCTGCCAGTGATGAGGTGCCCAGACCTGAAGAGGTACCTCCATCAGGAGAAGCTGATCGTCTAAAGGAGAAAGAGACTAGCACTCACACACCTGGTGATAGCACAAGTCTGAGTCTCGCTCTTAGCTTGGGCCAGTCAACTGACAGCCTTGGAACATTTGGTGATGGAGCAGAAGGACAAGAGAAGAGGCCAAGCTTGGTGGATAGACAGCCCTCCACAGTGGAGTATCTCCCCGGCATGCTTCATTCTGGATGCCCGAAGGGACTGTTGCCTAAGTTCTCGAGTTGGTCTCTTGTTAAACTTGGTCCAGCCAAGGCCTACAACAGCCTCGCTGGTTTAGAGCAACCTGGATTCCTCCCAGGCTCCGCTTTCCTCTTGCCCTGGGATGTTGTCATTCGGAGCCGATCGGAGGAAGATGTAGGATCGCTTGAGCCTCTGGACGGAGGCCCAGCCTCCTGGCCAGCACCGAATAAAGCATCCGCTGGAAAGCGAGGCAACGCTGGAGGAATCGGACGAGGGCGCAGACGAGATGATGTAGCTCGTGCCTTCGTTGGTTTCGAGTATGAGGACAGCAGAGGGCGCCGCTTCCTTAGTTCTGGCCCTGATAAAGTGGTCAAAGTGCTTGGGCAAGGCGGACCAAAGGAACCTGCAACCAGATGCTTGAATTCTGATATGCCTTTATACATTCCCTCCCCAGCTCAAGGACGAGGGATAAAGCCACACTATGCTCAGCTGGCTCGCCTTTTCGTTGTTGTCCCTGAAGCTCCTCTTGAAATTGTCCTAAACCCACAGGTACAATATGCTAAAAAGTGATAAATCAGTAAATTTAATTCTCAAATTGAAGTATTCACAATGATTACCATCCACATTTTCTCCATTAAAGTATACTGTTCTGTGCTTCTCTTCTCTCATAGGTCCAGCCAGGTCCCCCTCCCTGTCCTATCTTCCATCCGGAGCAGACTGAGGTTGTGCTGCCCCCTGATGGACTCTGGGTGTTACGCTTCCCTTATGCCTACGTGACAGACCGTGGACCGTGCTACCCTCCGAAGGAGAACCAGCCATTGGCAAACTTCAGGGTGCTGAGAGGCGTTCTGCGTGCCAACACGACTAGTTCAACTCCACAGTAACAAAAAACACTTTGCACTTAAAAGCACTGTTGGGATATCTGTAATATCTGTTGGACAAGGACATTTGGTGTCTCCATGCTTCATTTCATTTTCTGTGCCAGTCCTTTTATTAACCAAATTCTAGAAATAATTGTGGCTGTAAATACATGCAATCAAACTAATGTATGTGTTTACAGTAAATAAATACATGCAGTGAGAAAAAAAACAGACAGTGCACAATCTCATTATAAAACTATAATATTATTTTAAACTGAATTTACTTTTTAAATGTTTATGCAAATAGTGTCCACTCTGGATTTTCTGTTTGCTGTGGACTTTTGAGGTTGATGTTATGAATTATTTTTACCTGAGTAAATAAAATAAGATCTTATAAAACACTTGTTCCTTAGAAAGAATGTTAAAATATCAATCTGTTACGGTTGTGGTTTTAGATATCAGTTTGTTATGGTTTTTACATAAAATAGCTAGTAAAAACACGACACAGAGAGGCGCTATTTAGTTATTATGTAGTTATTAACGTAATCATGACTGGGTATATCTTTGATATTCTCAAGTGAGAAAATACAACGTGACAACTGTAATATCTTATAAATACGTAATTTATCTGAGTTTAAAGTTATTTAAGTCTTACTTTCGCTTTTAGTTTTTATTACTTATCCAACTGACGCATCACAAAGATAACAAATGTTTTGGTTTTTCGCCTGCATATCCTCTGCGCTCGCTCATTGGTCCGTCCACTTTTTAGGCTGGCCAATCAGCGTATTGTTGCTAGGCCGTTTTGTCTCATCTATTTGCTGGCCTGGTTGTCAATCAAACTGGGAGCTTGTATGGCGAGGCCCGATGCGCATCGGCGCTGTATTTACAGAGCGCTGCGCTCGTCTCGAGGTGCGTGGCTGATGAAGATACCTGGAAAGTGTTGTGAAGAATGATCGCCTGCTGTTTTGAATGAAGTTGCAGTTTTAAAGAGAGAGAGAGGTGGACCTGCGCGATACCTTTCCATTCAAAGGTAACATCTGTCCAATTATAATGCGTGTAGTGATACATTTTATAGCAAGTTCGTCTTTTAAAAAATGTTACGTTTGTTATTTAGTATCGTGCAGTATATGACAGTTTACTAAAAATAACCTTGTAAATTCTGTCAACTTGTATTTTAGTTTTAGATTAGATCTCACTACCGATGATAGTTGCTAATCTGGGTTTAAAACTTAATGTAAACAAAACATCAATGCATAGTTAAAATGTCAACGATTATAACTTACTCTATACTAGTTGTCATCTGTTTTCGAAAGTGTGCTTTAAATCTAGACTATTCTAGGATTATATGCCACTATCAGCAAATGTTGGTACATTAGGCTAAGAAAAAAAATAACTGTTTATGTATGAGTCATTGGCCATGAACACAAATTGTATGTCGTCAGGATGTTTTTATATGAATTTAACTTATTATTTGAAATTTTGTAATATTTTATAAATTAAATTAATCTGCTTTAATTTTCAAATATATGCTGTTTTGCATGAAAAAGAACATGGGAATTGACTTACAAAATTGTGAGAAAGCGTTCATGCCACTCATATTGCATAACAAACTATTTAATTATCATTAACGTGCATGTTATTGATATTGCATTGATACTTGCGTAAATACATTCACGTTGCTGCTTATTTTTATGAAACATGCTATGCATAAGCAAGTGATCTTAGAGGGCTAGAACACTTAAAATGAAAGTGTGGCTATTAAATATTTGTCAGTGTTGATATTGTGTACTGTTTTGTCATCACAACGTATATGAGTGACACTCAGGCTTGTTGTCATTTTAAAGCTGGCTTTTCTGAATTGGTTTAGATGTGGGTGTTTTCAGAGATGTGATTGCCAGAGGTGCTGAGCTGGTACTGCCATCTGCACTCTCAGTCTGGTGGCATCTACTATGGCCTACATAGAAGCTGGTTCACTGACACCCACACACACTCGTCTGACCTGGATCCATCGCTCTGTCTCTCCATCTGACCCGCTCCGTTTCCAACACTCTTGCCCTTAAGTAGCTTTGCACATTCATGGGTATTTCTGTCGGTTTGTGCCATCAGAATATGGACTGGGAGGTTATACTATACTTTTTTTAATTTTCAGGATTGTATTTTTTCCAAACTTTAAAATATTAAAATGTTATTTTTAGTGTGCATTTACTAAACAATATGAATCCTTTTAATGAGCTCCTTGTATTTGTGTATTGTAATTACGTTAAAAGGGACACTGTAAAATAAAGTGTTCATCCATCAGATGTATAATCGACAATTTAGTTAGAGCTAAATATCACAGCATATGTGTGTACGCAGCAGGGGCTTTTTAATTTGTGCTGACAGATTTCAAAGGACAGCAACAAAAAGGTGCTATTATGGGAGCTGCCTGCTGTGTATTATGTGAGGGACTGGGGGGAACAAGGGGGGATTCGCCACCTGTCCGGGGGTCCTTGTCTGTTTAGATGCCCTCTTGCTGCTTAAAATGCGTGAGACCTTTTTTATGTTCTAGTTTAACAAGCAAAACAAACAAAGCCATTTATTAAAAGCAGATTTTGTGCTGATGTACCTGCTACACCATGTGTTATTGTTACATAACAGGTATTTTTTATTAAAAACAGTTTATCTGATTTGTGTTAGTGTAATACTTTGGGATGGAGATGATTTTGATTTACATGAAAACAGCCCATGTGTGTTTCCAAGTTTATTGGGGAAACCTTAGCTAGTTTTCTTGATATATGCATGCATAAACAAGAAAGAAAACCTTAGAAAGAAAATCTCCATTATGTCTTGCCTGTCTTTAGTATTACTCATGGTAACCACCATAGAAATTAAATGAATAGTTCACCCAAACATGAAAAATTAATGAAAATGTACTCACCCTCAGACCATACATTATTTAGATGAGTTTGTTTCTTCATCAGAATAGATTTGGTGAAATTTAGCATTTAGCATTTAGCATGGGCGCCGTTAGAATGAGAGCTGATAAAAACATCACAATAATCCACACGACTCCAGTCTATCAAACATCTGGTGCAGTGAAAAGCTGTGTGTTTATAAGAATCAAATCCATCATTTTACTTCTAAAGCAATATTTTGGTTAGAGGACTTGAGCAAGTGATGTAAAGTAATTTTTTCTAAATCTGTTCCAATGAAGAAACAAACTTATTTACATCTTGGATGACCTGAGGGTAAACTATTCCTTTAAGGGAAATGCATTTCCCCTGATATTCGGCCATAATTGCAGTCTTGGTTTTGTTACAGCAGTCTGTATTAGATTTGTTTGTCGAGTCGTCAACTGTGTGGTCAGAAGAAGAAAGATCATGTTTGGACATTTGATGAATGAGATCTCTTCATTATACGTGTGTTTGGTCTGCTCCAGACTAATTTGAAATGGTAAACACACAAAGCAGACAGAGACGAAGTGGGCACCGTTTCTGTGATTATGGCGTCAGTAATTATATTGGCGACAACCGTTTATCTTCATCTCATCTGTCGAGATCTGAATGAATTCCAGCCTCCGCATCTTTCATAAATTTCCCCCATAATCATTTTACCTCCAATTAGCCTTATACCAGCGATGTATCTGTCCTTTGTTGATTCTATATAATTATGTTAGAAGTCGCATGAGGAAATTATGTGGAAAATGATGCTGCTGTATCATTTGGCCAAATTATACAGCGTTCCTAATGGCAGAGCGAACACAATGGTGCTTAATTATGCCAAGGAGAGTCCAATTTCAAGCCTCACGCTGGTGACTAGAATACTCTCCGGCTGTATTTTTGTAAGGCCTGTTTGATCACGTCTGTGCCAAAGCAAATATAATCACAGAATCGCAAATAGCTTCCCAGGAAACCTTACTTGCAGCCTTTTATGAATTGTCTAATTCAATTTGCTAAGTCACTGAGTTCATGTGATATCTAAAATAATTATTTATTCTTTGAGTTTTTCTCACAGTCACACTAGCCACGTGGATTTATTTGTATGATAACACTTTACAATAAGGTTTTTGTTCATGCATTAGTTAGCATCAACTAACTAAGATTAATAAATGCTGCTGTTAGGTTATGTAAGCCAATGTAGTATTAACAAATGAAACATTATTGTTAAGTGTTACCATTTGTATTCTACAATGGAAAAAACATTTGTTCTTTTCTAAATATGTGCTTTATGACCTGAGCAGGGTTTATTGCTGACTTTGCTGAGTCAGAACAGTCAACAAATGCTTTTGTTTATGTGATAATTATGTCGGTTTGCAGAGATGTGGTTGGAATTCAAATATCAGATGATGTCACTCACAAGGCCCTTTTTCGATCTCACGAATAGCTGTCCGCGCTTCTGGGTAATTAAATAAGATGCCTGCGGATTCTTTTAGTAATTAGTTCTGCCTTAAATCTCGTCCAAAGCTGCTGCCTCAACAGGCGAAAAGCTGCCAACATGCCACGATGACGTAAAAGAGGGCACACAATAAGTCAGATTGCCAACTTATTAATTGAATTCAGAAAATCACAACAAATTTGTGTGACCTGAAGGGGTAGTTCACCCAAAAAATGTCAAATGCATCATCATTAACTCATTTCATTCCAAACCTGTATGACTGAAAAGGCGATGTTTAGAATAATGTTCACGCTGCTCTTTTCCATAAAATGAAAAAAAAGCGACCAAAGGCTGTCAGTCTCAAAAAAGGACAACAAAGCACTATAAAAGTAGTTCAAATGACTTAAACTATAAAATTTCAGAGCGAAAGTGTAGGGAAAATTTGAGTAAACGCGAATAACAAGCTAAATTTTGGACATACGCCTTGAAATACAGCACATGAACTACTTCTGTTACATCCCAGGCAACATTTTGTGTGATAACATATGGATTTGTTTTGTTTAAATGTAACACATTTTATTAGGGATGAATCCATCGAGCAAAGAGGAGCGTTGAAATCATACTCGTTTGGTTGTCTGGCTGTCTCTGTGTGTTTGAGTCCATGTCATTGGCAGGTCTCCAGCTCTCTGCATTAAAAGCCGCCTCTCATACAGCGCAGCCCCCTTCTAACCCGAGGGCAGGATGAACGCAGGACCACACAATCACAGTTAGCTGACAGACAACAGCTCACACACGCTCTGATTCATACCTATTTGCCTGCATTTGCACCGTGTTCTTGTGAATGACGTCTGCTGCGTTCACTGTCTGTGTGGCTTGCTGACGTACACTGTTTTCAACATCATTTCGCATCAATCTGCATCATTTATGACACCAAAAATGTAGGAATGCACTGTAGAATTCTTTAATATTTAATAGCTATTCATTCTTTATGTCTTTGTACATTCGTTTATATAGCTACAACATGTCAAGCTTGTCTTAAAGAGGTCACTACACTTTATATTTTTATTTCATGACTATTTTCTCTCTTTGATACTTAAAGTTAAACTGGCTGTTTTTGCAACTACATTTTAAAGACTACAATGTGTAAGTTCAATATGTTATGTTTTGATACGTACATGTATGTTGTTATATCTTAATATGCTTATGGTAGTGGTGTCATACATATGATGATTTCTAAATTATACACTACTGGTCAAAAGTTTGGAATAATTTAGATTTTTTTTAGTTTTTGAACCATTAGCATTTATTTGAAAAGAAATATGGTAAAAACAGTAATGTTGCGAAATATTATTACAGTTCAGAATTTGTGTGTGTATATATATATGTGTGTGTGTGTGTGTGTGTGTGTGTGTGTTTTATATATTTTTTTGTTAATATATTTTAAAAAGTAATTTCTTCCTGTAATGACAAAGATGGATTTTCAGTTTTCATTACTCCAGATACTTCAGAAATCATTTCAATATGCTGATTTGGTGCTCAATTATGATCAATTATTGTTGGTAATTATTAATTATTATTGTCATTGTTGAAAACTGTTTTTGCTTAATATATATTTCTTTTTTTGTGAAAATAATTTTTCAGGATTCTTTGATGAATAGGAAATAAAATAAACAGCATTTATTTGAAATAGAAATCTCTTGTAACAATTTAAATGCCTTAACTGTCACTGTTGATCAATTTAATGCTTCCTTGCTAAAAAAAAAAAAGTATTAATTTCTATCTTTTAAAAAATAATCTTACCCCAAACTTTTCACTGGTAATATATTTTTACATTGTTTAGTTCTCTTCCTAAAAATGTGTGTGTTCCTCACAGGTGTGCTCTCATTTCTCCTGAAGCTTCACCACGGCCCTCACCTGTGTGCTCCACTGTTTCTCCTGCGAGTCGTCCTGGGCTGACCGGCCCTTCCTGCTCCGCCCCCGCGCCGTCTCTCCCGCCACGGTCACCATGACGCGCTCCAAAACCTTCCAGGCCTACCTGCCAAACTGCCATCGCACCTACAGCTGCATTCACTGCCGAGCGCACCTGGCCAACCACGATGAGCTCATCTCAAAGGTTATCAGCAATGTCTCTTTTAGCCTCTTTTATCCTAATCATAGACCTTAATCGGGTTAGACACCTTATTGAATTAGATGAAAACAAGGCTGTGAGGGATAGACTTACAGTCTTTACAATGCATGCGCTGTCTAAAGGTCCTAGTAGTTTTCAAAACTGTTTTATAGAGTTTTTGTCAGTTAAAAGTCTTTTGTAAGACGTTTTGTCAGCTGAACAATCGGTATGTGTGTTTTTGTGTAATATGTTAAAAAGTTTATAATCATTTTTTTATATATTTATCATTCAAGCTTTTGGGGTCAGTAAGATTTATTTATTTATTTATTATTTTTTAGAAATGAATTATATTAGTATAGCCACTTATATAATGTATCAAAAGATTTATATTTCAAGCAATTGCTGTTCTCTCGAACTTTCTACTCATCAAAGAATCTTGAGATGTTTCTTGAACAGCAAATCAGCATATTAGAACGATTTCTGAAGGATCATGTGACACTGAAGACTGGAGTAATGATTCTAAATATTAAGCAATTATATGATATCATTAAATTACATTTTAAAATTTATTCAAATAGAAAACAGTTATTTTAATTTGTTATAATATTTCATAATATTAATGTTTTTACTGTATTTCTAATCAAAAAATTAAAGCCTTGGTGAGCATAAACAACATTTTTCACATATAATTAAAAATCTTACCTCAGGCTTTTGAACAGTACACTGTAAAAAAAAATCGGTAAAATTTAGCAACATTTTAGGTTTTAACTTAAATTTACAGTTAAATACCGTAATTTCATTAACTGATATAATGTTAATATACCAACCTATTGAAGTACTGAAATCTGTTTTTGTGCCTTTGTAATACACTGATAACCACCAATAGCAGGTAGTGATGAGAAAGTCACATGATGAACCAAAGCCTATCACAAGCAGCTTTTAAATATGAACATATATAGAAGGTGCACAGTGTCATTCACACACACACACACACACACTAAACACCATCATGGTAACACACATGAAAATGAAATAATGCAATAAACATCAATTTAACAACATTAGGTGTAACAGACAACCCTAATGTGCAAAACTGATAAGAAAAGACTAAGAAACATGGGTTTTTCAACAGCAAAACAAATCAAATTTGAAATGTAATGCAGGGAATTCTGAGAATTTACGGTTATTCACTGTAAATTATACATTATTTTTCACTTCCAAAAACAGTATAATACCGTAAAATTACATGTAATGGCCAATACAGTTTTTCACCGTATATAGTAGGGGAGCTTACCGTTAACCATTTAACAGGTTTTTACTGTAGCATTTTTACATTCTTTTACCATTAAATTCACGTTCATTTTTTACAGTGTAGTGTATACATTTTTTGCCGTGCAATTGTAAATTGCTCTGTGGGTTTTGGGTAAACTTTTGATTCTGTTCTTTAAAAACGGGCCCATACATAAAAACTGAGTTTATGACTTCATTAGTGAAACCATATAATCTCTCTTTAATTGTACTACATGTGCACAGACTCTTCCAATGGCACACTTTTAAACACCATATGGGGCCTTTTTACGAGGTGTGTGTCATTATGTGTGTGCATGGAGAAAAATGTGTCAAAGATTATTAATAGCACCTTTAATTCATAATGTGAACTTTGTGCGTGTGAGTTATCTGCGTATGGATTGTGTGTGCGGGCAGAATGTGGGTCAGTAAGGCACTCAATTGTGTGCGTACATGTCACACAATCAAGGATCAAGGGAAGCAGATCATCGTTTGGGCTTTTGTGCGCTGCAGAAGTAAGAGTAATCACGTCTCTGTAGTATACGCAGATGATCCAGGACACCCACGTATACCCATAATGCAACACTAAAGTCTGCGCACAGGGTTTGGGTCGTCTGATACCATGACTGTATCAGACAGGGTTTTTGATGCGTCGTGTGTGTTTACAGATTGTGCAGATTAGACAAGATTGTTTTTGCTTCATTCATTAGTTGTTCACATACTGTGTTTGTGAAATAAAGGCAGCGGTATCCGGCCTGCCGAGGCTTACTTGTGTTGCAGGGGGAGCGAGAGCTCTGCAGGCGGTTCTGGGGTGGAGTTGAGGTTGAAATGATAATTAGATTTCAATTAGTTCGAATCCCTCTGAACCAAATGAAGGTCAGAGTGGAACATAATAATTGTAGTAGTTTAAAAAAGTAGGTTAATAGACTTTGCACAATAGGAGGCTTGTGTTTTTGATTTAACATTCAGGTAGTAAAACTTGTTAAAGAAAAAAAAAAAAAAGTTGATCCAGCATTTGGATAGCTAGTATTTGAAATCTCTACAAACTGAAAATGGCACATTTGATTTATGTGTTACAGCTCTTAAATACAAAAATAGTGTAATAGTAAACACTGTAGTAAAACTTGTCATAGCCAGAAAAAAAAAAAAAAAAAAAGTTTAAAATAATTGAGGCAAGGAAGATCATTTAAATCATTGAATGACTGATTTTTAATTTGTTGAAAATGCAACTTTAACATTTTACATTTTAAATGATATACAATTTTAGATTTTGTCATAGTATTTCACAATATTACTGTTTTTACTATATTTTAAAAACTAAATATATTAATAACATTAAAATGTTACCAACTCCAAACATTTGAAAGATGTGTGTATAATGTAATAATATAATATAATACTATTTATATAATATTTTGTTATACTTTAACACTTTAAATATACTTGAGAGCTTTCATGTATGCATCTTATTTGTTTTAAAAATTGTAAAACTTATTTTTAGATAAAAACTATTTAAATGTTATTAATTAATGTTACTTTGGCAGCTCGTAAATACAAAATAATTAATTTAAAATAATAGATTCAAATTAATAGATTCAATGTTTTATTTAAACATCTGTTTCAAATAATCAAGGCAAGGAAGAATTATATTTAATTTCTTTTAAATCATTGATTGAATCATTGAGAATCTGTTAAATCACTGAATTTGAATTGTTAAAGTTGAATCTGAATGAATCATCTAATCCATTTTGAACTGATTGATTGAAACAGGCACTTTGAACTGATTCACAGAAAATTAATTAACATACTACAAGTTTATAATGTGTTTATTGTATTGTGTTTCAAGTGTTTACCCATTGTTGTCATGGTTTCAATCTGGTCTTGTAGATTATTTAGGCTTAGAGAAAGAACGCCTTCATTACTATCCAGTATAGCACAGCCAAAATGAAACCACCCTAATGATCTTTTGATCCATGCCCATATGGCCAAACGGCTTTCAAACACCCGTAATTATGACCCTGCCCCTGTTTCACATCATGCCTGGGAAATCCTATCTGCCAAGGTCATGAACGGAGCAGCGAAGGGAAATTGATTTTTCCAAAAGATTACCTGATTGTGCAGTCACAATACAAGTAAATGATGTTGAATTACTCTGATGTAAATATGTAAAACACATGTCAGCCAATTCAGTGTGTTTATTAGGATGTGGGTTTTTTGGGCGATTTTGAAATGTAATCTTTCCTGTTTTATTTCCTTTGCAGTCTTTTCAAGGGAGTCAAGGCAGGGCCTACCTCTTCAACTCGGTGTAAGTCCTGTAGTTTGTCTTAACCATCCAACACAAAAAGGTCATGCCAAATTTTGACATCGTCTTTTCATCAATCAGGGTGAATGTAGGCTGCGGGCCGGCAGAGGAGAGGGTACTGCTGACCGGTCTTCACGCGGTGGCCGATATCTACTGTGAGAACTGTAAAACCACTCTGGGCTGGAAATACGTAAGTTCTGGATCAGACTAGATACACACTCACTCAAAGACCACTTACCTCAAACACACACTCATGATCATTCACACCGGACAAGAACACTTACATTTTGACAGCTTTCTCCAGCCGGTCAAGATAACTCATCCATATCTCACGTGAGGGATGTGTCCTATGCTAGAGACACAACTCAACAAGAGAGATACTTTAAGTGGCTTTTCCACACACTCATGCTGCTTCCCACGTCACTAATCTACTGCTGACAATCTGTGAGTACCTTGTGCTTTCCAAGAGTCCTTTCAATCTATTGGCTTTGAATGGCTAATCAGTGAAAAGCACTCACAAACTTTTGTCACTTTTGAAAACTTATCTTATGAAAAAATAAGTTATCTCTCCAAAAAAAAGTATTTCTCTATTTAAAGTCAGGTGGTGTAAACATCAGGTAAAATGCAACATTTACATAATTGATTGAAAGTGTGGGCTCAATAGGTTTTTTTTAAGATGCGAATAATTTATTCAACAAGGATGCATTAAATAGATCAAAAAATGATAAATTTATTATGTAAATTAGTAAATTTATAATGCTACAATATATTTCTGTTTCAAATAAATGATGTTCTTTTCGACTTCTGTCTATCAAAGAATCCTGAAAAAAATCATCAATGTTTCCACAAAAATATTAAGCAGCACAATTGTTTTCCACACCGATATTAATAAGAAATGGTATATAAAGTTACTGGAATAAATAACATTTTAAAATATATTAAAATAGAAAACAGTTTGTATTGTATTGTAATAATATTTTTCAATATTTGTGATCAAATAAAAGCAGCTTTGGTGAGCATAAGAAACTTCTTTCAAAAACATAAAAAAATCTTACTGACCACAAACTTTTAAACACTAATGTATATTATAAAATACAATATTAAAATATTATATAATATATAACTATATAGTTTATTTTTAAAATGATGTAAAACATAAAAATATTAAATAATATTAAAACGTAATATACAAAAATATACTTGATATTAAAAATGACTAAATATAATATTATTTAAAAAAAATGATCTATATATGAAATCTATGAAATTAAAAAAAGAATCATTACACACATATGGATATATATATATATATATATAGTTTAGTAAAAAAAAAATTTTTAAGAAACGTCAGAAATCATGAGGGACTTCAAAGTCCACTATTAGATATCATTTCCTGTTTTTTAGTCACATAACAACAAAATGATGACATTTGTGATTCATCTGAAAGGTTTTTCATAATGCAGATAACGACTTTTCAGCCTTTTTATCTGGATCCCCCCCCCACAAATATATCAGAATTAGTGCTGTCAAATGATTAATCGTGATTAATCGCATCCAAAATATGAGTTTTTGTTTACATAGTATATGTATGTGTACTGTGTATATTTATTATGTAGATATAAATACACAAATACACACCCATGCATGTATATATTTAAGAAAAATATGTTTTTTTTGTATATTAAATATTTTAATATATAATATAAATTATTTGAATATAAATATATACATGAAAATACATGCAAATATTTTCAAAGTAGATACTGTATATGCATGTATTTATATATAAATATACACTGTACACACAGATATATTATGTAAATAAAAACTTTTATTTTTGGATGTGATTAATCGTGATTAATCGTGAATAATCGTTTGACAGCACTAATCAAAATGAATGTTAATTCATTATATAAGAGGTGTGTTCAAGAGATCAGAATAGATTTAGAAGTTGACACTTGTTTTACAGCCCATATATAGTGAAACATCTCCTCTAATACTCCTATTTAAAGGTCTTATATTTGATTGACATATCTAGAAAAGCTTCCCAACAGCTGTCCATTATTTTTGGATCAGCAGATCTTGACTTTGAGGTGACCACACATTCGTTTCTCTTTTTCTCTCTCCCTCCCTCTTCTTCTTTCCGTTAGGAGCATGCCTTCGAAAGCAGTCAGAAGTACAAGGAGGGCAAATTCATCATCGAGCTGGCCCACATGATCAAGGACAACGGGTGGGACTGAAAACCCTGGACTCCCCACGGCCCATAACGCTGGAAAGAGATGTGCAGCATATGAATAATTAGTTTCATTATCTGGCTGTAACTTCCTCCCTGGAAATCTATCTACCTAACACACACCTCTAAACCGTGAGGGTGTAAGGTTCATAGCAGCAGCGCTACCCATTTCCTGTGTGTATATACGAACGAATGTGTGCCAGCTAGACACCAAGTGTTTCTATTATGTGAGTATTTTCCTATTCAATTCAAGGGAGTGCGTGTGTGCAAATCGAGGCACAAATCGACGTTTACTTCCCTCGGGGTTGGCCAAGGTCACAGTTTTGTCCCACACTCAGGTTTAACTAATGGCTGGATCCATGGTGAAGAAGGGTGAAAGATGAACCCATTTAGCACGGCACCTTTTAACTCATCTGAGGCGAAAACACACTCAAACAGAAGCGTTGTCCATTTGTTTCCCTTTTCTTTTGTGTCTTTATTTCCTCCAGTCACTTGCATGTTGTTTATTTATACATGTATTTATTGATCTGTTCGTTTTGGGGACGTTACGCTTATGGTAAACCGTAGCAACCACAGTGGTCTTACTTTGACCTCATATAGCGGAAGTAGAAACGTTTGATAGAGGCTTGTACGTACACTTCCTCTCCAGATTGTGATCTGTCTCCGTTTGAATGTGATTATGGAGTAAATGAGGCATTCGTATGCCATTTATAGGGCACAGGTCGCGTACATTAGCTAGAGCCAAGACTTTCTCCCCAGCCGCAGCTGAGAAAAGCAGCTGTCAGCTTTGAAAGGGAACTGAGGCGTTCTCACAGCTTGTGATGTACCCTTCGGTCTCATTAGTTCCCGCCATTAAATCACAAATCAAGTAGTAAACCAGGCCATCTCACCACGTGTTTTGGGGAAGAAAGCGATCGACAGCTGGTAAATGTGATCGTTGAACGAGGTAATCCAGATGGGGCTCGTAAATAAAAAGCCTTGGCGCAACCAAAGACTCTTTCATCACCTACGCTGACCAAACTGAGTTCCATTTCCTGATTTAAAGGGATAGTTCACCCAAAAATGAAAATTCTGTCATCATTTACTCACCTTCAAGTAGTTCCAAACCTGTATGAATGTCTTTGTTCTGCTGAACACAAAGGAAGATATTCTGAAGAATGTGGGAAACAGAGCAGGTCTGGGGCACCATTGACTTCCATAGTATTTTTTTTCCTACTATGGAAGTCAATGGTGCCCCAGAACAGCCTGGTTACAAACTTTCTTCAAAATATCTTCCTTAGTGTTTAACAAAGACATTCATACATGTTTGGAACTACTTGAAGGTGAGTAAATGATGACAGAATTTTAATTTTTTGGTGAACTATCCCTTTAAGGCCTGTTCACACCAAGGATAATAACAGTAACAATAAATATAGAGTTATAAATAGTTGTAATTCTGTGAGTATAGTAGAGTCCACAACTGTAACGATAATGACACAGAGGAACAATAAGGATTTTTGTTTCAGCTGACGAACGATAAAAACATTAAAGTTTAAAGTGAGAGACAACATTAAAGGGATAGTTCACCCAAAAATTCTGTCATTAATTACTCACCCTAAAATTCGTAAGACCGTTCATCTTCGGAACACAAATTAAGAGATTTTTGATGAAATCTGAGAGCTCTCTGACCCTCTCATAGACAGCAAGGATATTACCACGATCAACACACAGAAACGTAGTAAGGACATCAATAAAATAGTCCATGTGACATGAGGGTGTAAGTAATTGATGTAACATTTGTCTGGACCGGAGGAGGGCCACAGCCTGAGAAGATAAAGAACTCTAACGAGAACCGACACCTGAACTCTGTCTCGCAAGCCTAAGACAACACACCCCACTGAGAGAGACAAAAGCTCCACAGCTCCACGTCCTTTACTCACTCTCCCCTCATTTCCATCTAAACACGGACACTGCAGAGACCACCGAAACCACCTTTCTTATTCAGAATTGATTACAATGAAACAATTCATGTTTGATGTTGTTTGAGAGGTCTCTGTGTGTCTGGTAAAA
Organism: Schizothorax lantsangensis; assembly: GCA_027422415.1. Classification (NCBI taxonomy): domain Eukaryota; kingdom Metazoa; phylum Chordata; class Actinopteri; order Cypriniformes; family Cyprinidae; genus Schizothorax; species Schizothorax lantsangensis. The sequence continues at coordinate 20,410,350 of CM049856.1, read as the reverse complement.
GGGTCTCATTCTTTTAACAATAGAACAGCCATGAATATTGAAAACAGACTATTCCCAGGTCTTTCACACAAATTACCTCCTGTAGCCTATGTAAATGAAATACAGCCTCCCACAGAAATCAAAGTTATTCACTTGAAACCCCCAAAAGTGATATGCTAAAACCCCTGCAATAAACAAACAATACCATTTGGTAACTAACTTTAGGGTTCCCACACACTTCATACTATGTATTTCTCTAATAGTCAGGTATGCATCTTACTCTTAGATTCATCTTTGAGAATTTGATGTCTTGTATTGATTTCATATCTTTGAATTGGCTATGCAATTGGCATAATACATATTTACCTGACTGATAATAAATTGTTACATTTGATTTTATTTTATTCTGACATTATTGACTCTAATTAGGATACTTACAGTAAGTCTATAACACTGCAAATCTGCGCTCTGGTTAGTAACGGACTAAAATGATGTTTTAGAGCTCCAGCTAACACATTGGCATTAGTTATGTATACTTAGACCGTGGAGGCTATTGGGTTTTTCCATTTAGAACAACAGTGTGTTGTTGACCAACCAGGTCAGCCGGGTCAGCCTCAACCTCTGGTTATTGTAATATTATTCTAACTAAGTGTATGTGAGAAATCATGGTATGATAATATAAAGTTACTTAGAAGAAGTTAAGTTGGTCAACTTGGTTCTATAGTAATGGTCATGACCTCTGGTTAGATTTAGCCTTACTTTAATTAGCCTAAGAGTGTTCGGATCTATGGAGACTTATAAAAAGTATTCCGGAATGAGCAAAGTATGGCATGGCCGTCTAGAATATTAGTCAATCGCCTCTGTCTAATGACCAAGACTGACGAGTTTGTGAAAATGAGATCCGTATACCGGCCGGTGCGAGACTCAAGTGTTATAGACATAAGATTAATGAGATTCAATACGATTAAAGAGCAAAATAGAATAATCAGATGTGAGAATAATAATAATAATAATTAGAAATGAACAAACAACCCATTGGCATTTCAACCTAAATTCGAGGTCATAATAAAATGGAGTCAGATCTGAATTTAACTTTGCGCATCAAAAAGACCGAACATGCAAGTAACCTTCAGCCACCATTGGATACCTGCGTTGGGTTGAGTGAGCCTTACAAGGGGTTCAACCGTAATTTTACAAAGCTACGAGAATACCTTTTATGTGCAAAGAAAACAATAATAACATAATTTATTCAACAATTCTTCTCCCCGAGTTACAGTCTTCCACCATTTTGGAGAGTACCCCAGCGTGTGCTGTCTACTGAACATAAACAACGCTGATTACGTTCTGAGGTACTGAGTAATTAATGACAGAATTTTCATTTTTGGGTGAACTAACCATTTAATGCAGTGCTTGCTTATAATAAACAGAAATTAGCGTAGACTGGTGTGGACTCTGATATAGTTATTATCATTATAGTTATTGTTCTTGGTGTGAACAGACCTTTAGATGTATTGTTGTGTGTCATTTGGTTCAGTTGAATTGTCTTGTGCAGAACAAGTCCGTTTTTCTTTGATTTCGGTGTTTTGGGTTTTAACGTATTATGTCTTATTTTGAGTATGTATTTATGATCAGTTATCATGTATTGTTTTAGCGCTCAATCTTACATCTGTGTATTTATCGTTCTGTGGGACCGCTCCACCTATTCCAACATTTTTTTAATAATTTCAAATAGTTTTTTTCAAGAAGAAAAGTGTGTGTGAGAAAAATTGGGAATCAGTATATTAAAATCTGATATCAATAAAGCTCTCATTTTATGAATGAACTTTTGCCGCTTGTCTTTTTAAGTGTATTATTCACTGTTTTTAATAATGGTAAGATTTTTAATGTTTTATAAAGAAGTCTCTTTTGCTCACCAAGTCGGAATTTATTTGATCAAAAATATAGTTAAACAGTAATATTGCGAAATATTATTACAATTTAAAAGTGTCTTTTTTATATATTTTATGAAATAGCATCCATTACTCCAGTCTTCAGTGTCACATGATCCTTCAGAAATCATTCTAATATGCCAATTAATTTCATATTATCATCCATGTTTCCATTTTTGTGAAACTGTTATACATTTTTTCAGGATACTTTCAAAAATAGAAGAGAGTTTATTTAAAATATCAGTCTTTTGTATCATTGTAAAAAGTTTTAACTATCACTTTTGACCAATATGGTGCATCATTGATTTTTTTTAAACAACACCCTTTTGAACGGTATTGTGCATTTAAATAAGGAACACTGTTATCTTTCATTTATATTTTTAAAGTTATGCCTGAAGTAAATCATGTGTTTCTGCAGATATTTAGGGTATGAATTTTGAGAGCAGAGTTCAAATGTTCCCAAAGGCCTGTCCATGCTGAACCTTGTACGCTGTCTCTGCATGCAGTGAGTGTGTGTGAGAGAGAGGAAACATGTGTGTGTGTGTGTGTGTGTGTGTGTGTGTGTGTGTGAAGCAGATTTTAACAAAGATTAAAGCAGATTTATAAAAAAAAATTTTTTTTATTCAGACATTAATCAATTTTCCCAGAACATTGCATGACAAAAAAACACATTGTATTGACATGAATATACAATTTAAACTGTCAACTGATGTTAGCTAATTCATAATATATTTGTCTCTTCATTCCAGGATGAATTTCACCTCATTTCTGATACACACACACACACACACTATATTATACTATATATATATATAGTATAATATATATAGTATAATATAGTGTGTGTGTGTATATATAGCACACATAGATATACTGTACATATATATATATATATATATATATATATATATATACTATAATTTATATTATGTTTTAATTGTTTTTATTTAGAACAAATAGATAGATAGATAGATAGATAGATAGATAGATAGATTTGTTTTAAATTATATATATATATATATATATATATATATATGTGTGTGTGTGTGTGTGTATAATATATAAATTATATAAATTACAGTATATAACTCATAACATAAGCAGTTATTTGAAATTATTATAAAACCAAACTCACTGTGATATGGTCAGTAGTTGGAGGCAGTAAAACAACTACTACCATGAAGAATAAATACTTAAAAATTTTATTACCACTGTTTTCGATTGTTTTTTCACAACAGACTCATGGGGATGTGCTATTTTTATACAGAAATGAGGTGTGGGGTACAATTAAAGCAGTAGCTAAGTGTGGAACAGGGTGGAGGTCTGTCTCTCTTGACCTCTCCTCAAAGCTGCCTGCCTCAGCCACATGATGTATACTAAGCTTCTTGCTGGCCAAACCCACTGTGTCTAAAAATAAATGCGATATCCATCCCGAACAGAGTGAGTGAGTGAGTGTCTATGTGACAGAGGGAGAGAGAGAGAGAGAGAGATGAGGACACAGAGACACAGCTCCTCTGTAGAGAAAATATACATTCTAACCCAAAGCAAAGCTCCAAAGCCAATATAGAGCAATACCCTAAAACTAAATGGCATTATATGTCGCATGAAGTCACACTAAAAAAAAGATTTATACATATAAATCATTTAAATGTCAAAATCTATCCTCAACACTCTTTTAACTCTGATGCATATGAGAAAATGTTCCCAATAAGAGTCTTTGGATTAGAGATACTGTAATCTCTGCACTGGTTTCAGATTATACAGGTTTATTTACCCACTGCCCTCATCTCAGACTGTGGCGACGAGCCTTTGCACAACCAACACGTGTGCATGTGTGTGATTTCTTGGGCTTGGATTATTTCTGAACTGTGTACAAACACAGCTGCTGCAATATTATCAAGTCTTTCTGCTGTAGATAAAGAGATCACCAGTGAATTTGCCTGTGAATCCCATTGACTATGGAAACTAACAAAAAGAACTGTTTCACAATAAATAATAAACTGTGTGGAATTTTATTGGAATGGAAGTTCCATTTATCTCATTATTTGGACAAAACTGTGAATAGTAAGACCGAAGCACTCTCTTTTAAACTGTTCAGACCATTTCATAATACAAATCTGACATTATTTGTTTGTCAACATGGGAACAATATATAGGATCCAAATCTGGCTGTGACCCTTTTATTGTCAGTTGGCATGTGTTTTATTAGTGGGGATACATTGGGGGGGTCCCAAATAAAGTTTTTGGGCACTTATTTGGTCATTTTTTTAATGAAAGATAGCACCTTTCAAGCAAAACATATCACAAATAGATGAAAATATATATACTGTTCAAAAAATGCCATCGAATGTTAATGTAACATGTTACCAAGATACTGTGTACTTAAAAATACACACACACAGAGAGATAGATAGACAGACAGTAGATAGATAGAGTAATAGTTATTTATTGTTTTATGTATTATATTTATTATTTTATAATTATACATATATAAATAAAAATTACATTATATAATTTATCATAAATATATTTAATAATAGATCATATATATATATATATATGTGTGTGTGTGTGTGTGTGTGTGTGTGCGTGTGTGTATTATATTTATTTAAATACATATTATTTTATATTATCAAATATTATTTAAAATAATAATTTTAAAAAAAGTATTTGAGGACTTTCTGTAATGTATGATATAATTTATCATAAATATATTTAATAATAATATATATATATATATATATATATATGTATGTATATATATATATATATATATTTAATAAATCATATTATTTTATATTATCATATATTCATATATTATTTAAAATAATAAAATATTTATTTGAGCATTTTCTGTAATGGGATGAACTACACCTGTGGATTTATCTGCTATGACACTTGTGTGAACTTGAGGGGAAACTAGTTTGATAAAAACATAAATTCGACCTAAATTGTTTCCAGATACTATTTGGTAAAAATAAAAATAAAATATTTTTTTGAAAATTATCAGTGAATATGCATGAAGCAAGCAACATATCATGTTATAAATAAGGTCAAGTGAGTCCACTATAGAAAGTCAGGTAAAATATTTGTGCTCCCTGCTCATTAAAACTATAACTTAGCACTGAAAATGCTGTATTGCTGTCTAGGTCTAACCCAAATATAACATTTGTGTTTCCGTGTCTGAGGCAAGGAGGGTAACACAGGGTCATATGAGGTGGGGTACATCTAATCAGGAAACCCAGAGGCTGTGGTCCGGGGGGAAGGGGCTTGTTTGGGGTAATTATGCTGCCCTCACACAGCAGCAGATGGTTTGGGAGGGGGACTGAGAAGAAGGTTGATGTTAGTAACAAAGCTAAAACTGGTCTGATGCAGGAAATTAGCTACAAGAAAAACTAAAGACGGTTTCCTTTGCTCTATATTCACCTCAAAATAGTAAAAAGCTCTTTGGCCGTCAAACTGATAGACATATGAACAATGGAGGATCAAGAGGATGAGCATATGATTAAATAGCACCTCACAATGAGATTAAAGGGGGAGACTCGTGTGTCTGATGCAGATTTGCAGAAGGGCAATGTTTTTCAGCACGTAATTGGCCTCTGCACTTCCTGGTTCAAGCTGGGCCATTAATCTGAGCCTGGCCTGCCAGGTTAAAACCATTAGACCAGCAGAAGGTCTGCACCATCTGCACTCAGCTCATAACAGAATAAGACCAATGAAGAGAAGTGAGGAGGTACCTAAATGAACCCTGGCCAATCTGTGTGTGTATACATGCATGATGAAAGCACTCAGAGCAATAGATCCAGACCCTCCTCCTGGCAAACAGCCACACATGCACTGTCCGAAACAAACGGCTGAAGCATGCTGAATGGAAATTAGCATTTTAGGCTTTGGCTAACACACCTGCCCTTTTAAAATGTTGGAGCAGCTGGGTTACCACTGTGCTGCTTATCCAAATGCTAAGCTGATGTCAACAACAGGCCACCTGCAGTGCAGACCTTACCCATGCACTTTTTAATCTGCCGTGGCAACAAGGTGCCATGCGTTGAGAAAGGCCTCTGTAAATTAAGACACTGCCAGGTGCATCACTTTTCCAAGCCGTCTGAGAGAATCTAATTCGGATTTTCGAACACATTTGGAGTTTATAGATTGTAAAGTGTGTTGGGTTTATTACTATGTAATAGGCCTACACATGTATAAGTTGTTTAAGAATCTCATATAGTGCTCATGTTAAAGATCAACATTGATTAAGCATTGACATTGTTTGTCTAAAGTAGAATAGTTAATGTTACTCCCCTTTCAAAATAGTAGGTACAGTATGTTACTGAAGATAACTATATTTATATAGGCTACAATTATATTTACATGACATTTCAGGGTAAAAGAATAGCATATGGTACATGTCCAAAAATAAAACATTTTGGGGTGAAGAGAACACGCCAAACTCATTGTGGTTAGCACACATTATAGCTAAAGCTCATTCAGATGAATTTGAGCAGTCTGAAATGCCATTCGATAGGCCTAATTCATGAAACAGAGTGAATTTCTGAGGAAATGCTTTGTTTATATATTTTATTGTAAGTGTACAGTTGTAAATGTAACCCTGTAATTAGTTTACAGTGAAATTGTGGTGTTTTATGACCCATGTGTTTATGCTTCTAACGTGTCAAAAAAAAAATTCTTCCTTTATTCTTTTTTATTATTTATCTTTTTCTTTACTTTCACTGTTTAATGTCCTTACTTTTTCTAGCTTGTACGATTCTGGTCGATATTTAAAAAGTATGTATTGCTTGAACACATTGCCTTCTTACGATGAATTGTTGTTTTCTTAATTCGTAAATCGCTTTCGATAAAAGCGTCTGCGAAACGAACAACTGTAAACATAAAATGTAGCCAATAGCCATGTGTACTGAGGTAGTGTTTTGATCGATTTGCGCCATCTAGTTGTCATTGAATTATAGCAGGAAGAAGCGGTATGTGACTGCAGTCACAATAGAACTGTAAAATACAGTAAAATGCTTTATTCATCAATTCACATATCAGAAGAAGCTAAGTACAAATCAAATGTAAAGAAGAACAAATGCAAGTGTCATCTGAGATGTCTCTCTCTCTCTCTCTATAACTATATGTAACATATATATATGGGTTGTTGACGTGACATGGTATTTTCACTGTCCCACAAGATAAAAATTAATATAATTAATATTGTCGTTATTTAAAATGCTGTAAATCATGAAACATTTCTTTGTCCTACATGGAACTGTTATTATAAAAGCTGCAGTGTTATTTGTTTTTTTTGAGCCAAATGTCAAAATTGTCCTATGGTGTGACTGTCTCAAGCGTGGTTCAATAAATTACAACTTTTATAAATTAAAAAGAAAAGCATAAAAATGTTAATAAATACCTCCGGCATAATTGTACAAGTGTCTATTTTAGTAAATGGCAATAATTTTTTTCATCTGTATATTTCTGAAAGTGTAAAAACTTGATACATTTTGTCTCTGAAAACTATGTCCTCTGGTGTGACACCATATCCTGATTTTAAATCAATTCCAGAGAAGACTTTAATGAGTTGAAGGACCCCATTCATGGTCGTGTTACTGAAGCCCCCTGAAGCCCATGACATGAGCAGATGGTCCATTTTTGTCTCTGAATTGTTCAAATATTTAACTTTTTTGGAACCACTACAAAAGTGTTACGTTTTGTTGTCCTTTGGTGTGACACCCCTAAATTATATTTTTTTAAATAAAAACTGCATGTTAAACTACATAATCATGGAAAATTATGCAAATGTCTTGCTAACTGCTAACGACGGGTAAGCTTGGTATAGCAAGATCATTAATTAACACAAAAGACTGAAACGTCCTGTGGTGTGACAGAAAATGTCCTCCGGTGTGACGCCTGTACTGTCACACCACAGGACAAGGTCTCTTTAAAAAGCATTTTAAATAATTAAATAAGATTGGTTTAACTCCTTTTTATTCTTTTTTGATTATTTTCAGTGTTCTTAAATGCAATAATTACATTAATTAAACTATTTTCTGATGTTTTTGCAGAAAACTATACTGTTATAAAGTGTCATGAAAATAAGTATAAAATGTGACACTTTGTTTTTGAAACAAATGCGAAAATATAGATAGAAAATGAACAGGGATGCACCAGAAGGGAGGAGATCCTAAGAGAACGATGCAGAAAGTAAATAGAATCCAAATCATGCCTTAAGAGTAGCTATATAGTTTTTAAAAAAATAATTCACATCTTAATGAATATAGTTTCAATCATATATCAAAAATATTTAGCTGTATCATAAATATCAATCATATTTAGCTGCAGGGGGGCTAGAAGAGTTTCAGTAACATACTGACTGAATATGAGACTGAATTTTGTTGATGAAAATTATTTTATTTTGTTTAAAAAACATGTTGATATTGTTTGTATCAAAATTTAAAAATGGTCTTTTACAAAAAAAGCATTTTTTACTGGCTATTTGTCAACTACCCATATATATATATATAGTTTTTGAAAGAAGTCTGCTTTTTTTTTTAATCAAAAATAATGACAGTAATATTGTGAAATATTACTACTTATTATTTATATGTATAAATATATTTTCAAATGCCATTTATTCCTGTGATGGCAAAGCTGAATTTTCAGCATCATTACTCCAGTCTTCAGTGTCGTATGATCCTTCAGAAATCATTCTAATATGCTGATTTGATGCTAAAAAAATAAATAATAATAATAATAAAAATAAATATATATATATATATACACATATTGGAATTTTCATTATTCTCAGGGGTTAAAATTGTGAGTAATAACAAACCATAATACAGTGAGTACTTAGTCTTTCTGCCGCTATTAAATATGTAATATAAAAAGAAATGCTAGTGTTGCTTTACATTGCAACGCTAGTGGGCGGCAAAACACTGTAATCAGTCACGGACATCATCGAGACGTAAACAATGCGCGCGGACGCAGGGAATTATGGGATATCTTCCCTCGGCGGCGCGGTGCCGCCATGTCTCCTGAAGATAAACGGCGGCTAGTCGTTTTCTCCGCTGCGGTGTTCTCTTTATTCCTCCTTTTACTCGTGTTGAGCTACATACCAGCTTATTTGTACATACTTTTTATCTGTGTCGTGTCTTGTGTCGTTTATTTTCACAAAACGGAGGAGTTGCAGCTCTTCGAGAGACTAGGCCTCAATCCTCGCCGTGGACTGAGCGTCCCGTCGGCTCTGCTGCGCTGGTTACCGGGCAGGACTTTGAGCGGAGTCCCGGCCGCCGGCAGAAACAAGATACGTAAAAGTGATGCTAGAAATTCCTTCGCGTCACCCAGCGATAGACACTTTGCGGGCTCGTATTATAGAAGAGACCACACGCTTAGTGACTCGGTGTTCAGCCCCCGGGATATACTCATGGGAAGTTACCTCGCCAAGACTGAAGAAAGCCCCTCCGCAGCGGTGAGGCCCGCTGGAGGCTCGGGGGCTTTCATGCACCCCAGAGATCAGCTCCGGGAGAGACTCGCCCGACCTAATAATGCTGTTCACACCCCAAACAGAAGACTGTCATTCGGGTAAACACCAAATGCTTTGTCTTGTAGCTTTCTCTGTCTAAGCTCACGTGTTTTAATAGGAGTGCATTAGAGATTCTTCTGTTTACACTCTAATAAAACACATGACGCGTCTACGAGGATCGTGTTTGTACACGTTTGACATTCTCGGTTGTTCTAACATGTAAGTTGTCCCAAGTTTTCCCTCCATGATTTGAAAATGTGGGAGTTCCTGGAGCTGGTCAGGCGCACTGCTCCTCCTACACCAGTTTGGACGCCTGACACTACACGTGTAGGGTTGCATAAAGCTTTGCACTTAACATGAAACAGCATTGTGACAGCTTTGTGCTCGCACTTGCATCGCGAAAGTTCTTATGTCTTCTAATACTTGGAATTAGAAACTCAATGGATTTATTTTCTTTGGTCAAAAGATTTTTTTTTTCATAGTTTGTATATGTATTACTTAAGTCTTGACATTTAATATTTGTTTATAATTCTAATGTAACCCTTAATTTATTTTATTTATTTTGGAATTTGTCACCATGCTGTACAGTCTACTTTTCAGCCTAGTGTTTTTTTTGGGGGGGGCGAACTTGTTTCATGTTGTTCTATACCTACTGACTGACTGCAGAGAAACAAAAATTAGATGATTAGAAGGTGGTTATTTTCCATATTTATTTATTTGAAAGAAGTGTCTTATACTCCCCAAGGCTGCATTTAATTGATGAAAAATACAGGAATATTGGGAAATATTATTATAGTTAAAAATAATCATTTTTATGTTTGAATATTTAAAAATGTAATTTATTCCTGTGATGGCAAAGCTGAATTTTCAGTGTCACCTGATCCTTCAGAAATCATTCTAATATGTTGATTTGGTGGTCAAAAAACATTTCTTATCATTAATGTTGAATGTTTTTGTTGCTTAATATTTTTTGGCAACGAAAAAAAACAGGATTTGTTAAGTGTAGAAAGTTTAAAAGAACCACATTTATTTGAATTCGAGATCTTTTGTAACAATTGTCTTTTATAGCATCCTTGCTTAATGAAAGTAATAATTTCAAATAAATGGTGAGAATAGGAAATCTTTGATATTTTAAAGCCTTTTAAAAAATATAAAGTAATTAGTAAGGCAAGATTTATTATTATTTTCTGTGAGGGTGTTTAAGTTTTTGATAAAGATCTTTTGAAGCACTAACCTGTTGATGTTTCAATGCCATTAGGGACCCTGTGGGCACTGCAAGTCGGTTCACCATCACCCCCCAAAGACATTACCCCCTTCAGCAGACGGGGACATCCCCCGTTGGAGTGATGCCACCTGCAAACTGGGATGGTTTCCGTAAGAAGAATGTCCTCACCCAACGCAATTCACCTACTGTTCACAGTCCAGTCATGGTGAAGATCGCCAAACCAGACCCCACTCGATCATCATTGTGAGTCGCTTTAAATTCTGTAGAGTGGATGAAGAGCACTAGCATTAAAATAGCTTTTGTTTTTGCCTGTAGTCTAATTGAATCCTGTTTGGGATTATTTCTCTACTAAAACCTTGTCTATAGCTGCCACAGTTGCTGCAGGATTAAATTTGAGGGCATTGACAAGAGAAATTTGCTTTGCTAATATGTAAATGCTACATTGTTTCTAGCTTCAATCACCTGAACTCCCCTGGAGCAGTCAAATCTCCAGGTGTTGGAGCCCAGACAGACCCCTGCTCCAGAGAAGCTGTTCTGAGCGTGCTCAGAGAGAGCAGGAAGAGGGAGGTTGATGAGGAGGACAGGAGTGCTTCCTCTGGCCAGAAGAGCAAAAGGAGGTATGTGATGGGCAGAAAGTGACCAAATGAAAGTCTTCACAATCTTATCATCTTTGAGTTTGTTAGGTTGTAACTTTCCATGGTATGTAGATCTTAGAGGGTTTGCTCTTGGTTTTTGTAGTTTCACCGAATTATTGTCTTGTTGTCATCAGGCGACATGACAGCAGTGGAAGTTCTCAGTCAGCGTTTGAGCCACTTCTTGCAAATGGAGCTCCATCTCAGCTTGTGCCAAAGTAGGTGACCTTACACCTTCCACTGTAATATCTGCCTCTGTTAAACATTGAGTTTTATTACATTATCTCTGCTTACGTGTCCTCTCCTCCTCAGACCTGGCAATCTAAAGAGAGGGATGAACTCTTCTCTCAATGAAGAGTCCATTATGAAGCGGTCTCGCACCTCCTCTATCAGCTCTGTAAGTGGTGCTCTTGTTCCCAGTGGAGTGCCTGGATCTGTCCGAAATCCCATTCGCAGTTCTTACAGCTCTTCACAGGGTTATCCACAGGTATTTCATTTGACCATTTTCTCATAGTGTTGCAGATTGAGGAAATGCAATAAGAAATTATTAAAATTGATAGTTAGTGAGCATATTGATGATTATTGCTTTAAGTTTTTTGTACTGTTGTTTTGTATTCATTGACTCAATTCCTTAAATTTTGTGTTTCCAGAGAAGAGCAGCATCCAGTCTCAGTCTTTCTCCTTTCACAAGCCCAGGAGGATCTCGGTGTCAGACTCCAGAGCGAGCTGCCAAGAAAGCAAGGTAGGAATCTTTAAATGTTCACTACCATTCATTGGTGTCCGAAAGACTTTTTAATAAGTTTCTTGTTCATCTTTTTTTTTGTCTTTACTGTCACTGCAAAAAAGCAGGTTGAGTTAAAAATAGTTTATTTTGTAAAAGTGTCTTGAGACTCACGTTTCATTCTGTTGTGCTGTGCATATTGTGTAAACACAGCTGCAAAATGCCTAATCGATGTCAGATGAGCATATAAATACTCTTGATTATACAGGGTCTGCTTAAGACATTCTTATGTTAATCTGTACATAAACTGTTTTGTGTGCTGTAGGGAGGAAGATGCTACCTCACCAAGTTCTACATCCTTTGTGAAAATGGATAAGGTGGCAACTGACCCTGCACCTGCTACAAGTGAGGAATATGTTACTTCGTTCATATAATGCATTCTTGATTTATTAACTAATTTGTTAATTTGCAACTTTATATAATGTAGCATTGATTAATGGTATAAATTAAAGATTAAATGTTTTGCAACAGGAATTCTACAAAAATTTCATTTTGAGTTTATTTCTACCAGCTAAAGTTACTCCAAAATCTGAGGCACCTGTTGCAACATCGACATCTGACTCTGGAGGGGGCAGTGGCAAACGTAAGCGCAAAATCCAGCTGGTGACCACAAACAGAGGAGATCAGATTTCTTTGGTAAGTTACAAAGCTGCTATTGATCCACATTTCCACCACACATTTGCATAGTGGATATTCATCACTGTAACATTGTCTCTGCAGCCACCACCTCCTGAACTCGGCTATACGATCACAGTGAAAGATCTAGATATGGAGAAGAAAGCAGCTCTCAGCCAGATACAGAAGGTCCTGGAGGAGCCTGGTATGTTATCTTCACTCTCGCCTGGATTGGCTATAAATACAATGAAATGCTTGCAGCTAATTGTTACTTTTTTTTTTTCAGAGGCAGAGATCCCTCCTCCAGCTTCTGAACCCACCCCAACTCCGGCTCCCTCTTTAACCCTGTTCTCTCAGCCAGCTCCAACTTCTTCATCTGGGTCTGCACCTGCCGTGAGCGCTGCACACTTTCTGATTTCTCTCTCCAAACCTGTGCCTGAGACCACGCCAGCCACTACTACAACTCCCGCTCCAACTATCGACCTCACCGTCACTGCGCCCACTGTGGCTAGTACTGCACCCCTGATTCTCACCTCAGCCCCCTCCATCTCTACCACCCCAGCTGCCCCAACTGCTCCATCTTCAAGCATCTCAAACCCTCTCCTGGAGTCCCTGAGAAATATGAAGAATAATCCGCTTCTCAATGCTCCCACTTTAATGGGCACTACCACTGCAGGTTTGTAGAAATTATTATACACTGGTTTTACAGATTTGGGGTAATTTTTTATTATTTGTTTTTGTCAGGATTGTTTGTTGAATAGAATGTTCAAAAGAACAAATCTATATATAAATCAAAAGCACTTATTTAAAATAATCTTTATTTATTTACATTATATAAATGTTTTCTTTCAAAATGATTAATCTATTTCTTTGGGGCCTTGATCCATGCATTTTAACATGCCCTTGTATGCCTTTGTCACTCTAAACAGCTCCAGCAGTGTCTGTGTCCAGTCTTTCTACACCTGCTGTTGCCCCCACAAACCCGAGCAGTGGAGTTGTCAAATCTGAGTTGGGCCCTACCACTCTGCAGCCCTCATTCTCTACCCCATCCTCCATATCAACACTTGCCTCCAAGCCAGCCACTTCCATGTCCTCTGCCTTCGCTCAGATCCTGGCCCAACCTCTTCAACCCACATCAAGCAAGCCAGCCCTGGGCGGAGGAGGAAGCCTGTTCAGTTTGATTAAACCCGTGGCCACTCCTGCATCTGAGCCTCCTAAATCCACAGTTGCTGCACCTATGACCACAGTTGCATCAGTCAATAGCATTAGCAACCCCCTGTCATCTGGGTTTAAGCCCATTTTTGGTGCAGCAAGCACCACGCCTGCTTCCACAGCAGAGGTCAAACTCACCCAGTCCACCTTCAAGCCATTATTTGGCACAGGAAGTGGCATTAGTGCCTTCGGGCAGACAGCCACACCAACGACATCAACCCCTGCTGCTCCAGCTTCACAGAACAGTGGGATGTTATTTGGTGGATTTACCAGTACCCAACCAGCGACGGTGTCCACGTCGTCTGCCGCCCCAACCACGCAAACTCCTTCCCAGTCTCTGTTTGGAAGCTGGACCGCAACAACCACATCCGCTCCTGCCCCAAACACCACGTTCCAGTTTGGAGCCACATTGACCACGACGGCCGCCCCTACGCTGAACACCAACACTGTTAAGGCTAGTGGCACCACCTCTGCTTTTCAGTTCGGAGCAGCAAAACCTGCACCTGCCCCTCAGGCCCAAAGCACGTTCACTTTTGGCCAGCTGTCGGCAAACCAGAACTCCACATCCACTCCGTTTGGTGGGTTCGGCATGACCAGCAGTACCACTACATCCTCAGAGATGCCCACAACGCAAACCACTTTCGGGAGCTCAACCTTCACTGCATCATCAACCTTCCCAGCATCCACACAGCAGACCCCTGCTGCTCCAAAGCCTTTCCCGTTTGGTGCCGGCGGTGGAAGTAGCGGCACAGCACCATTAATGTTTGGAGCCGCTGCCAGCACAGCAGCGCCTGCGTTTGGGACTAACAGTCAGCCTACGTTTGGTGGAGCTGGCTTCTCTTTTGGAAACACCACCACCCCTTCTGCGGCTCCCGTCTTTGGGGCCTCCACACAGACTGTGGCTTCTCTCCCCGCCCCGGCTCCTACATTCACCTTTGGAAGGGTGTCAACAGCCACTCAGAATCCTGCTCCAAGTACTCCGGCGCCTCCTGCTTCTGGAGGGTTTAACTTTGGGGCATCAATCTCAGCTACACCGTTTGGAACCCCTGCGCCTGCAGCTCAAACGCCAGGGTTTTCCTTTGGAGCCAACAACACTGATAGCAAGCCTGCTTTTGGTAAGTCTTTTTCTATTGAGGAAGGTCAGGAAGGTTGTTTTTGACATGGATTGTAGTGGCTTATGATATATGTATATTCTCTCACATATCAGCACTGGCCATCAAAAAAAATAACAAGTATTGGTTTATATCAACCACTAGCGTGTGTATATGTATATATAAAAGAGAGAGAGAGGCAATTATTTTGTGAACAATTACAGTTTAGTGATATCAGAATTTTCAGACATTTATGCAACAACATGCATACACAACACTACATGATGAAACTACACTAAAAAACTACATAATCATTGCTATTTTATTATAATATTAATAGAAAACTGTTTTACTAAAACATTTAGTTATTAAAATGTAAGCTAAAATTAAAATAAACTGAAGAAATATGAAAATTAAAGCCAATTCAAAACCTTAAATACTTGTATATAAATAATTCTAAAATGACACTAAATGATTTCACTTAAAACCAGAGTATTACAGCACAGTGTGTGCACTGCACAGTGGTTAGTATTTTGTATTTAGACTTGGTTAGCAGTAAGTGGATGAGTTATTTATTGATTTGGACTAAACCCAGTAAAGCAGTGATATTACACTCTTGTCTGTCCTGTGTTGTCTTAGGAACATCAACTCCTGCTTTTGGCCAGGCATCTGCAGGAATGTCAATGCCATTTGGCAGTCCTGGAACCCCAGGATTTGGAGCAATGGGCGCCTCACCGTTTGGTAAAATTCAGTCACTTCTAGTTTTTTTAAATAATATTGCATAATAGTTCCCTCCATCTTATAAATATATGTTTGAATCCTTTTAGGTGCTTCACCAGCCGCCTTCTCTATCGGAACAGGCTCAAAGACCTCTGGGGCTCGGCGATTACAAGCACGCAGACAGCACCCAAGGAAGAAGTAACGTGGCTGATGTGAGTCCTGTCCTTTTCATTATTGTCGTCTGGACTCTGCAACTACTCCTCCGGCTGTCCCACCTGCCCCAGACACTGCTGCTACTGCTGCTGGTCCAAACACAACAAGGCTGTCAGTCAGACCTCATCTCTACAACCCTCCAGACTGCCAGGGCTGGTCAGGCGTGTAGGATCAAGGCTCATGGGGTGTAGATTTTAGAGTACCGGGCGGCCCGTCTCTGCTGTTGGCTGCGCCCACCGAGACTCATCACGACCTCGCTAATGGAGTCTGTAAATGTCTGATGAGGACGTCTGGTGTTGGGGATGGATGGCGAACAGGAGCGAATTATACTTGAAAGAAAAAGAGACTTTCAAATCTGGACTCACACATGAATTCAGTCCAGGCCTGATGAAAGGTCTTATTTTTGACTCTTTTGTTTGAGTAGTCAAATGCTCTTTATTTTAGATCTAGTGAATACACTTTTATTTTTTTTCTGATTTTTTTTTGATTAGTGTAATTTGTCATGCTTTTTCACCACGCTTGGCAGAATCTTTTTTGTTAAGCCTTCAAAACGTGAATATTTTACCCATTTAATTTAGAAAAAAAAATTTTGCCTGAGTGAGCTGCATAATAAACAATCAAATTTTACATCGCTTTTTCTGCACGTTCCTTTAAGAGAAGTATTGTTTATGTATCTGTTTTCCCACATCTGTTTGTCACACATTGGACGTCTGTCAAAAACCAAAGCTGATGTTTTTAGTGCGACACACCTTGCCCTGTTTTACTACCTCTCCATTTTAAATGTGCACCTGTGTCCCAGCTGAGCTCATTCGATCTACTGTTAGTTATACTCCGAGTAATTAAAACTTAACACAAACATGTAGGCAAAACCACAATTCTATAGCTGTTGCATCTGCCATCAGTGTGTATTTGACTGTCAGGCACTGGATGTAGCTCTTTCTTTTTTTTTTACACCCGTTCATTGCTCTGTGTGCCTTAGTGCGTTTTGCTTCTGGTTACATATTATGGATGATGTCAGATTTGTACTCTGAGAAATGGATGCCTGTTCTTTCATAATAATGTGTTTCAAAAGAATATGATCTCAACTTCAATTATTTTTGATTACTGACTAAAGAGTCCAATTTCAAACTCAGTAGAAGTGCATACTTGCGTTCGAATATTCTTAAGAAACATTTGACTGAGTGATCAAATGAAGTGCAAAAAATAACTCTAAAGTGCCCCCAAAATGTGTGAATTTCAGGAGCATAGAGAATACGGCATTTGCATTGCTGAATGTTGGTTTAAAATAATTTTGCTCATTTAGATTTGATTTAAACTAGAGAGGCTTAAATGCTATTTATTTTTTAAAGTTTTCCTTTTTGTTCTTTTTTTTTTAAATGTGCATGAAAACCATTACTGAATTTTTGTATGAACCATTCCTGGCTTTGTATACAATCTATGGTTTGTGCATGCTTGTGATGTGTTTTAAAATACCAAGATATAGCAAATACTCAACCTGCGTTTGAAACGGCATGTCTTTAGAAGGTTCCTGGATCAGCATCTGTTGGGAAATGCAGTGAAGACATTATGTAGACCGCCGATTCCTGAAGATTTTAAGTCTTAACATGTTCTCAGGTCTGTTAAGTGAAAGAGCTGTGTAGTATTTGTTTTTAGTCCGTATACAATGTTGTATATCCACAAAACACTGGATGTAATTAGTACTTCAATGCACAAATATGGAAGCACAAAAACACCATTCATTTTAGAGGATTATTGTATTTTTATTTGGTTTACCCTTCATTCTTTGACCTGAAAAATCCAGTGAATTGGGGACAGCTGTTGTTTTTACAACAATGTAGCCATCTCGGTCCCCCTTTGCATGGCTTTTCTCACATGGGTCTTAACAGCATAATTTGTAATTAATCACATTTTTGAAGTATCCTCATGCCCAGACTGATGCAAGGAGGCATGAGCCCAGGCTTTCTGTTTATTAGAAAGCCGTACCAAATACAAGCGAGACGTGTAGACTCTTGAGAAAATGAGATGTGTGTTGAGATGAGAGCTGGATTTCTCAAGCTGTGAATGTTTGAGAGCAGTTGTACCTAGTTGTATGTTTTTCAGACGTTGTGCTCAGTTTGTGTGTAAATGACCATTCCCACTAACCTTCAAAGCGTGAATGGAGTTCTGAATGAAGCGGCACACGGATTGTGTTGTGTCTGCATAAATGCTCTGATAATGACATGCTGGTTTCCAATAAAAATGTAAAGTTGACTTGCTGTGGATCTTAATTATGCTCATCAGTGGTGTTCAATGCATGATGGATAATTCACACATTCGAAATAACTCTGAGGATCTGACTTGAAACTATATCATTCATCACATTTCAATAAAAGCAGTAGTCAGTTTTTCAGTCGTAATACAGCTGAGAAGAGATGATTTTCAAGTCCTCTATAACTTCAGGATTCTTGCTTTTTGTGCTTCTTTCTGTTTCTCTTCTTCTTTGAGACTGGATTTGTCGGTTGCTTGTCTGCGGTCTCCGTGTTCTCTTGTTCCTCATCAGATGGATGTGTGTCCTGCTTTCCCTCACCACCAGACGGCAATGTTGTGCTGTGACGATAACAAAACCATGATAACATAACCAGAATAAGACAATTTCACCTAGTCAAAAAACTGGTATTAAAATAGTATTTAGGACAGTATTTTCATTGTAACTTTTTCAGGACAATTAAAAAATTATGTAATGTGAAAAAATATGTTATTTAAATAGTAATACATATTATATAAGGGTCAGTAAGATTTTAAGAATTTACACACAACTGTTTTCAACATTGATAATCAGAAATGTTTCTTCAGCAGCAAATCAGCATATTAGAATGATTTCTGAAAGATCATGTGACACTGAAGACTGGAGTAATGATGCTAAAAATTCAGCTTTGCATCACAGAAATAAATTACATTTTATAATATATTCACATAGAAAAGAGCTATTTTATATATATGTATATATATATATATATATTAATATTTCACAATATTGCTGTTTTTACTGTATTTTTTATCAAATAAATGCAGCCTTAGTAGACATAAGAGACTTAAATAATTTTCAAAATCTGACCAAACTTTTGAACAATTGTGTACTAACTCATTCATTATGTCATGATAGTACTGCTTTTAATTTATGCTGATATAATTAAAAACCGTTCGCATCTGAATAGCAGGATTATCATATCCCTGTATTATAATAATGGGTAATCAATTAGTCACAATTGATAATGAGATTTTCAAACTCAATTTCTAAATGGTCCACAAAAATGTATTTTTCTTCATGCAAAGTGTTATTTTGTTTCTTTTTATTATTGGGTGAAATATGAGCTACACATGTTTCGGATGTTCATAAAGGCAAATGTATTTCTATTTTTCAAACTTTCGTAGCATATCACAGGTTTAAAAAAAAAAAAACAAGATATATAACTAGTTGCCTCAGACATAGAAGCAGTCATCAGACTTACATGATTGGGAGGTTTTCTTCATGTGTCTGCGGGGGGCGTCTCTCCAGCATGGCCACAAAGAAGCCATGAGTGCGTGTTTTTGCTGTGCTGGCACGAAGGCACTGGGTGAAAGGCTCATGACCCCTCTCAGGCCAGTTTGGAAGAAGATGGACTAGTCTACAAGCAAAAACAGACCAAAAAAAATTAAATTCTAATAATGTCCTCATACCGTGAAACAAATCTGAAACGAGTTTCTGACCTGAATCCAGCATTCTGCTGTAAGCAGGCCGACACAACCTCCTCGTTCTCCTGTGAGTGAATGGAGCAGGTGGAATAGACGACACGCTGTACCTGAGGGAACTGCAGCGCGTGGTTGAGACAGCGCAGCTGAAATGTAGCCAGCGCCTGCAGACGCCCCTCATCCTGTGGCTCTGAGACCTCATCCCGCAGACAAACCATCCCTGAGACAGACAAGCACACGTCTAAATGGCCATATCTAAAAGTATTGCTGATGCAAAGATTCCTTTATACACAATAATTACCTGATCCACTGCAGGAGGGGTCCAGAAGGATATTCTCAACTTCCTTGTATTCTGAGCTCTGTGGATCTACTTTCAGGAAATCCTGATTGGCCAGCTGATGACATGTGACCCCGGCACGAAGGAGAAGAGTGCTCATGGTGGACAGACGTTTTGCATCAAGATCAAACGCAAACAACTTCCTGTTGTACATTTAATAAAATTAATCAATTAAAATACAAAATATATTATATAAATAAAATATAAATAAATATATATATATATATTATAAGTATGTATATATTAGTACATATTTATACATACAATATATTAAAGTCATTTATATACAGATATACACACACAAGCCATATATATATATATATACATACACTTTTAATAATTATGTCCAGACCCTTATTCTTCAGTATTAGATATGACGTGAAATACCCTTTATTTTTCATCAAGGCAGCTAGATGGCTGGTTTTGTTCCCTGGAGCTGCACAAGCATCGATGACGTGGCTGCCAGCTCGGGGGTTTAGGAGGAAAGCAGGAAGACAGCTGGCCTACAGAAACATTTCAACATGAACAGAGAGATTAGATTAATTTCATATTTTGCAAACTGTAGGTAGGTGTGGTATAACGTTCTACCTTGTCCTGCAGTATAATGTGTCCTGCTTTATAAAGGAAGTGATCATGAAAGTCAGTTTTTGCACTGAAAACCAGAATATCTTGGAGATGAAGATCACACAGAAATGTCTTTCCAGACAGACGATCCAGATCCTCGAGCCTGGGATGATGAAACAGGAAATAATTGTAAAAAAAAAAAGTAAAATAATAATCTATCTTTGGAAATGCACCGTTAAAGAACTAGTTCAGGCAACATTCAGTCATTTACTTTCCTTCATGTCATTCTAAAGCTGGACGCTGGAGAATTTATGAAATGACGTGCAGAGGATAACTTACCGACTTAATGTTCCTTGATATGAAAATCCCTCTCTTTTTAAATAGTCAATGACATCATCAAGATTGGTTTTCAGAGTGTTCACTCGCACATAGCGTGGAATCACATCATCTGAAGAGACAACATAAAAATTAACTTTTCCAAAATCTACAAATAGCAGAATATGCAGTGGTCTTGATATCTATTTATCGATCTATCTATATAAACTTTATATCTTATAATATGTAGTATTACCACAAAAAAAATGCCAGGTTCTGTCATGAAACTCTAGATGGCGCAGGCTGATAGGTCCTTAACACAAACTGACCATATTCACATCGTTAACCTACTTAGCACAAGCTGATTGGTTCATGTTGCATTCGCAGCCAATAAGCTTGCTGCTTTACACTTAAATGGCTGGTTAGCATTCACTAGAGCAGTTTGCAGCGTGCTTTCAGAGTTCCTCTGAAACCCTTCACCTTCCCCAGCTCCACCTGTACAGATCTGCTACAGGTTATTTTATATGCTATTTGTGACCCTGGACCACAAAACCAGTCTTAATTCGCTGGGGTATATTTGTAGCAATAGCCAAAAATACATTTTATGGGTCAAAATTATTGATTTTTCTTTTATGCCAAAAATCATTAGGACATTAAGTGAAGATCATGTTCCATGAATATATTTTGTAAATTTCCTACTGTAAATATAACAAAACGTAATTTTTTATTAGTAATATGCATTGCTAAGAACTTCATTTGGACAACTTTAAAGGCGATTTTCTCAATATTTTGATTTTTTTATTGCTCCCTCAGATTCCAGTTTTTCAAATAGTTGTATCTCGGCCAAATAATGTCCTATCCTAACAAACCATACATCAATGGAAAGCTTATTTATTCAGTTTTCAGATGATGTATTAATCTCAATTTCACAAATTAACCCTTATGACTGGTTTTGTGGTCCAGGGTCACATTTGTGCAGCAGCAGTACGTCTTAAATACTCCCGTATCGCCGTATGCATTAGCAGTAGCAAGTTCCTGTACTTGCTTTGCAGCAGCAGCGATAATCTAGATTCTAGAACAACAGCAATAACCAACAGCAGCAGCAGCAATGTAGCAGATCTATTCTGCAAAGACCAAATTCATAAACATTGACATATCCATTATCATGCTAAAATCTTCTGAGTTGTCATGGTAGAATTGATATTAAGACTACATTATAATATGTAAGTTAACATACAAATAATTGATGTCTACATTACCCTGAGTCTGCTGGAAACTGGAGGGCAGCAGGTCTTGATTTCGACTGACTTTTCTCTTGATTTTGATTCTTGCCAAGGCAGCTTGTAGTCTGGAGCGATGCTTCAACATCACCGTCTTCCAGGCGCCTCCACATTTCACCCCGTGACCAATGAGCAGGTCATACACCAGCACCTGTTTTACACATGACACATCCATGATGCACCACAGACACAGACATGGGGTTTTACAGGTGAGGATTACAGTAGCGCTGTCTACCTTAGCTAAATGAATCCTCAGTTTTGTTACTTTCAGAAGCTTGGTGCTGTTGATGATCTCCTGCAGAACTGAAGCGTATTTCTGTGTCTCACACACAAGGGCAAAGAGCTGCTTGATATTCTGATGAATAGACAAAAACAATGTCTTCTTTAGAGTGAAATGAGCGAGAAGTCTATCATAACAAAATATTACATTTTTGAAGACACGACAGTCTACAGAGAGAGTGAAACAATCAAAAACAAATACAATTTATTGCATTATTATTATTATTATTTATTTTTATAAAATTACGACTGCCCATCGGTCGTGACGTCATTTCCGCTCTCCCAACAGTTTTATCAAACGTAAGTGTAACGTTACTTGCTTACCAAGAATACAACAGTTTCAGTAAAATGCTCACTTGAGGTGCAATATGAGACACGTGTGAAGAAAACCAGGTACATATCATTTGTAAAACAGAATATTTTAATGTACGTTAACTTACGCCACTTAAACTGGAATTTTGTTAAATTAAGCCATATTTGTTATGTAAACACCCAGTTACGCCCCATGTGATTTAATTATAGATGCCTGAGGTACACATATATCAGCACTTACTTGAAATTTACTGTCATAAACCAGAGTTTTCACTGCACCCTTTTTCTGCTCCACTTTCTCAAGAATCTCTGCCGCTTTCATGTAAAGTGCCATGATTAAAATAACACTGACGCTTTATACAGTAAGCTGAACACACTTAACTATAAACGCGTGCATAGAACTAAATCTAGTACCGTTAACAAGTCAATTTCTATTACTCTTAAGGAGGAGATACACTACCCACGTTTTCATATTCGCCTGGATAGTTTTTCGCAACGTTTTTCGACAGTACGGAACGTCTTACGATAACTGTAGTGCTAATGAATGTCCACTAGGGTGAGGCAAAGACATTTTTAACAACTAATCTGATGATTCATATATGTGCTTGCTAACATATAAAGGTAAGATATTCTAAAAACTGTCTCCAATATGAACCATGCAGGTTTTATTTAGATTTTAACCCCACCCAAGTGTTCTCTCGCACACAAATACGAATGGCTAATTACTAAACTGATACTCTTTTATGCATCCAGATCAACTGAAACCCATCGAGCATCCTGTGAGCTATTGTCCTCAGTCAGGTGTGAATGATCCTGTCTTTGCATCCACTTTAACTCCCTTTGAAGACAGTGTAACAGCCATTGACATCTCTAGTGAGTTTCACTTTAAGCTTATCATATGAAATAACATACAAAATACATTTCAAGTTTGTATATGTGTTTTGTATCATATCGAATACATCAGGTTTTTATGGCTCACATATACGGTGAGATATGGATATACCTCATTTTGTTCAGAGGCCCAAAAATATGCAATTTGATGCAGATGTTGTAATATATATGGCCAAAAAGGCAAATGGAAATTCCATATAGCTTGTAAATCAAAGCGATAGAATAGTAAAGTGCATTATAGTAACTAGCCTACTTATATAACATTCATATAAATATCAGTAGTTGTCACTCTCAATAATATCTCTTCGTATGATAGTAATATTTAAATGCTAAGTTTTATGATCGAGGCTCTGTGGTTTTAATTAAAATGCAATAACATGATGATTGAGAGATGTACAAATACAATTTACTTTATAAAATCATTTGATGAGGCTGAAGAATGAGGATATGTGTAGAATTAAACTAAAAGGCATTTTTCTTACTAAAAAGTAGGCTATGAACTATCAATCAGATGACAGAAGGCATGTAGTGAATTTTGCCGCAGGGTTGTGATCATGTTGATAATTTAGAGGCTTTAATACAAATCCATGTATCAAATATGATACTGTAGGCTTAATAAGGCAAACATTCCCATGGGTTAAAAATGACAGAAATACCACCTACATGGCTTTTTAAAAACCTGAAGGGAAAGATTTACCATTTATTTAAGATTAATTACTTTACTTATAATCCATTGATTCATAATGAATCATAATAGTATGCAGTGTGACTCACTTCTATGTGGACACTGCATGAGAACATTGGTGACTGCAAGGAGATTTTTGAAGGTCTGGTAGATGTAAACTCAATCGGGTCAGTGTAAAACGAGTTAATGTTACCCTGAAGCTATTATGTGTAGATTAATGTAAATTGAGTTCACGCATGCTTGAACCTCTGGCTAATATAAACTCGTCTATGAATAGGTTCAATGATTTTTTTACATTCCACACGACTCATTTTAGCCGTATCACATAACCAGGACATTGTTGAGTAATTTTAACATTCTTGTGTTCTCAGGTTATAAAGGTGTTGGGTGATAACCAGCATTCCTTAAGCTTGGATAACCATGTCAAACACAGTTCCCAGGCTTCATGGGCAGAAAGTTGAGAAGTTTGTTACTTCTAGCACTATATTAGATGCAGTGAAGTTGAAACAGTGTCAACATGCGTGTCACCAATGCCCTATAGCTTATAAACAGGTATATGTGTCATAGGACTAGATTGGCCAATTGACTCTTTGCCACTTTGTGTGTTCCAGGCTCAGGAAATGATGTCATTAGGCTCCTCCCACCCCTCACCTGAACAGAGGGGTAGGGCCAGACTGAAGCCGTCTGTACAGACAGGAAAAAAAACAAGGAACCATTCACAACCTGTTTGTCTTTGACGGAAAACCTTTTTATGTGAAAAAGACAATCCAGATTGCACAGGATCGTATTAAACAGCTTGAAATATGGACGTCCCAGAAAATTCTCCAGGGATTATGGGACTTCTGAAAACTTTTGACGCTTCAGAGTTTGGGAGTTGGGAAAAGATTGGCTCTGGCGGCTTCGGACAGGTGTACAAAGTACGACATATGCAATGGAAAACATGGTTGGCGATCAAGTGCCCTCCTAGCCTTCATTCAGATGAAAAGTAAGTTCATTTTTTGAGTGTTTTACGATTTTAGACTTCTTGGAAGCGTGTTTAAAGTAGGTGTGTGTGTGTGTGTGTGTGTTTGTTAACCACAATCTTCTGAAGGGCAAGTGAAGTGTGTTTTTGTGTTATGAAATCCATAGTTTAATTATATCGAACTGGAGATATGCTTTAACATCAGTTTGTTTTGATATTAATTGATATCCATTGGTTTGTTTATCCATTATTTATTTTAAATCAAAAATGATATACAGTATTCCTAAAACCATTTTTGTCCATGTGCATGTATTTTAGGCAGTGTGAATGTTCATGCCATTAAGTGTCTATTCTGTTCACATTAACATTTGTTATGCTGGCATGCAAAAAGACACTGCCCCTCAACTTGTTGTGTCAGGAAACTGCAATAATATACAGCCTCGATCTATGATTATGACCCCCGCCTCACCAAATATACATACAAACACATTAAGACACCGTGAATATGGCTCAACATCTGTCTAAAGACATCCATTTACACTACATCCATTTTCCACTTTAACTGTCTTGACATAAGGAGTGGCTGTATGTGAGCTTTGTTTCCCAGTAACCTTCCATACAGAAGAATTACCCAGAGCTTTGGTATGCACACAGATGTTGCAGTCACACGCATACCATTTTACCTCTGGTTATATTTATATAGGATAAAATAAATATACAGTATTCGTATTTTATTACTATTATTAGAATTTATTAATTTATTTATTTACAGTGAATTGTGGTAAATGGGGCCGCTTATTTATACTGTGATTTAAAAATTGAACAGTCAGTCATGTATGTATGTATGTGTGTGTGTATATATATATATATATATATATATATATATATATATATATATATATATATGTGTGTGTATATATATATATATATATATATATATATATATATATATATATATATATATATATATATATATATATATATATATATATATATATATATAAAAAAAAAGTGTTTAAATGTTTTTGACTGCATTTATTGAATGAAAATACAGTAAAATCAGTAATATTGTTAAATATTACAATAAAAAAAAAGCTTTTTTCCATTTTAATCTAGTTTAAAATGTAATTTATTCCTGGGATGGCAAAGCTGAATGTTCTGCATTACTCCAGTCTTCAGTGTCACATGAACATTCGGAAATCATTCTGATATGCTGATTTGTTGCTCAAGAAATATTTATTATTATTAACATTGTTGAAAACACTTGTGCAGCGTATGTGGAAACCATCTCAGGATTCTCTGATGAATAGAAAGAACAGCATTTATTTGAAACATTTTTTTTTGTAAAAATGAAAAATGTTAAAGTCTTCCCTGTCACTTTTTAAATCATTTAATATATCAATACTAATTTCTTTGAAAAAAAAAAAGAAAAATCTAACTGACCACACACTTTTGAATGCCAGAGTGTGTATGTATATGCAGATACATATATACATTCCCCTAATATTTTAATTATGAACAACTACATTAATGTATATTACATTTTCCATTCGTCCTAATTGCACTTCATATCAAGTCTTTTAAATTTATTTTAAATGACTTATGTTCTAGAGTTGTGTAAGTCTGCTGTGGATGATGCTGGGGTCTTGAGTCACTATTTCAACCCATTTAAGAAGCACACACTAATGCGATATAGAGCTCTTTCTGTAACAGTCTGCATCAAAATATTTAGACTGCTTATTGTGATAGTTATTTTAGTTTAGACTCTATGAATTGCACCTCTAGCATGACCTAGCATGTGAAATGATTTCCTTTGGGCATAAATCTTTCAATAGCCTTGGATGAGCATGCATACAGGTGCATACAGGCTAAGTGTGTTGTTATGCATTTCTTTGGGGCTCCTCTGGCCCTATAACTCTATGTAGAATAGGCGCTATTGATATGTAGCACTTGATATGTTATATGAGAATTATTTTGACAAAGGGAGCGTCAACAGGTCGTTAATGCTGGAAGATTTGATCAGGCATGGTTATCAAGGTGGCATCAGCTGTAATCTAGCACGTCCTCCTGCAAAACCTGCTTTTGAAATCTTCATGCGGATGTTACTTTGCGTCACCAAGCTTGAGGAGGAAAAAAACAAAAGAATCTGATAGATGTTCCATGTGACCCTCACCACCACAACAGGTTATCAGCACCTGAGATCTGAGGGTACAAGAATTCTAATTTGCCTCCCCCATCTAAACAGGGCACAGACTTAAAAGCAGGCTTTGTCCTCCTGTGCTCCATCAGGCCTCCGCTTTAGCTGAGTTGCCGAACCGGTCAAACTGGATCAGTTCTTTTATTTTTTTAAGAAAAGAACGGCTTTTGTTGAGCTTAAAAGGGTGGCAGAACAGAACAGTGCAAGGCAGTAGAATGGCTAGTTTTAAACGTTTACCTCCGCACTCCCTGTTAATCTTCTCACTCCTTACCTCCCACTTATCCATCCTTGTTAGAACTGCACGACTGTTTCCTACCAGACTTTATTAGGAATTATGTTGTCCCTCAGCCTACTTAAAGCTAATTTATATCAACACTGTGTATTAAAATGACATTCACTCATTTCTTTATATATTTATTTGTTTGTTTGTTTAGAGTTATGCTTTTCCTCAGCCATTTTAAAGCAAATGTTTTTTAGTCGAAACTATCAACTCAAGTGTATTTTTAAATTGATTTTCTGTGTGAACATTAGGTATATTAATATGAAATTATTTACTAATTTATTGTTTATTTTATTTATTCTTTATAAGGTATGCTTTCTCTCAATTTTCCTAAAACAATTTTAAGTAGAAAATGTCAGCATTATGAAAAGGAAATTAATTATTCATTTATTGTTTATATTTAAATACATTTGAGGGTATTTTTAATTTATTAAGAGTTTTGCTTTCCCTGTGTATTTTTTTTTATTTTCTATGCAAACAGTAAGTATATTAAAATTAAATTATTTACTTGTTTATTGTTTTTTGTTGTTGTTTTTTTATTAAAAAAAAATTATTGTAATTTTGAATACATTTCTCATATAATTTATTAGGAGTTATGCGTTCCCTCAGCTTTATTAAAACTAGTTTTCGTTGCAAATGCAAGTATTTATTTATTAATATTCTTTAATAAATTTTAATTTATTTATTTAGCACATGCTAAAATTAATGGAGATCTAGCCTACATGGCCACTTTTGCTTAAGCATTGACGTCATATGAGTAATAAAAGAGATAAAGTGATAAAGCAATTCACAGACTTACTGACATTGCAAGTTTTTGTATAATATCTGTGCTTGATTTCTTGAGTAACATGGCTGGCTTTGTAAGTCCATTTATTAAAAAATATCTGACCTTCATGTCTGACTTACTGATAAAAGGAGTTGTGTAATAACAAAGTACAAAACAGCCATTCATACAACCCCATATCTATCAGTGTTAAAGACTGGAATGTAATTAAAATATGATGTCAGATAAATATACTGTAAACAGCATTGTGAAAAACCTATTTGTTTCAGATGCCCTGTCTATATTCAATAAAGGAAATTTAGCCCATAGCTAAAAAACATTGTGTTATGGTTCATAAAATGCCTCCAGATAATATCAATGAGTCAGCTTGTGCTCAGGTCCAACGGGTTTTAGCACCTTCCCTTGTTGTATTAAAGCGTCTTGCTGTGATTTCTTTATGATCTTTTTAATTAATGGGGTGTGTTGCTAGTTATCCAGCTAAAATCCAGCTGGATCCCTCCCATGTTAAGACATTACTTACAAAATAAATGCCATTTACATTCCATGACACGTGTGACTTTGAACTGATTTGTTTTTTGTCATTTAGGGAGCGTGCCGAACTTTTAGAGGAGGCCAAAAAGATGGAGGCGGCTAAGTTCCGCTACGTCCTCCCCGTATACGGCATCTGCAGCGATCCGCAGGGACTGGTGATGGAATACATGGAGACGGGCTCTCTGGAAACTCTGCTGGCCTCGGAGCCGCTGCCCTGGGAGCTGCGTTTCCGTATCATCCACGAGACGGCGGTGGGGATGAACTTCCTGCACTGCATGAACCCGCCCCTCCTTCATCTCGACCTTAAACCTGCCAACATCCTGCTGGACGCGCACTACCACATCAAGGTGAGCTGGAGCGAGCCACGTCTGGTCATGACGAGGCCTTGACTCCTTTGCTGTAAAGGTGGTGACCTTATTGCTCATGGTTTAGAACTTCCAAGGAATCGATCACAGTAGGCAATGAATCACAGCGATTACAAAAAAAAACACCTACAAGTTTTCTTGTCTGGATTTTTACATGTCTGTCAATTACATAGGATGCATAATGCAAAAGCAGACACAAATACAAACCCTTATATTTTTCCAAACCTGTATGACTTTCTCTCTTCTGTGAAACACATAAAAAAAGAAAAACACCTTAACGCCGTTTTCCACAAAACAGTTCAAATAACCTTCTTTTGTGTCATTTAATACATTTAATTCATTAAATGTATAAAAAAAAATTAATTAATTAATTTGTATTTATTTATTTGGACTTTATTTATTTATTTATTTATTAAGAGTTAAGATGAACACCTTTGATAAAGAGATTTTTAAGTTAATATTTTACAATTTTTACAACACATACGCATGATCACATTTCACTGATGTTGATTAATGGTCACATGCAGGTAAACAAATCAAATATTTCATCTTTTTAATGTTTTTTAAAATGTTTCATTTTAATTTTAAATTTTATTAGTAGATTTTCATCAATGAACCCCTTGCATTTTTACAAACTCCAATTTGGGAAACACTGTTTTAAAAGGTTATAAATTATCTTAAAGGAAATAATATGATGTTTGGATCAAATTTCACTGAAAAAATAAACAGCTACATTATGTGTTTCATGTTCATGAAAACATCCTGTCAGCGTGATGGATTTTAATCCTAATCCTGCGTTGACGACCGAACAACAGTTTTAATCTCGGTCGTGTCAGATCATCTATGCAGGAAAATTCATGAGGATTTCAAAAGTGACGGGGGGAAGTGCACACCTATCATTTTCTTTTCACGGTCCCCACATACCTTTCCAGAAAATTCCCTGAGGGTTGAAAAGCTTTCCCATGCTTTATCCCATTTATATCCAGCCTTCCCATAGATGAGTAAGCAGGTGTCACGAGGGATGGGTGGGAATCGTCGTGTCGGATTGAAAAGGCTAGATGTAAACACGCATCCTGGACCAGTCTGAACAAGCTAAAGCTAGGCAGAGTTAATGAAGGGCTGGCACACACACGCCTACATATGCGTGCACACATTTACACAGAAAAATCAGGGCTTCCCTGCCTAATAGAGCACCTGTAGGCGACTTTCTGGAAAAATCACAGTAAATAACACTTACATAAAACCTAATCTGATCTAATTTGATTTAAAATGTGAAGTCTAAAGACTAAGCCGAATTCTTTGTGTTTTCGTTTTAGATTTCTGACTTCGGCCTGGCGAGGTGGAACGGCTTTGCCAGGGACGATGATATTAGCCGTGATGGGTTTTGTGGCACCATCGCCTATCTTCCTCCAGAGAGAATCATAGAAAAAGACAGAATCTCTGACACTAAACACGACGTGTACAGGTCAGCCATTTTGGATTGCTGTCATTGTGTAAATTGTAACTGAAATCCGAGATCAGCTTCTGTTTGTCAAAACCAACTTTTAATGGTTAAGTCAATGTTGTTTAACACATATGTGCTGTTTCACAGTTTTTCGATTGTTATCTGGGGAATCCTCACTCAGAAGAAGCCATATCAAGGTAAGACAAGTAGTAAAATCAGACTCTTAAAGTTTTTCTTGGTATTGAGAGTGTGTGGAACGCTTATTATTGTTTATCTTTACTATGGGCGGCATCAGATCCCGTAAACATGGATTTTTGGCATTCATTTCAATCTGACTGGCTCTCCGTGAGGGAGTGTCTGTGTGATTATCTGGTTGTGATTTCCAGGTAAACCTTGAGGGGAAGAGAAAATATGACTGTTTTTTTTCTGTTTGGCACCAGTGAATGGAATCATTTGGTTGCCAAACAACCCTTTCCAAAAGGAACATAAACAATATCCTGATTTTCAATGAAAGTTTAAATCACAGGATACGAAATCAGCGGCCTCTGAGAGAAGTGTTGATTTCTTTTTACTAATCTAATGAAAACAATATCTTCAGGATCTTGTCGATATTGTCGAAATGTATTTAAAAATTGCTAGAGAAAATAAAGTCTATTTTTAAATAAATAAAAAAACATGAATCGTTAAGTTTGTTAATCCCCCAATCCAGGTTTATTAGTATGGTATATTAGTATAAAAATAACAATATATTATTTAAATGGTAGTACTTACACATCACTGTAGAATTAGTTGTATTGCTCTTAATTTATGATTGTTTTACTTGAAAAAAAAAAACATTGTGTCAAACATTACAATAATATAAAATAATAAAAGAAGTAAACATTTCAGATCTGCTAAAAATGAGAATTTAAGGGAAATGTACTACAAACACTTGAGTTTTATTTTTTAGCAATACAAAATCAGTTTTTTTTCTGTTTATTTTTGTGGTGAAGACAAGGGAAGTTTATTTATATAGCACATTTCATACAAAATGGTAATTTAAAGTGCTCTACATAAAAATAATGACAATAATCACAACAATAAAAGCAAAGAATAAAAATTTTGAAATGATTTTAAAATTTTACAACAGTAAATTTTATTAAAACAGTAAAGAATAAAAGAAGATGATACATAAAATACAGTGCAATCAGTTTGGATGTAACAGTGCTCATTCAGTAAAAACACAGCTAAACAGACATGTTTTGAGTGAAATATGACTTTGTGTGTTTCACTCAGTTTAATTTGGAAATACAATCTTATTTTCTGTTGCGTGGCAAAAAAACTAATGTTACTTATTTGCTCTGTCTGTTTCATAGGAGAGAATAACATCCTGCACATAATGGTGAAGGTGGTAAAGGGCATTCGTCCAGATCTCAGCATTATTCCTCGCAGTCGTCCTCAGGCCTGCTCAAGCTTCCTGTCCCTTATGCAGAAATGCTGGGAACATTCCCCTGAAGCCAGACCCAGTTTTCAAGGTGAGTGTCTCTCACTTCGATCAAACCAGTAATGAACCTGCTGAGTCACAGGAACCAGAGTTGCATTGCAACAACAGTGATGTGACAGAATATGCCAGGCAACCATACCAATAACTTGCCACGACACAATGTGCCATTCCTGTCCTGCAGTGCATTTTTATACTGAATAGGTTTTGTAATTTCAGGAAGTAGTTCTATAAAGAGGTATGCCAGACTTTCATTAAAAAAAGGTTCACTATCATTGTTCATTGAAACATTGTTCGCTTTCTCCTACAGAGATCACTTCAGAGGCTGAGGAGTTGTGCACCAAACCTCATGACGAGTCCAGAGCTTCCGTTTCTTCAGAACCAGACTGTTCCCCTTGCCCTGCCCTAGCCTCCAGTGAACAGGTAATATCAGATGTATCGCTATGCATAAATTTAAACTAATATTTTCCATTGTCATGCTGTGTACTACGTAAAGCATTTCCAGCAAGTTATGTTCATATGAGTCATTTAGATTGACCTCCAATAAGTTTTAGACTTCCTGTCCCTCAGTTATTAGGCAACTCTTTGGTATTTGTTTGTTTTAGTCTAAGTACAAAGTGTAAATGTTTTACCAAGATGACAGTCTTTCATCAAATACAGAGAATGCCACCAAACTGCATTGCTTTAACAGAACCCCTTTGTAATTTTCTGTGTGAGCGTATAAAACTGTTTATTTTAGGAAGAATACACTGTTCTTCATTTGTCAAAATGTTACGTATTTGAATTAACTTTTTGCATCTACAGTCAGTGATTTATTCATGTATAATTCATGTGGCTCCCTCCATTGTTTCTAAAATATGAAAACTGTTTCTAATCTTCATTGTTGATGAAATGTTCTTTTACAAAGAATCTGTTCTACTTTTCTTCACATACAGACTAACAACCAAAAGCCGGTGAGGCCGAAGTCAGCCATGTTACCTGAGAAAGACTACAGCCTGTCTGAGCTGCTGTTTCAGATTGACTCCGGCTTGTCTCACAGTTTTAGCAGTATCAAAGAAGAGTCCCTTGAGAGCAAAGACAACACCAGCAAGAGACTGTCAGGCATCTCCTCCGTGGACTCGGCTTTCTCGTCCCAAGGCTCAATTACATTGTCCTTTGAAAAAGAAAATGCTGTCAATGGTAAGAGAAAAGCCACAGTAGCATCTTGCGTTTTTTCGTATAATATACATAAGGGTATTTTATTTTATTTTTGTTTCGTGTTGCTGTTTGTTTTTTCTTTTTTCTTTTATTTGTGTTGTTTTTGTTATTTTCTTTTTCTTTTTAGTTGTTTGGTTTGTTTTATTTTGAGTTTTGTTTTGTTTTGCTTTGATTTGTTTTATTTTTTGTTTGTTTTGTGTTGCTTTTTGTTTTGCTTTTTTATTTTTTATTTTACTTGTTTTGTTTATTTTGTTATTTTCTTTTTCTTTTTAGATGTTTGGTTTGTTTTATTTTGTTATTTTTGTTTTTGCTTTGCTTTGTTTTTTATTTTGTTTGAGTTTTGTTATTTGTTTTGATTTGTTTTTTTAGTTTTTTTGTTACTTGTTTTGGATTTGATTTTGCAAATATTATTGATCGTCATAGATATGCTGAGCAAAAACTTCTGATATCTGAATCTGATAATTGTAAAAGTCTAATCGGTGTGCCATAAAATTCGTTATACTCATTTTTATTATTCTTCACTGTGTTTATGTACTACTTAGACTCCAGTGAGATACAGAAGAAGAAGCTTTGTGAAGCCATTCGCACTGAGGACATTGCCAAGCTGATGAAGATCCTCCAACCACAAGATGTTGACTTGCTCTTGGAGGGCGGCAGCAACCTGCTCCACCTCGCAGTGAGTCTGGCCAATGAAGAAGCGGTTAAGTTTCTGCTACTTAGTAACTGCAACCCTAATTTGCCCAATATTCACGGAGCCACGCCCCTCCACCTGGCCGCCGAAAAGCGACTGAAGGGAGTGTCTGAGATTCTCCTGAGCCGCAAAACAACAAATGTCAACGCCAAGGACGAGGACCAGTACACACCTCTACACTTCGCAGCCCAGAACGGCGACGAGGCCCTGACCCGTTTACTCCTAGACCGCTGTGCTTCCATTAATGAAATAGATGCTCAGGGACGTACGCCAACACATATAGCCTGCCACCATGGACAGGAGAACGTGGTGAGGGTCTTGCTAAGTCGTGGAGCTGACGTCCATGTGAAAGGTAAAGATGACTGGATGGCGCTACATCTGGCTGCCTGGAAAGGCCATTTGGGAATTGTGAAGCTCCTGGTTAAGCAGGCAGGTGCCGATGTCGATGGGCAGACGTTGGATGGGCGCACTCCGCTCCATCTGGCGTCTCAAAGGGGCCAGTACCGGGTGGCACGGATCTTGGTGGAGCTCGGCGCTAACGTGCATCTCACCTCTGACGGCTTCCACACTCCGCTTCACGTGGCTGCAGAAACCGGCCACACCAGCACTTCAAGGTTGCTTGTGAAACACGGCGCCGATATCCACAGCCAGACGGCCAACGGCTGCACCGCCTTGCACCTGGCCGCACAGAAAGGCCACCTACCGACGGTAAAAATGCTTCTGGCGGAGGGTGCTGACCCTGAGATCGCCAACCACGGCCTTCGCACGGCATGTCACCTGGCTGCCGAGAGCGGCTACTGCGAGGTCCTCAAAGAGCTTCTGCAGAGCTGCCCCGACGTCGCCAACACTCAAGACCGGAATGGATTCACTCCGCTTCACCTGGCTGTACGCGGTAGCTACAAAGACGCCATCTGCGTCCTGCTCGAACGTGGAGCCGATGCAGCACCGCTGTCTCCACAGCCCATCGGAGAACATTCACTAGACTACACATCGGAATCGGAGCCAGAGAGTCCGAATCCGCTCACTCCAACAAAACGCCAGAGGAAAGTAGTCGTTCTGAAACTCACCACCCACAAAAACACTGACGGCACACTGATCCCTGTAGACTCTCTGTGTGAATCGGCACTTTGTTGAGGGTCCTAGTGGGGTTTGACCCCATGGACTTCAGGAACCCTTGCAAATATGCTCATAGACACTTTATCCCTCTTTTTTTCATTCCTACATTGTAAAAACTGACAGATGCTGGACTTGTTATCCATTGGGATTTAATGTACATATTGTAAGTTCTCATTTATCGGAATATTGACAGATATTTCCTCCAGGGTTTGGGATCTCATTTTAAGGCTTTCCTCCTTAATAATAGTTATTTTGTGATTGGAAATGCATTTATGTGTATATATAGGTACTGTAGATAGAGCCTGGATATTGTACTTCATTTCACTTCACTTGTTTTTGATGTATGTCTTTGATTTCATCGTTTTCTTCTTCTTGTTACCAGAGTGCAGTGGTGATTGATGTAGTGCAAGTAGCCCCATAATTGTTTAGACATTTCTATTTTGGCATAATATTATTAAAATAAGCTTACCCTATATCAGCTTATTATTGCACTTCAAAGCTATAATTTAAACAGAAATGGCAATGCTCTAAGGACAATTATATAATTAAAATGGTTCACTCAAAAAGAGATGTGCATTTATAGAGCCATTTGGCTTGTTCCATGGGAATGTGCCCTCAGGAGGATCACAGGTGTGGGTGGACGTATGGGGGGAGGGCTATATCCCATGTACCCTCATGTTCAGGCCACTGGCTCATTCCTGAGACCACTTTATCTTTTCATCGCTCTGTAAAACCACTGCGCCGAGCCCTGTTTTATGCCAAGGGGGCGTAGCCGTCATTACCCTTCACTGTCTGGAACAGACAGCCTCTTAATTGCTAGGTCTTTAAACTGCTGTTGAACTCTGGGTCTTTTGGATGTGATTCTGTTGCATCTGCATCTGTATAAACTAAATCTTCTGTAGCAAACCAGTCAGTAATCCAACGCCAACACCTTTTTCATGTTTTACCTTTAATTTTTTTATAAGTTGATAAAGCTGCCTTGTCATTTCCCTTTTGTACACAAAAAAGATATCGCTCATTTAGCCATAGTGTTTGCACAGTTTTATATTTGCACACTTTTATATTTGATGGAAAATTAAAGTGCATCACATATATGAAATATCTGTTGTTTGTTGTTGCATTTTTGGCTGTGAATATTGATTTTCCTAAGTCAGTCTTAATTATCTTCTTTTTCCCAAAACTCCTAAAGTGTGATCTTGATTAGAATTAACTGAATGTGCTCCATAAATGTACTTACAACCGACGAAATAGACTTGTTTTTAATGTCAGGAAGTCTGCAACGTCCATCACAGGAAAAACAACAGACATAAAACAATGGTTTACTGTTCATAAGTGTGTGACACACACTGCCACCGCCTCATTATCTTATAAAAAAGACAGCGGCGGAGCCACAATATGAAGCCTCTTCCACTTTTTTTCTTCAAAACTGGTAGGACTCGTCTGACAGGTTGTGAGATGATGATGTTTTAAAGTGCAGCCACAGGTTTGAACGTGCATGCGTACACATGAGGACATGTCCAAACATCACTCAGCTGATAGCAGAACCAGTGCTCGCTGAGAGCTGATGAATTCACTGATTTATGAGCTGCTGTCAGACATATGCGGCACACACTCACAGTTGTACTCTGTTGCTCTCATGGAAAGTTACTCTTTGACTAGCTCTGCAAACAGGAAAGAGCTGAATACAGTTACTGTTCCCCTAATCTATATCTGCTACCGTTTGTGGCCAAGGTCGCATAAAACTGTCTTTTCAGTTGAAGGTCAAGAAATATCATCAGATGTAAGCATTAGAAAAGATTAAAATTTTATAAAATAAGACTACATTGCTCTTTGAACATCATCTGGTGGTTATGTGAATCAGTATAATGCGGGGATTTTGTTCTCCATACAATAGAAATGATGAAATTCAATTCAAGTATGAAAAGCAAATTGTTAAAACAAGCTTCTGAAATGGGTGATGTCAGGGTGAGTAATAGACTGTGACGCCTTGAACATACAGGTGTTTCCTTGAGGATGTCTTGTGTGCAAGATCTGACTTGAACTGCATTCTTCTTCCTTGAATCCACAAATGAATCAACCCGATGCTCTCCTCTCCCACTCCATGCCCAACCTTGTGAAAAATAGAAGTAAAAGTGCAACTTCATAAGAACATTCTGTTTTTCTTTAAGCTTTGTAGTTTATGCATTTTGAAAAACTGTGCAGTGGGATTACATAAGTTTCTGTTTGTCAAAATAAGATGTTATTTGTTGCAATAATCGATTACTAGCCTAATTTAATTGCAAGATCTTTCTGCTTCAAAATCTTTTTATTTGCCTTTGTTAACGAAATGTCTGCAAAGAAATAAACTTTTTTAACATCTAAATTTTCACAAAAAAAAATATGTTAATGGAATGTGTTAGGTGCTGTAGAACTAGTCAGAGAAGCGCCATGTTTATTTTTTGACTTGAATGAAAACGAGGCGTTCAATGGATTGTACTATTGTTTAAAAACATACTGACATAATCTCCAGTTTTTAAAGTTGAGTGAGTTGTGAAAATTTGGCAGTGCGTGCCATTGTAAAGACTGTAAATCTTTCCCTCACAGCCTCATGGCGTCTAACTAGTCAGAAGCTTTTCACCATTAATAATCCCTTTTAGCTTTATTGCAGTACACGGTGCTGTGGCGTTAAAATAACAATACAGTATATATTCCATATAGTCTCTAAATGAATATGGGGTCATAAAAATAGCATGCATAGTAATTACACAAGGAGAAGACATTTTTAAAATAGGAAATTAAAATGATATATCGCATGTAATTCTGCAAGGCATACTGTCACGTGCACGGATGTTACAATACTGAATAGGAAAAAAGTGAATATATAGTGGTTATAGCTCCTGTCACGTGTTATGTCAGCTGTCAGATTACAATATACTGTTTGTGAATAATGTTGAGTATGAGTAAATGTTGCAGTATCTTATATGACCAGAGGTTGGTGCTCAAGCTCTGTTTATGGCTGCAGGAAGTGGCTACATTTTTTTAGGTAAAAAAAATATGCTTTTCAAACAGTAGAACATTAAGGAGCATATGCACAAAACTTAAAATGTAACAAAAAAGAATGAGTGAATTAATGAATAAACAAACAAATGGACAACACTGACAAATAAAGGAAATACAGACTAAGCCTTATCAATAGGCCTAGCATTACCAAAAATTGCTCATATTGCTTCATGAATCTGTCACATTTGTATCAGGCTCCTAATTAAACAAGGGATTTGAGAAGTGAGTCTACCTCCATCAAAAAAAAGGACAGTAGGAAGTGGCTACATGTTCATCGATGAAAAGAGTCTCTTTAATCTTTTAAATGTGCTCCTATTGTTCAAATGATTTGCCAGAATGACTCCATTAAAAACAGTTCTGCACATGGACAGAGACTCTGAATGCAGCAGGGGATTTTGTCATGAGCACTCATTCACTCTCTCTCTCACAGACAGGCTGTCTATGAGGATGACAGAGATGCAGAGTGCCAAATGAGGGCCCATGGAAACTGGCACATGATGAAAGCACAAGCCATTTCTTTTTATATCAAAGCAGGATAGAGTGACAATAATAGGATCCTCAGCAGAATAGCTGTCTTGATTAGACATTCATAAAGGCACGTGTAGCGCCATTTCAGTTATGTAAGTATTTAACTTCACAGACTTCGACGGAAGGATAGAGGGA
The DNA here is from genome assembly GCA_027422415.1 of Schizothorax lantsangensis. Classification (NCBI taxonomy): domain Eukaryota; kingdom Metazoa; phylum Chordata; class Actinopteri; order Cypriniformes; family Cyprinidae; genus Schizothorax; species Schizothorax lantsangensis. The sequence goes on along the minus strand of CM049856.1, from coordinate 20,371,319 downwards.
CAGAGAAGGATAGCGGTCTTGGTAATTAATTAATAGTGAGAAAGTTATGTTTCAGACAAAAAGTGACTATTTTTGTTCACCAACGAAAATACTTTAAAAAGAAGCTAAAACATTAAACTTGTCAAGAAACTGAACAAAGCTGATCTAAAACAACGTAAAAGTGGAGCGTAGCCACTGAGATTCCGCTTTGCATCTCTCGCATTGTCTGTTTTCATATTTAATAATAATGAATGGCAGCACTCTTTGAATGCTGCACTTTGTATAATCGTTATATAATTTAAATTATGTGTGCTTTTTCCTTCCTTTTTCCAGTAACTCACTGTCAAGTAAACCTAATTCTATGTTGAGGAAAATGGAGTAGGTAATTAACAAATATCTAAAGTCATCAGTATATACAAAAAATATATAAATCCCCTCTGTTACCCTCACCCACCCTCTCTGAACTATGAAGGTATTGACTAGCCTATCCACTCTGCTTGGTGGACAACGTGCCAAGCGCAAGCAAAATCACAGAACCAATCAGAGTCACGAATCCATAGCACGTGATCGAACATGGCTGGATTACTAGAGTGGCTTCTGTTAGCGTGTTCTTTGTCGTTGCTGTACTTGTAGCTGCTTGCAGTCCGCTTCAATAACAATACCCGCCGCTCTACCAGCGTGGCTTACCTCTAAGGTCAGCCAATTTCCCTGTGTTTCTCTCTGGATTGTGTTGAAATTTCTTCTGACAACGTAACGAATAAGGTAATAAACGTCGATAACGTCTGTAGGTGTCGTCTGTTTTTCGAGAAGGCGACGTTTTCAGGGGATTTTTTATTATGAGAAATAGGTTAACGTTACACAGCTAGATAACGGTTCTACGCTGTTCTCTCGGCGTCGTTATATTTCAACACGAAATGTCTTGAAAACTGGTGTTTTAAGTATTTTGACATCTAATAGTGTGTTAATAAGGCTTTCGGTCAACAGGTATATCAAAATGTGTGTGTGTTTAAGTAGTGAAAATCCTCAAGCTTTGTTGTTGTTAGGTTAACTTCTGTCCACTGTAATCTGATTATGATGCTCTTTCTTACCAAATAATGTTAACTTTTATAGTTTTAAACTGGTATAAAAGCCACCTAAAATATGTTGGTAGCTTGTTGCTTTAAATGTTAAATCTACATATCAAGCGTTGGTTTGGTCCAACTAATATGTTGCTTTTTAGTTTAAGTGATGTGTTTACTTGCAGCAATTAACAAATGACATAAATACAAACACATTCACAAAATGTTTTGTAATTTTAGGACAACATGAACCAATTACCTTAAGTAAAGAATCACACTGGCTGTGTCTCAGAGTAGTATGCTGACTAACTAGACAACATTTGTGGTCATCGTTTGCACGTGCAGCACTTCGAGCTGACTAGGCAGCACACTAAGTTTTGAGACACAACCACACTGTCTTGTTCTTAGGTTGGTCTGTTTCATCTGTTTGTGGTATAGGCCTAAACAAAGAGCTAGAAAGAAGTATTTGATCTCAAGGAAACGGTATTTAAAAGGGGATCATCAGTCTATTTTAGCTTGTTTGGACCTGTTGAAAAGTATGGGAAAATACCAGGGAATTTTAAAGGCTTGGGAGGTGATTAAATCTTAAAAGTTGTGCAAGTGTCTGAAGTGAACGTAATTATGTTCTGCTCTAAAACACTTAATTGAATAAATATTACTGAAATGTATAACTATGGTATTGCCCATTGAAGCCCACTTCTGCTACTGAAGAGAAAAAAAAAAAAATGCTGTTCTGGGGCCTGTTTCATAAAACTAGTTTACCAAATAAACCAATAGGAACGCATCGATATTACCACGGACTCTCTCACATACAATTAGTTGACTTTATTATCAGTCCAAAAATAAAAGTATACAGAAAATACACCTTAAATAATCAAATAAATAACAATTAGGCTACAACCAACTGTATTTAATGTATTGTGCCCAAAATGTAGGCTAATGACATTTTAACATAGTTGCTACTTGCGCATTCAGTTGATCAGCAGTTTCTATCCATGCAGCCTTTCTCTCTGAATTTATGACAGCTGTACCTTTTATGGTTATTAGAACATTAAAACATTACAATCTAAAATGGCTCTTTAAAGCATTAAAAACACTAAATTAAAAATTTAAAATCACTAAATTAAAATAAATAATAGAAATCAGACTACATTTTAACTGATAAAAGGAACACACATTTAACTCATTTGAGCAAGTATGGCTGTATTAGCCAGCTTACATTTGATTTACAGTTACTGCTATCATAAAAATACACTTATATGTAGGATTAAAATGCTGTGTCACATTTAATATCCAACATCAAATATTTTATTCTATTCTGAATTCTTGCGCTATTATTCTATTCTACTCCGTCTGTTGTGCGCATGCGCGCAGCAGCGCTCGTTCGCTCGCGTAAGCCTCGCCCACTCCTGACAGCAAAATTGATATATTTGTATGATTTTCTAACATTTACAGATGAAAAATATACCTGTGACGTATCAGTTATGCACTGAGGAAAACACGACGTCTCAAATGCATTAAACAGCACAAATATTCGTTGTTTGCCATGGTGGATCGATTTGATCCATGATCGACATTAAGGGCTGTTTAAGAATAAGCGTGCACATCAAATCATCCTGACTCATGGAACCTGGATCGAATTAGTGAGACTGCGTGAACTTGAATTGTCGTTTATGAAACCGCTTTAGTCCCGATTGATTTGTTAGGTTATTTCAAGTCAGGTTTTGGACTTTAATCCCCGCTTTTCTTAGCGTCTTTTATGAAACAGCCCCCAGGTTCAGTTTTTTTTCTCTGAATTCTGAATTTACATCTTGTAATTGTTTTTTTTTTCTTCGCCACATACCAAAAATGGTCATCTCAGATTTTTGACTTTGATTCCTTGCAATTGTGATTTTATATTTTTTTCAGAATTGTGAGTGGAAAAAGTTGCAATTAACTTTTATTTTTATAAACTTAAAAAAAATAATTATATATACTATTAAAAATTACATACACACACAAACATAGCACACATTTAAAATTGTATATATATTTTTAATATTAGTTTTATTTTTTTTCTGGATTTGTTTACAGTATGAAATAGTTTTACAGTATGAAATAGATCTGCAGTAGCAGATCGTGGTTTGGCTGTGATGGACAGACTTTTGTCTATCTCCAGATTGTAACTGAATTTGGCCACTCAACAGGCTGTGACATTCTGGAAGGGGGCTTTATGTAAGACTTGAGCAAAGGTAATTTAGTTGTGTAAACACTGGACTCTAGAGTCCTTTGGCTTCATAAGAATCCAAGCGGGTCCCATGAAAGATACTGTTGTAAAACTGGGCATAATAAAGTGCAGAAGCTCAGCGGCTTCTAACACCCGTTGTGTTCTGAATGTTTTCTCATCTGTTTTGTTAATCTGATTGTGTCTGAGCATGTTTTTCTCCTTATCTTGATATTGCATTGTTTATATGGGGCAAAAACCTTCTCTGCATTCTTGCTTATGGTGTAATCTTTTACTGGGAACTTAATTTTGAATCACCCATTTATACAGAAGTAAAAATATCATGGTTGAAACATGATTAAGGGATCTGGTTGGTAGCTATTGATTGTCCGTTGCATATGTATCAATATCAATAGAAGCTTCAGTGAGATTAAAATTTATTGAATAGCTGTTTGTTCTGTTTGCTTTGCAGTAACACCATGGAGGAAGAGGAGCACTTTGTGAACATAGACCTGAACGATGACAACATCTGCAGCGTCTGCAAACTAGAGACGGACACAGGAACACTTTCCTTCTGCCATGTGTGCTTTGAACTGAGCATAGATGGTAAGAATGTTTTTTTTTTTTTTTTTTTTTTAAAGCAGGTAAAAGCATTTTAATGTCCTCAGCTTGCCAGTTCTTGGTCAGATTATGCTAATTATAAATGAGTAAAACCTCTTTCTCCATCCTCCCATCCATATCCCCCTCATTCATGTATTAGCAAGCACTCTGTTCCTCTGCTCAAAAAATGAACTGGAGCGTTTGAAGTGCCACTTTGGCATCTAATTAACGTTCATCTTATTAAGGGTAGACTAGAGTTTCCTGAGGGGCCTCATTGGAGCGGCTCTTTTGTTCTGTGCAGCTGTCATTTTTTGCACTGAACCTTCCCCAAAAGAGCACTTAGTATTTCAAACGGTTTTATATCATCATGGCAGAAAGTAGGCATCTTGGGCGTAAAGAATTTTCGCTGGAATCGCATCCTTTGTAGGGAATGTTCTGTGGCGGTTGCTTCGGGTTACATGATTTTCAGGTTTCAGAGTTTGGAAGGAATGGCTAAATAGGAAGTTTTCAATTGTAGATGAAGATTCTGAGGTTTGGGAACACAGTTGGTCATTAATTAGAATGTAAAATGTAATTAAATTAAGCATGAAAGCATTGATTATCCCATTTTTTTTTTTAATACTGTACACTATTGTCATGATTCCTAAATTCCCTTTTTGAATTTATACAAATGCATTTAGAGTTTTAGAAAATATGACACTTATTAGTTATCAAATGTAACATGAAAATAATTATCGTCTCATAGGTATCGGCCAAAATTGTAATATCAGTGGATCTGTATTTGTGGCTTTATTTTCTAGCATTGATTGTGTTACGTCCTGCCAGTAAAGGCCTGTGCGTTCATTCTGTGGTTGTGTTGGGTCAATGGTCAATCTAGGTCAGGTTATCAAAGCATGACTAGTGGATTCTATTACATACTGGGAAACTATGCATAAAGACCTCTGCATTTGTAATGTTAGGTGTTTGTCTGCTGGAAGCCTTGTTGAATTGTGTAACACAGTGTGGCGTACAAGCATTGTCTCCTGAGAATGTCACATGCCACTTTAAAAACAAACATTCTTTTTTTTCTGTACCTCCCTTCCTCTATTGATTCGGTTTATTTTTGCGTTCCTATACCTTGACCTTCAAAAGCAAAGCTGAATTTTCAACCGCATGATCTGGATGGTTTCAAAAGTTAGGGATCATTCAGCCAGACTGTTTTTTTTGCAAATGCATTTTTATCTGCTTATCTGTGACACGCATAATCTCAGTTTATGAAGCGTCTGGATTTGAGCTGGAGAAGAAAGCAACCGTGACTCCAGCGAAGAGCTGGGTCCGCTCACAAATTAGACACACTGAATATTCATGCCTGCGATAGAAGGTTGCCGCTCTTGAATATTTAACAGAAGAGCGCATGAGAGATCTGTCCAGGCAGCCCACAGTCGCCCAGCCACCAGGCAGCTGTATGTCACAAGTGATTCACCACAGCACTCGGCCTGAACGCCGGAGTGTTGCACAACAGCACTTGTGGCCCCGTGAGGGGGCATTGACAAGCCTGTGGTCGCTCAGCACTCGCTCACAGGTCTTCCTCTGCTGATTGGCTGTTGGCCACCGAGTTACACTCTTTCCACTAACAATACACTCCAATGTTCTCGGCGTGGTTAAACAAGAACAAGCTGACTGTGCATGTTTAGACCTGAATGCTCAATTGCCCTCACCTGCTCGCACACCTGTGTACCCTCAAAAAACATTGTAACTGAAAGTAACCAAACTCGTTAGTTTGTCATTCACATATTTTTTTTTTTCATTAGTCAAACTGGTTCCATTTGTCCACATCTAGTTTTCTTTGGATGGCCCAACTGATGATATTTGAGGTCTGTTGTTCCAAATTTTTTGTGTTGGTTGCAGAAGCGGTACTTGCTGTGGCTATTTTTATCATATGTCGCCAGGTGGGCGGTTCTGCTTTTTCGGTTTCCTCAAAGCAGTTTCTCCAAGCACAGAAAGAGAGAGAGAAAGGACGACCGAGGCTGTAATGTCTGTGCATGCATGTTGAGAACACACAGGAAGTCACTTGCAGAGTTAAACATGTCCTCCAGCTAGGGGTGTGCGATATATATCGTCTGCGATAATATCGTAATTGTTGTTTTAACGATGTGCAATTTGACATTATCGAGTATTTTGCAAAAACCAAACAGAACACCTACGGAGTGCACGCTTGCAGTACGTGCTGAAGTCTAGACTAGAGCACGTGTGCATTTAGAGTGCGTTCTTTCACTGCATGATTCAGTCTAATAAAATGCATTAAGAATGATCACAAAATTCAAGATATGGGGGCAGAAAATACATATATATATTTCATATGGTTAAAATCACATGAAGAGTGCGGTTTTTTTTCTTCAAAAATAAGCATGATTACAAATGTGATATTGATTTTATACAACAGTTCAATAAACAATAAGTTAATATTATATTAAGAGACTTACGTTTTAGAGACCATATTGCCTGTTTCTGCTCCATTTCGCCAACAAAAAAATAATTCCAAACATCCACAGCACTGTTTTGCTTCTCTGAGCAACATGAAGATGTTGTTTCGTTCCTGAATGAATCAACCGTTTAAATGATTCGGTTCAGTCACAATGACTCACTTGTTAACAGTGACTTGCTGCCACCTACTGGTGGTTTTAATTTCACATTCAAAGTATCTGTTCATTTTAAAATAATTTCAAATATCAGTATTCAGTGTTTTATGTTTAAAATATCAAAACATTCTGCATTTGTAACTGCAGGTTAAAGCACTCCATGCCAGTTAAACAGTGTGTAAATACATCTAAATGCCACTTCAGATGCAAATTCTGCAAAGATTAATTTTGTTGATACTGGTTTCATTTGTTTGGAAACAGCCTAAATGTCTTATTATTCTAATTGACTGATTAAATGTAACAATTTGATTCAAAAGATGCACACTTTTAGAAAAAATGGCTTTATTAAAGGTAAAATTGCCCATAAAAGGTAAAAATGAATTTAAACTTAAATTAAAAGATTAATTTCTATCACTGATGTGAACTGACCACACAGAATATGAAGAATATCAAAAACTGCAGCTGTCCACGGTAGACAGATATCAGCACAATAACACACTCTGCAAAATATCGTCTAATTATCATTATCGAAAAAATCCAAAAAAATATCGAGATATCATTTTCTTTCAATATCGCACACCCCTACCTCCAGCACTCAAAGAAGCAGAGAGAAATATTAAGAGAGACACACACTCAAAAGAAAAGAATGGGGCAGACTGCAGTACACAATGTACACCCTGAGATTTACTTCTTGGATGGTTATACAAAGGTCTTGTGTTTGAAAATTGATGCCTGTATTGCTGCAATTTTTTTCTTATGTAAGAAATAACTGCAGCAGCCAGTTAATCATTTTAACAACACTCTGATTCATGCTGTCTGGAGCTGATGGAATAGCTTGGGAAATGTTTCATGGGGGTTTGACTTCTGAAGGTCAGTTGCTTGCTTTGAATTATAGTGACAGTTTATGTGGTTTATTGCATGATATAGAGTGTTACATGTGTTTGCTTTAGTTTTAGAGTTATATGAAACTGAAGTGACGTGTGGCCAAGTATGGTGACCCATACTCGGAGTTTGTGCTCTGCATTTAACCCATCCAATTGCACACACACACAGCAGTGACACACACACACACACCCGGAGCAGTGGGGGGTTCGGTGCCTTGCTCAAGGGTCTCACCTCAGTCGTGGTATTGAAGGTGGAGAGAGTGCTGGTTATTCACTCCCAAGACCTGAGACTCGAACCTGCGATCTTCGGGTTACAAGTCTGACACACTATCCATTAGGACACGACTGCCCCACATTTTATTACACAATTAGCAAAAGTTCTGGTGTTAATGGTAGACAATACCTTATTACGTTTTTATGATTTTATATATACATAGACTGCTTTTCAAAAATGTGGGGTCTCTGAGAGGTTTTTGAAAAGTCTCTTATTCTCACCCAGGCTGCATTTATTTGATAAAGTAATATTGTTAATAGGGCTGGACAATTAATTGAAAAGAAATCGAAGCCGACATTCAGAACCTCTATCCGACGTAATTTTCCCTTGTCGATTATTTAGTTTTTTTTAAATCCTATTAATACTTTCCCCTTAAAAACATACTACCATAGTAGGCGCTATACAGATGTGACTGTTGCGCTCGTGTATTTTGCGGTGTCTCAATATGTAATATAAGCACATGAGTGCTCAAAATACCCCACAGCATTTATTATATAATTTTGTGTTAATGCTGTTTTCGTGCGTGAAGAATTTAAAGGAGACATATTATGCCCCTTTTTACAATATGTAATTTAAGTCTCAGGTGTCCCCAGAATGTATCTGTGAAGTTTCAGCTCAAAATACCCCACAGATCATTTATTATATAATTTTGAAAATGCCTATTTTGAGTGGAAGCAGAAACATGCTGTTTTCGTGCGTGTCTCTTTAAATGCAAATGAGCTACTGCTCCAAGCCCCCTTTTCCAGAATAGAGCTGCGCCATTACAGCTCATACCTGCTAAAAACATGTTTTGGTTCTGATTATCATGTTTATCGCACTGAAATCATGCGTTTTAAACCATATTAGTTTAAACCTCTGATATACGTAAACTTCTGATATACAGTTTTCTGAGTGCACCCATCCGAAGCACACTTACAGAAAGCGGCTGTCACACACTGCATGCGAGTACTGAACTAAGTTGTCATTCACACACAGGTTTACGTTAAAAACACACGAGTTACAAAAGCAGTTGGTAATGTCTGTGAAGGTAAACAGCTGGGAAATAAATCGCATGTTTATTTTAGATCTGTGTGGCAGTACAAAAATACAACCCTGCCCTCTACTCAATATTCCGTTTCAGTTGGAAATACGTCACCATACTGAAAGTCGGCAGCAACTTCCGGTTCACGCGGACTTTAAACATACAGAGTGATAGGACAAGATCACTGAGACAGTGCCCTGCTCTTTCTCTTAATCAGCAGTGCTCTATTTACATTCATTATTTAAAACATTTGTTTACAGGAGATGCAAGTTATTATTTTCTACTATTCACATGACCATATATAAAATGTATTTCGTTTGCAAGAGATGCTGGTTATTTTCTACTTTTGATATGGCAATATTCATATTTGTTTGCAAAAAAATAAAAGATTAGAAATGCACTCTTTCATTAGAAACAAAATATCCCACCTTTAATATTTGAGTATATTTACAGTACATTTACATTTAGTCATTTAGCAGACGCTTTTATCCAAAGAGACTTACAAATGAGGACAATAGAAGCAATCAAAACCAACAAAAGAGCAACAACATGCAAGTGCTATTATAAGTCTCGGTTAGCCTAACGCAGTACACGTAGCAAGGTTTTTTTTTTTTTAAGAAACAAGTACACTGTTAAAAAAAAAAAAAAGTTGAGCCAACTTAAAAGTTTAAAGCAACCAGCTTCAGCAGATTTTTGAGTTTTCTCAACTTATTTTTTAGGAAATTTCTCAACGTTTTGTTGTATAAACTTAACGAGAAGTTGAGAACTCAAAAATCTGCTGAAGCTGGTTGCCTTAAACTTTTAAGTTTGCCCAACATTTTATATTTTACAGTGTAGATGGAATAGAAAAAAGAAAGTTAGTGTTAGTTTTTCAAGAAAAGCTAGCAGGTAGAGAATAAATATGCAATTGATAGAGGGCCAAGTGTTTTTTTTTATTTTTTTATAAAAAGACAGATAGATCAAATAGAATTAGAATAGAGAGTGCTAGAGTTAGAGGGTCAAATAAAGATGGAAGAGATGTGTTTTTAGCCGTTTCTTGAAGATGGCTAAGGACTCAGCTGCTCAGATTGAGTTGGGCAGGTCATTCCACCAGGTGGGAACAATTAATGAAAAAGTCTGTGAAAGTGATTTTGTGCCTCTTTGGGATGGCACAATAATGCGTCGTTCACTTGCAGAATGCAAGCTTCTAGAGGGCACATAGGTCTGAAGTACTGAATTTAGGTAAAGAGGTGCAGAGCCAGAGGTGGTTTTGTAGGCAAACCTTAATGCCTTGAATTTTATGCGAGCAGCTATTGGTAGCCAGTGCAAATTGATGAACAGAGGTGTGACATGCATTCTTTTCGGCTCATTAAAGATTAATCTTGCAGCTGCATTTTGGATTAATTGTAGAGGTTTGATGGAATTGGCTGGAAGACCTGCCAAGAGAGCATTACAATAGTCAAGTCTGGACAGAACAAGAGCTTGAACAAGGAGTTGTGTTGCATGTTCCGAAGGAAAGGGCCTGATCTTCCTAATATTGTATAAAGCAAATCTGCAGGACCGGGCAGTTTACAGTACAAACCTTTAATGAACTATGAGGGCAAAAAAAAAAAACTAAATAAATTACTTAATTAATCATTCAGAAATCGTAACTGAGGTAAAGTTTTCAATTAATCAAGGTTTTGATTTTAGGTCATATTTCCCAGCCCTAACTGAAATATTATTACAATTTAAATGAACTGTGCTGAATTATCCGGATCATTACTCCGGTTTTCAGTGTCACATGATCCTTTAGAAATCATTCAAATATGCTGATTAGGTGCTTAAACATTTCTTGTTATTTCAGGATTGTTTGATGAATAGGAAGTTCAAAAGAACACAAAGAACATTTATTTGAAGTATAATTTTATTTTTAATATTTTAAATAGTCTATTGTCACTTTTGATCAGTTGAATTTGTCCTTGCTGAGTAAAAATATTAATTTCCTACAAACAAACAGCAAAAATTCTTACAGCCTCCAAATTTTGGCTTATACAGAATATAATTTCTAGTGGCTAGGGTGTTGCATACTGGCTAAGTCAAACAAACCCAAGATCCCAAGTCTCTGATATTCTTGTCTCTTGATATATCTCTGGTCCCACCGTTAATTAGAGTCTATGGGATTTGTTTTCCTCGCCAGGTCTGGTGTCAGATTGTGTAGCCAAGTAATAACTCATCTCTCCTCAACAAGCTGTACGACTTAGGAAGATATCGTTTTTGTATTGTCAAGGCCATTCCTCTTAATGGTTTTATTTTTATCGCACTTTTGTGTTAGTCTCTGCCCACTCTTCTTTTCTACTGGCCCTGAAAGACCTTGATGGCTGGCTGGTTTCTTGCTCCGCCGAGCACACTTACGCAGGACTAACAGTTTCCCCGCAGCAGACACAGGCCGTCTCTCATCCTCTTACGTAAGAGCAGTGGAATGTGAGCTTGTGTACATCAGCCGAGTGAATGGCTGGATATCCGAATATTCCAGACACTTGGAGTGCAGCACAAATACAATGCTGAACCACTATGTACTGGTGTGCTCGAGTTACTATATATTTTTTTCGGTGCTCACATTTGTTTTTGACTGATGGATGTAATATAGTACACTAGTGTGACCTTTTGACCCTGAATGTGCAAAGCTCTCTGATAATCAGTGAATGCAGTCTGCATGGTGGATGAGAGCAAATTTGCTGACTGCGCTTCCCTTGCCCAGCGAGCTTTCCATTTCAGTAATGCTTCTCCATGCTCCAGAGTCATCGGAGGCTTTCAGCAATATTTCGATCCTTTGAAATGGAAGCATTAGGGAAAACACATCCCCATAGGTAATGTAGGGTTTCAGTATTATGCTGTATTACCTTCATAAATTGCCTCTCAGCAGGTTTATTCCAGGATATGCACACATGGGAGATGTTTTGCACTGCTCTTGTTTGCATGCTGGTTGGTCTACTTTCTTAAAATAATTTATCAATGTAAAGTTCACTGTTGAACTCAACCTTTGTGTTCTTTCTCTTTAATGCAGGTGAATGCTGTGCATTGTAATGCCTTTAGCCGTCTTGTGTTTGGATGCTTGGACTGGCCTTTATGTAGAGCCCTATAAATTAGTTTTTCCCAAATTCACTGTTTTCTGTTTTAATTTCCTGGATTCCATTTTAATGGATACATTTAAATTTTTCATTTTTTTAGACCCCTATGAAATGCATTTTATTTTTCCAAAATTCAGTGTTTTTTAGGATCCAGCTTTAATGATTTAATAATTTTTTTGTTATCAAAAAGCAAGTCTAATTATTTGAATTCATAAAACGTAAGTTCCTAAAACTAACAATATTCATTTTTACAATAATAGGTCCCTATAAAATGTCGTCTTTTCAGAAATTCTGTTGTCTTTTTAAAAATTTCTGTTTTATGATTTATTATAAATGTATTATTTAAAATGGTGGTAATCAAAATAATATTTTAAAGTGTAATCAAATAAAAACATAACAGTACCTTTTAAGTGCTTTTAGTGTTAAAATTTTAAACATGGAAAACAATTGTGTAATTTCTTAAAGTTTTAATACTTTTATTATTATTACTACTACTTTGAAAAGTTCTACTGTATTCAATGGTATATACTGTCATAATTTCTTCAAGTTTAACCAAATGTTTATTTTGACAGGTTGTTGTGAAGATCTTTGAGTTTCTGTGTGTAGGTCTGTCTGAAATGAAAATAGTTTTTATCCTATGAAATGGTGAAATGCTCGTGAAGTGACTCTCAGAGCAGCTCTGGAGATTAACTTTGTCCTCATGTAGTGAGACAGCAGTTGCGTCACGCATGCATGGTTATTGCAGTAGAGGAAACTGTGGCACTCATTCACACAGAGAACATGCAGATTTCATGTTTAAATAGCCATCTCTTTGATTCATCCAAAATGTGCCAAACTGTAAATTCCAAATTTATGACTGGATTCTGTCTGTGTTTTTTGCATCATGGAAATCATGAGGCCCTAATTTTATGGTTATGGTTGAGCATGCTAGAGGATTATAATCCAAATTCAAGGGATAGGTTTTACTCCAGTCTGATCAGTAGTGGTTGATTGCTTCTGTAGGAGTGAGTTGATATATGGACAGCTCTATTTATTTTGCTGTGGGTGCACGTGAAGCCACAATGTCAATCAGTGCAGCTGTTGACCGTGCTCCGGTTTTAACCATGAGGTGCTCTTTTGGGCACAGCGGTCCTACTATTACCCCACGTCCCCATTCCCAGCATACTACACACACACACACACACACACACACACTGAAGTGTGTCAAGGATCCAGTGTCCTTACTTCATGTAAGGATGCAAAAACCAGAAGTAGCCTACATGGTTATGAATTAACCCGCATGAGATGGGAAGAACAGACTGAATCAGTGGCTGAATCATTTCATTTGAAGAATTGAAACGTTTCTCAATAAATTACCATCAAACTGAGCACACATTATTATAGGAAACGCTGAACAAAGTGTGCATTGAATTGCAATGTACATGTTGTACATCTCGATTAGTTTGAAGGCTGTTTGACATCATTTAATTTTCTGTTTATCTAAAGTGGGAAATAACAGTGAGTGGAATGATGATTTAATGGAACAATGAAAAGGCAAATTACATAGATTGCACTTGATAAGATTACCGTTTCCATGACAGCGACCCCCACTTTCACCCTTGGCAAATCGGCTAATCTCTGAGGTGCTGTTTTCGCCACAGTAGTAGTAACATGGATTACAAGGCTTCTTTTCTTCTCTCTTGTCTTGTCTCAAACTGTTCTTGTCGTTCGTACCGAGAGCCACTTACTTGTTGTTGAGGCCAGAGTGTTACACAAGCGTCATTGAGTATTTCATCACTACAGGGTTTGATTCAGAACAGTTCTTCCTCTGTCTGCTTTCAGACATCAGCTAGATATGGAAATCAGCTATTTGCAAGTTGACACAGATTTCATGTTTTGACTACTACTTTTTTTTTTTTTTTTTTTAAGGTGCTGTCTGAGGCAAATCTCATATTTTTTTCCAGTAAAACTTTATGAATTTAATGTTGCCATTGAGTTACATTTTTATAGCTTTTATATTTTTCCTCAAATTATCTAACCTAGCATTATTCTGTTACATTTTTTACAATTATTTTAATGTAATATTAAAATATTTTTTTACATTCAACTATGCATTACTATATATTTATTTCTCTCTCTGAAACAGTCCAGTGATGACTATAGAGAAAATGAAATCAGAGAAGGTTGCATTTAAAATCTCTCCATGTATCAGTCACACACTTTTTCAGGGTTTTGCATTTGCTTGGCTTGGTATCCCACAGTGGTGAGTTGATTTCTGGGTCGTATTGGGTTATGGTAATCCTGGGAGACATTGCGTTCAGAAAAGTGTAGTTAAAATGCTCCCGAACTCCTTGTGCGCACATTCACTCTCAGAGACCGTGTGTGTGTGTGTGTGTGTGTGCTGTTCTAACCTTCAGTACCTCTATTTATAATCGCACTCTACAGTGCGCTTTCCTGTTATTCAGACTTTGCTGTGAAGTGCAGGAAATTGGTTTATCGTAAGACGGTGAATGAATTTGGCTTTTGCCTTTTCTCAGCTGTGAGCTGCTTTGGTTAAGAAAAGCACAGTGAGTCAAGCCTAAGCAGATACCCGAAGTCTTGAGTTTAGTGGTACATTGCGTGCAGACATTACTGGAAACAAACGGTGTATGTGGTGAGGGCTTCTCAGTTCACAATAACCTTGAAGCAGTGTGAAGGAAAATGAAGCCGCCAGTGCTGACTAATCCGCTGCTTCATATCAGTGTGTTCTTAAAGGGAAAGTTTAGTTGATAATGAAAATCTGTCATCATTCTCACCCTCATGTCGTTCCAAACTTGTATGACTTTCTTTGGAACACAGTACAGTAAAACACTGTACAATGGAAGTCAGTAGGCTCCAAAACTACGCTTGACCTCATTGACTTCCATTGTATGGACACTGAGACATTTTTGAAAATGTTTATTTTTTTAAATTGTCTTCCTGGACTGGATCAAGACAGTGAGGTGAACTCTGGAACCAGACCCGTGTGATTTGAGGAGAGATCATTCAGAGTGGCTCTGTACTGGATGAAGTGATTAATTAAATCGGCTAATTTGGCTTTGAAATGGTTTAAATGATTCACTGAAAAGAGCCGACTCACCAGAATCATTTGTTCATGAATTGGACATTACTGCTGCACTACCATTTCAAAGTTTGGGGTCAGTCATTTTTTTTCTTTCTTTTTTTTTGGAAGAAATGTGTTCAGTTATTCAGTGTGTCAAATTGATAAAAAAGTGATAGTAAAGACTTTTGAATGGCAGTGTATGTACAAACAAGTTACAAGCAATAGTACAAGTAAATACTAAAATAAAGATGCAAATGAAATGAATAGGGCTTTAAGTTTTTTGGTCCTGGGCCATTATACAGTCCTTAATGCCGAACCCTGATTTGTGTCCCACTGAAGAAAGTTAGTTATAAAGTTTGGAACAACATGAGAGAGTGTGGCAGAATTTTCAGTTTTTCCTTTTAAGAGTAAATGAGTGTCTGTGTCTCTCTCTCTCTCTCTCATATATATATATATATATATGCCGCAACAGTCTCTGATGCTGGCTGCTGTGCGGCATGATTAGAACTCAAAACATGTTTGAACAAAACTGAGCTCCGACATAAATGGCACATCCTAATGCAAAACCAACACACAAAGGCACCCAGCAGCACTCGTTCTGTGCCTGTGTGTTTTATTTGTTCTTGGCCTAGTTTGAGTTACAGGCAAAGATGTGTTTTTAATCTGCTCAACAAGGACCCAAAACAGGAAGTGATGTTTTCATGTGCTGATTTGCTCAAAGATGGAGTGATTTATAGTTGCAGCTGTTCAAAGCGTGTCAGAGTTCAGTATTACAGTGTTGTTAGGGGCTGAAGGACTAATTAAGGATGGAAAGCTGATCTTGGATCAGATTAAATTTGTAGGGGAGAGTGTGTTAAGATGGGTCACTTATGTCATGTGGCCCATTATATACTACTGAAGAAGACCAATTTTTGATCATTTTTAGCATTTAAAAGTACATTTTATACATTTAAACACTTATTGCAGGTAAAAAGTATTTTGTCAAAGCAAATTTATCCAAATGTCAGTAAGATAATGTTACAAAATATTATTTCAAATAAATGCTGTTATTTTAATGTTCTACTCCTCAAATAATCCTGACAAAAAGGTGGTTTTCACAAAAATATTAAGCAGCACAACTGTGACATTGATAATAACAACACTAAATCAGCATATTAGAATGATTTCTAAAGGATCATATAACACTGGAGGAATGATTGTGGAAAATTTTGCTTTGCCATCACAAAAGTAAAGGACATTTTAAAATATAAAAATAGAGTACAGTTGTTTTAATTTGTAATAATATTTCACAATATTTTAACTGTATTTTTATCAAATTAAAAAAATCTTTTAGACCTGAAGCCCAAACAAAGTATGTAAAATATTGTAAATTATTTGGTAGAATATTAGTCTTCAGTTATTACAATGACAATTTTTTTTCGAAGTTGTGGCTGTGAAATAAAATGACAGATTTGTCGGGGTAAGCTGTGTCAGTGGTTCCAGTAATAGTGAGAATGTTCAAAAGATATGCGTTCTTACAAATTACATTTTATAAAATGTTAAACTATTTCACCATTTTAAAACATTCTGAATATTAAACCTTTTACTGGCTAGATTATGAAAATGTGACTAAGTGGATTTTTTTCCCCCTCTCCCTCTTTTCATTTAACTTAATAGCAGACATCCTGAAATATATTTAGGCATATTAATTTAACCTGCCTCATTTCTCCTTGCCTAAAGGATGAAGTAAAATGTGGCACACTCACTCTCCCCTATCGACAGTATAAATAGTCTTTCACTTATTTCTTTGGCTTTCATTTGTTTCTCTCGATTATTTCAATATGAGCAGTTTGAGCGTTTTCATATTCTGGAAGCTAAGAGATTTCACTTAATTCCTAAATAAATGTAAGATTTGGACATTTTGTTATCTTTTAGATGATATATTTATTTAGGCCGCTCAGTCAAATCTGCATAGTTTTGTGGTTGTACTGAGCCGTTATTTATGTTTTTGTCTCACACACGCCTGCAAACACAAATAAATAATGATACAAACCATTTCACTTTTTTATGGTCTTGGTAGTCGTATGCAATACCACTTGCATCTTGACCTTTTATTGTATTTGATAGCATTTTTACCATGTTTGGCTCATAACAGTGAATTGCAAATATCCTCTTTTGTGTTTTATACCAGGTGTATCCAGCGCCACCCTGCTGCACTCCAAATCGTTACGTGGGCATAGAGACTGCTTTGAAAAGTATCATCTCATCGCCAACCAGAAGCTCTCCCGCGCCAAGGCCTCCCACAGCGCGTACGAGGGTGTGAAGCGGGCTCTGAGCCAGCGAATCAACCGCATTATACAGTACGCCCAGAACAGAGACTCCATAACCGCGGAGACACCCGGGCGCTGGGGGGCCAAACAGATTCTGTGTCACACTCCGCAGGGCGGCAGGAAACTCGTGCCCCAGTCCGATGCCCAGGTTCCCCGTTACGCCCCACGATGGGCGGAAGAGACGTCGATGGCGGAGTCAGAGTATGGGAAAACCATGCTGGACTGTCACTCTGCCGAGGAGCTCGGTCTCGGCCTGCTGCAGGGATCACACCAGGGACTGTGGGCTGGAGAGAGACACCACCCACGAGAACAGCAGAACCGAGAGCAGAGAGACACAGCCAGACAGAGGAGACACACGGGACACAGTCGAGAAGAGCGTGAGTGTTCATGATATACTGTACGTTAGCACTCAAACGTGTGGGGGTCAGTGTTTTGTTTTTTTAAAGAAATTTAACGTTTTAATCATTAAAATGATTAAAAGTTACAGTAATGAGACAAATGTTACAAAAGATTTTTATTCCAAATAAATTGTTCCTTTGAACTTTGTTCATCAAAGAATCCTGAAAATCAATCACAGTTTCTTCGAAAATATCAAGCAGCACAACTGTTTTTAACATTAATGATTTAAAAAATGTTTCTTGAGCACTAAATAGTATATTAGAATGTTTTCTGAAGGATCATGTCATGTGACGTTGAAGACTGGAGTAATGGCTGCTAAAAATTCAGCTTTACCATCACAGGAATAAACTACCTTTTAAAATATATTCAAAGAGAAAACGGTTATTTTAAAGGGGTCCTATTATGCTCTTTTACAAAGTCTTGATTTTGTTTTGGGGGTGTACTAGAACATGCTCTCATGCTTGGTGGTTCGAAAAACGCATTATTTTTCACATAATTTACATTATTACAATACTTTTCTCCCCAGCCTGACACAAACCGCTCGATTAGTTCCGGGTTTGATGAAGGCCCGCCTTCCGAAAAACGAAATGTTGTGATTAGTTAGCTTTCCCAGTGTGTTGTGATTGGCGAACAGCTTAGACGGTGTTTCATTACTGCCCCGCCCCTTGCCAAAGCAGTAAGATCCGTCTGCTCCGGTGTTAAGGATGATGTCAATATTGCCATATCAGTTTGAGCCGGATTCAGACCCCAAGAATATTGAACAAGAGGATCGCGCAGAACCTTTGCATGCGCGGATGTTGCAAGACATATTAGAGTGGTAATGTTATTGTTGTTTTGGGCACGGGGTGAAAAAAAACAGCATTTCTTCGACATGGTGAAAACTTGACGCTACAGCAGCATTTCTTCTTCATCGTCGTCTTGTCTGATGCACTCAACCAAGCGTTCTAACCATAACCTCACCCCTCCCCACCCCCCAACCATTCAAATTTCCATAGGCGGGATTTATTTTAATGATATTCTAATAAGCCGCTTTGTGATATCAAAAAAACCCTGGAAAACAATGCTGTAGTCAAAACGAGCCGTTCGTTGTAGTTCTTGAAAAGGGAATTTTTTTTTTAAACGAAATATCTCCCTTTGGAGTGGACTTTGAGATTTGTAACTTTGTAGATCTTTTTTATGCCCAAACAAACATACACACTACACACTGACTAAAAGTCAAAAAGCATAAAAGGACCCCTTTAAATTGTAAAAATATTTCACAATATTACTGTTTTTACTATATTCTTGATCAAATAAATGCAGCCTTGGGGACTTCTTTCACAAAACATTTAATACATCTTACTGACCCCAAAGCTTGAATGGTATTATTTGCTTTGATTTTGTTGGTCTTATAAATGAAGCAACATTGTATATGGTTTTTGGGCTCAGTTGAATTCCCACAGTAGCATCTTAGACAGAAGGACGGAAATCGATATCACCACCATTAGGGTTTTATCTGACGCTTTTTATCTCTGCATCTTTCCCATCAATATAGTCCACAAAGCACCAATAAAAGGTTGAGGTCACAATCTAGACTTTGATTTCTCTCACCGTTCTTCAATGTCTATCTCCTTATCTCACCCAATGAAATGCTTCTGTTAAAACCAGATATGTCATCAGGGTCACACCATGTGCTGTTCTGAGAAGAAAGCGTCTCAAGGACTGTTATGAAGGCATCTGCTTTCAGCTGTGAAAGGAGATGTGTTTGTCAGTTTTCACTTTATTGAAAAGGATAGCGAGAGAATGATTTTCATAGCCACTTTATGACAGTGTTTGTTTGTCTTTCTCTTTCAGTGGTGAGGATGAGTGTGGAGGAGCTTCACCAGCTGAACGAGCAGCTACTGCTACAGATACAAAGTGAGTCTCATCTTTAAACTTAAAGGGATATTTCACCCAAAAATAAGAAAAATATGACCGTTTTCCGTTTTAAGTGAAGTACTCCTTTGAACCCAAACACATTCTGGGGCGCAGAGTCACTCGATATTGGTAATAAATGAAACTGATCTGTTTTTTTTTTGTGATATACCATGTTTCCTCTGCCAAATTTGGAATATCACAACCAAATATTATGTGGTAGATAAAATATTAATCTCATTAAAGCTACAGAAAAGCTTTCTGCTGGCCCATTTTATACTTACCATGCCAACGTTTTATCTGGGCCCCCAACACATGAATTAATTAACTAATTTTAATATTTCATTTCATTTCATTATTTACATGTAAATATCAGCGTTTACATTTACTTTTCAATATTTTTTTGCATTTACATTTTATGTATACATTTTATTATTTACTTGTAAACGTCCTTATATTGTTTGTTTTTTGTTTTTTTACAATGTTACAATTTTTATTTCAGTTTACGTTACATTTTTCATTTTGTCGTTTTCTTATTTTATAAATTCAATTATTTAATTTAATATAAATTTATAAAAATATAAAATGTTACATCTTAGGTGTTTTTTGTTGTTGTTTTTTTTTTTGTTATTTAACATTTTCCTCACAAAGATGATATACAAGATTCCATATATTCATTAACACTTTTTCTGAAAAATAATGGCCTACATAGCAAAAAAATTAAAATAAAATTATTGGTGTGTAATTTTCATCCCATTCTTACTGATGCCAACAAGTCTTGTAACTTCAATAAAACCTCCACGCATATCCGCAAGTATAAAAAGCCAACCAAATGTCACAGAAAACCAAATGTTTAAGTTTGCGAGGCATGAAAGTGCATGTACATTATCAAAATATAAGATATAGGGCAAGCAACAGATCTACTCTTTGGCCAGCTGGCCATCCTTATGTTGAGCCCCGCTTATGCATATTTCACGTTTCTTATGTAGGTTATCATTATTCTTGTGTACTAACACACACTCTGTGTTTGTCCCTCAGATGTGTTTGAGGAGCTGTCTGTAACTGTGCAGGAGAAGGACTCTCTTTCATCAGAGCTTCATGTACGGCACATAGCCATCGAGCAGCTCTTTAAAAACTGCACCAAGCTGCCGTGGCTCCAGATCGGGCGAGCAGGGGTCAAAGCTGGCAACAACTCAGTGGAATGAGTGCTTTTTGGGGACAGCAGAGTCCCTCAAAGACCAAAAAGAAAGCGCAGCTTAAAGCAGACTCTCATGGAAGCTCAAACGGACCAGAAACGCACAACGCTGTGCTAATGAGTTTGAAGTCACCACCCTCTAAAAGGTGGCATCTGAATTTTCAGCAAAAGTACTGGACTTTGAAAGCGAAAGTGTGCAAAAGTGTTTCTATGCAGAATGAGATGTAAGGTTTAAAACCTTACAAATACTCGTTTTTATTTTTTTGCGGTTCCATTCATATATGTTAGTTTTTATTCTTCATATCACTGTTTACTCTCTACACGTGATCATGTTGGGTGGTTAACAGGCTTGGATGAGTCTGACATTGTTCCTCCTGCACGTTCAGGTTTGCTGATTGGTTGTGGTGTTGCTGTGGTAACTGTTGCTTAGTTAACAGTTTTTCCCTCCCTCTGCTCATTGCAGTGGAACTTGTTAATGACAGTGGTTGTTCCATATTTCTCTTGTGCTGAGGTTCAGCATAAGCGCTTTATTGGAAGTTTACATTTCTTTTGTTATTGCACTCTTAAAACTGTGTTCTGACATTTCATAGGTGCTCCCCCCCCCCCCATCACAACATTTCACTGGTTATGATTAGGAATGGACGTGAAAGTTTCAGCTGGTATAGTTTGGTCTTTCACAAATGTTAAGCACAGGGCCTAACTTTGATTTAGGCTTAACTCAGTGCTGGGATTAATATTGGAGAGATAGGAATGCTCAACCAAAGCCTTTGTTACCTCACGGTAACTATTTCAGTATTTATTTTGTTAGGACAATTATTTGCTTATTACAAATATTTAAAACTGAATTAGTTTTTTTTTTTTAATGTGTGGTTTTCTTTTCTGTAGTGTGTAGAGGTTGTTTTCTTGTGCTGTTATAGTATGGTTTCTTATATTTAGGGTCCGTGCATAAACTGAAAGAATAGTCGGGGCAAAGTGAGCCTTTGATTTCAGATCAGACTGTGTTGCCATCTGGTGGACATTCAGAGAATCCTGTCCATCCGCTGCCCTGATGTGTGCATGGTTAACTGTCTATTATTATGGTTCTATGAAGTCTATCTCTAGAATCTTAAAAAAAAAAAAAAGTTTTAAGAAATCAGCTAGGAATTTTGAATTCTGTTCTCTTTATAAGAGATAAATATTTGACTGACCCCTCTGGGGTTTCTAAGAGTATTTTATTTTGTATGAGTGTATTCTGGTTATGCTCTGAGAGGTCAAGTTAGCAAACTAGTAATAAAGGCTAAATTGTGGGAAAGAAGCAATATGTGTCTGTGTTGTTTGCTTTCTTGTAAAATATTTTAATCTTTCATTTATGGTTCATTCTGTGATTTGGAGGAGGTTGGAGTTACTGAAATAATGAAGCACACTGCCCAAATGTTTGTTTGCTGTGGAAATACTGAATGAACTACATGAGTTGGATGAGTTTCATGTTTGTCTCGACTGTTGCATATGTAGGCCATGTGTTAAAATGTTAACTTGATTATGCTGGTATCATTGATGTCTTATTCATTTTCTCTTATGTTTATTCATTGCTTGTCTTATTATTTTCCTTTTTTCCCTTTTTTTAAAGATTGTGTTGTGACATTCAAGTGGTTTATGCAATACTGTTTGTTAGTGGATCTTCCCATCAGTTTAGAAGATTTCTGGATTCTTTTGTTTGGAGTGATGTGTACATTTTCTTTTTAGGGAATGAATTAATAAAAATATTTTCCCTAAAACTCTGTGATTCTTTTCTATTCATTTACTGGTTCGCCAGCGGCTGATAGGATTGTAAAAACCGTTTTGAACTAATCATCTAATCAAAAAATATATATAAAAATGGTGCTCTTGTCAGCATTGTAAATTACTTGCTGAAAAATTGGAAAGATAAAAGGGTTACACTTTAATTTAATGTGACATTGTGACCGTGTAATTCACATTTATGTACGTTAGATTTAGTGTTAGGTTTTGGTTTAGGATCGGTTGTAATTATGCATAATTTACAGTTATGACTATAGTAAGTACTAGTAATGTGCAACTGTCACCTTCAAGTGTTACTGTATCAATGCAAGTCTTCTTAATCAATTACAAATACTCTGCTGGTCGCAACCAAGTGGCCATTATTTGAAAGACAAAACATACATGAATACACTGCAAAATCAGTTTGAAACTAGAACCAAAGGGGTTGCCTTTGTTTTTCTAGGCCCTTACTGGCTTGGAAATTCATTCTCCACTAAAAATCTTATCTTGCTTCTAAGTCTCCGATGATAATACTTTTTCTTTTCTCTCTCTGTTTTTTTTTTTTTTTTACGTATTTGGTCATTTCCAGTAAATAATGCAAAGAAAATATTGTCAAGATTATACCCACCTGTAAAAAAATTTAACTATTAAAGGCTTAGTTCATCCAAAAATGAAAATGCTGTCATTAAGTACTCACCCTCATGTCGTTCATCTTCGGAGCTCTCTGACCTCTCGGAGTACCCCAGAATGTAATTGAAAGCTCGGGCATTCTGAACGTAAACAACGCTGATTACGTTGATTATGTTCTGGGGTACTCTAAAAAAAAAATTTCAGAGGACAGTCAGGAAGAAGAATTGTTGAATAAATTGTTATTATTTTTTTCTTTGCGCACAAAAAGTATTCTCGTAGCTTCGTAAAATTATGGTTGAACCGCTGATGTCACATGGACTATTTTACTGATGTCCTTGCTACATTTCTGAGCCTTGATCATGGTAATATCCTTGCTGTCTATGAGAGGGTCAGAGAGCTCTCAGATTTCATAAAAAATATCTTAATTTGTGTTCCGAAGATGAACGAAGGTCTTACAGGTTTGGAACGACATGAGGTGAGTAATTAATGACTAAATTAATTTGTCATTAATTAATTTTGAGCCTGTGGCTCAAAATATTTTGAGCCGGAGCCTGCGGCAGGGGATTCAGACCATTACGGACTACAAGCCCCCACCACAGACCTGTGACAGCACCATCCCCCTGCTGAATGAGCTGAATGCCTTCTTTGCTCGCTTTGAGGCACAAAACAGCACCACTGCACAGAAGACTCCACCTCCTCCCGGCGACCAGGTGATGACGCTGTCCCCGGACAGTGTGAGGAGATCCCTCAGCAGGATCAATGCACGAAAAGCTCCAGGTCCTGACAACATTCCGGGGCCTGTACTGAGAGACTGTGCAGTGGAACTCGCTGATGTCTTCACAGACATTTTCAACATCTCACTAAGTCAGGCTGTTGTCCCCACATGCTTCAAAGCTACCACCATCATTCCAGTCCCGAAGAAGTCATCTCCATCCTGCTTCAATGACTACCATCCAGTAGCACTCACTCCTATTCTCATGAAGTGCTTTGAACGGCTAGTCAGGCAACACATCAAATCTGTCCTCCCCCCCTCCCTGGACCCCTTCCAGTTTGCATATAGGTCCAATCGCTCGACCGATGATGCCATCGCCACTGCCCTCCACCCAGCCCTCACACATCTAGACAAAACGGACACGTATGTCAGATTGCTGTTCATAGACTTCAGTTCAGCATTCAACACAATCATCCCTCAACAGCTCATTCATAAACTGGTCCAGCTGGGGCTCAATACGTCGCTGTGCAACTGGCTGTTGGACTTTCTGACCGGGAGACCTCAGGCAGTACGGGTCGGCAGTAACACATCCAGCACCATCACACTGAACACAGGGGCCCCCCAAGGATGTGTGCTGAGCCCCCTCCTCTTCACTCTGCTGACCCACGACTGCACACCATCACACAACTCCAACCTCTTCATTAAATTTGCAGATGACACGACTGTGGTGGGTCTCATCAGCAACAGAGATGAGACAAACTACAGGAGCGAGGTGAGCCGCCTGGCTGGGTGGTGCAGTGACAACAATCTCTCTCTGAATGTGGAGAAGACGAAGGAGATTGTTGTTGACTTCAGGAGAGTGCACTCTCTGCATGCTCCTCTGACCATCAACGATGCGACTGTGGAGAGAGTGAGCAGCACCAAGTTCCTGGGTGTACACATCACAGAGGACCTCTCCTGGACCAACAACACTGCAGCACTGGCCAAGAAAGCACAACAGCGTCTCTACTTCCTCCGCAAACTAAGAAGAGCTAGAGCCCCGGCCCCCATCATGTGCACCTTCTACAGAGGCACCATCGAGAGCATTCTGACTAGCTGCATCACTGTGTGGTATGGCGCTTGCAACGCGTCCTGCTGCAAGTCCCCTCAACGGATAGTGAGAGCAGCTGAGAAGATCGTTGGTGTCTCTCTCCCCTCCCTCCAGGACATCTACAGCACCCGTCTCACCCACAAAGCCCTCTGCATTGCAGGTGATCCCACCCACCCGACACACAGCTTCTTCAGTCTGCTGCCATCAGGGAGGAGACTGCGGAGTCTCCAGGCCAGGACCACCAGAAGCTGACAGCTCCCATCCACCCTGTGCCCAGGAAGCTGAACTCCCTCCCGTCCTTGCCCCCCCTCCCCTCTACTTACATCATGCACCACTGAACTCTGACCCCCCCCCCCCCCCCCCATTTTTTTTATTTCTACATGTCCTTACTTGTATATTTGTAATAGTTGCATTTTGTGTATGTATGTATGTATGTGTGTGTATGTGTGTATATACTGTATATATATATATATATGTATGTGTATATATGTGTATGTATATATATATATACATATATATATATATATATATATATTTGATTTGTACTTATCTGTATTTTTGCGTTCTACTGTTAGTGTTTAGTGTTATCTGTATGCAGCAGGGAGTAAGAGAGTGACGCAATTTCAATTCTCTGTATGTATGTATTATTTTATTGACAATAAAGCTGACTTTGACTTTTGACTTTGAAAATGTTCATTTTTGGGCGAACTAATATATTATTTATATTAATTATAATGTATTATTTATTGTAAATAATTTAAATGTTTGATTTGCTGATTTATTTCTATGACAGACACTGCAGTTTTCCATATTTTTACTGTAAAAACATTTATAACTTATCCTCCACAGAAGTGTCATTTTGTCTTCTAATAACATTGGTGGCTAAAACCAAGTTAGATTAAATGTCGTAAAAATATCCGAGGTAACTACGGTATTTTGGTGGAAACTATGGCTAGCATAGTGAGTTTTGTATTGTGCGACATATCATGAAGAGAAATGCCGTTTTTGAGCGGTTTCGCGCTGCTCATCTTTGGTTCCGCCTCCAGCACGCGCGCACACCGGAAGTTTGGATTTTGTTGTTACACTGGAACAAAATGGCTGCTGTGAGTTTTTTTCATTGAAGGCACTGGAACATTTATTCCGCTTCTTGCTTTGGATTTCCTGCCTGTGGTGATGCAACTCGATTGGCAAGTCGGTTTTGATGTTTGTCGCCATTGTCACGTTCTGCCCCGCTCTGTCAGTTGGTCGTGTTTTGTGGATTTGTGCATTTGAAGTGAGCTGTTAGCTGTGGTTAGCCAGCCTGTCGTTTGCTGGAGCTGCAATGCTGAAGTTTGCCTTTTTCAGCTGGCATCATATTCCTTTGCATTTCATGAATGCATGCTGTTTCTTGCTATTGCATCCTTTAAAACAAACATTGTCATCATCCTGTGGAAGTTCGCCACATTTGTTTGCCAGATGTTGTGACTGCATAGACACACAGATGCATAACAGTCTTAATGAGCTGAGTTCATGTCTCATACTTTGTGTATTCGCATTCATACACTTGTCGTTGGGTGTCTGGGTTTGAGTTTTGAATGGAAACTGTCAGCTGACAGGTAAATGCACGTGGTAGTGTGTTTCTGAACTGTCTCTGTGATCTCAGGGCTTGAATGGTGTGTTTGTGGAGGTGACAGTGCTGGTGTAACACAACATCGCCTCCTGTCACGCAGCAACCACAATGGTAAGAACTGCAGGTTTGGATTAATGAGGCATTTTTAACAGGATTGTTTTTTGTATAACGTTATGTGATTGATTTGATAATGTTTAACATGTTCAATGACTTGTTTGGACAGTATTTTCATTTATCTTTCTTCCACAGCAACAGGTCTTAGAATATGCATTGGATCGGGCTGAGGTACTTATTTCTGTATTATTTTCTGCTGTACTTTTTATTTATTGTACATAGTGGTGTTTATTTGTGTCTATTATAAGGCACTGTTATTTTACTGCTTTTAGAAATGCAAACTGAGAAATCACTGTGGAGAAGAATAGCTGTGTATGTTCTATTACTGTTCAATAACATTGTTATTTCTTGTTTAGTACATTGTTGAAAGTGCTCGTCAGCGACCGGCGAAGAGACGAGTATCCTCGAGTGGAAGGAAATCCTTATATCAGAAACTTTATGAATTGTACATTGAAGAGTGTGAAAAAGAACCAGAGTTGAAGGTAATTTTCAGCTGCTGTAACCTAAAAAAGTAGCATTCACAACCATTTTACTGCCATAATTTTATATATTTCTTAATGAAACAAGACATTAAGTATGGTGGGATTTTATGACTCCATCAAATCATGTTTTATTAATATTGTATTGTGTGTATTCATTCTCCGTTCTGTAGAAACTGAGGAGAAATGTGAATCTACTAGAGAAGCTGGTCTCACAGGAGTCAGTCTCATGTCTGGTGGTCAACCTGTACCCTGGAAATGAAGGATACTCACTTATGCTTAGAGGAAAAAATGGATCTGGTACTGTCTGCTTTTTATTTGTTTTTATGGTTAAATCAGCTGAGCTTTTCATATTGCGTGTTAATAAACTCGTCCCAACCTATAAGATTCAGAAACAATCCGACTTCGCTACGAAGAAACAGAGTTACTGGAGTACCTGGATGCTGAGGAGCTGCCGCCCGTCCTTGTAGACCTTCTAGAAAAATCACAGGTTAGTGGCATGTGCATTTTTTTGTGTAGTCTCTTAATGTTGTTTTTTTTTTTTTTTTTTCAAATATTTAAATTGTATTATATATAAACACAGCCTGCCCTAAATTATGATCAGAACAACAGTCTTATTGGTAACTAAAACGGAAACTGGTATTAAATTGTTTTTGGTAAAGCTGAAATAAAATATATGGCCTATACTATACTATACTATACTATACTATACTATACTATATATATATAATATATGTTGCCTTGACAATTTTTAAAACTACATTTTTTAAAACTACAAAAATGTGTCTTAAATAAAATAAAGCTACTTAGGTATATAAAAAATAATGACAAAACCACATAACAAATGGCTAAAAGTAAAATTTACTGAAAATATAAAAATAAAAGCTAATTCAAAATATTAATAAACACTACTACAGTATATAAATAATACTAAAATAAATAATACTGGTTCAGGATTGGTTCTAGATGTGATTTTAATTAAATTAACCTACATGTTTCTTTAATTCCAGTCAGAATAGTTTTATAGCACTGTGAGGAACTGATGCATAAAGCACCAGCTTAGATTTGTTTTCCTACTTCTGTTCTGTCAGGTGAACATATTCCACTGTGGCTGTGTCATAGCTGAGGTCAGGGACTACCGACAGTCTGGAAATGCAAAGATGCCCACCTACCAGAGCCGGCACATCCTGCTGAGACCCACTATGCAGGTCAGTAACAGGCCTGATCTGTGACCAGCAGTCCCTGTTCTGTATTTTGAGAAACTTTTTTTCCCTATTGTATCGTTATTAAGTCATCTATCTTCTCCACACCAGACCCTGATCTGTGACGTTCATGCTATGACAAGTGATCACCACAAGTGGACACAGGTGAGCGGACTCTACCTGTTAACAATCAAAACTTTGAGGTCAGTAAGATTATTTTAATATTTTCGACAGAAGTCTCTTATGTACATCAAGGCTGCAAGTAGATCAAAAATACAGTAAAATTGTGAAATATCATTACAATTTAAAATAACTTTTCTATTTTAATATATTTTTCCTGTGATGTAATACTTAATATTTTTGTGGATACTGTGATACATTTCAGGAAGTTAAAAAAACAGCATTTATTTGAAATAGAAATCTTTTTTTTTAACACATATAAATGTCTTTACTGTCACTTTTGATCAATTTAATGCATCTTTGCCGAATAAAATATTAGTTTCATTAAAAAAAAAAGTCTTACTGACCTTAAAATTTTGACAAGTATCGTAGATTAATAAAGACCATTAAAGTGACAGATTCACAGCACAGTGTGAAGTATGGAGGATGCATTGATTCTCATGTGGTTTGAATGTGTTTATAGGACGATAAACTTCAGCTGGAGAGTCAGTTGATTCTGGCCACAGCAGAGCCTCTGTGTCTGGACCCCTCCATCTCTGTCAGCTGCACTACCAACCGTCTTCTCTACAACAAACAGAAGATCAACACACGATCCATGAAACGGTAACGCACTTAGCTTTTTAGCTTCATTAAATATGTGTTTGGCTTCATACGCTTGATCATCAGTTGTCTTTAAACCAAAGTGCATAATCAGACTGTCTATGATGAGTTCCCGTCATCTGCTGCTCAGTGTGATGTGTGATTGTTTGTGACTGCAAACATTTTGCATCCAAGAAACTGCTTAAACCCACAGAGCTTATGTAGATGTGCACAGTGTAGATCTTTTATCTGTGGTTAGTCACCATGTGTGAACCGAGAAGCCGCTGCTGTTCTGATCTCTCATTGTATTGTTGAGACTAAAGTATTGTGAGTGGTTTTTGCTCTATGCAGCTAACAAAAATAGTTAAGTTGAAGATCTTTTGCCTGTTTAAGGTGAGTGCAAGAACCTGATTATTTCATGTGGTTTAGCAAAGTTAAAGGCTTCAAAATGTTTTGTTTAATACCAAGATATCCTGAAATTCAAAAGCAGATCCAATCATATATCAGTTATCCATCGTTCCATGCTGATGGTTGTCATGATTCTCCTCTCTGCAGGTGTTTTAGGAGGCATTCTCAAGCAGCTCTGAACAGACAGCAGGAGTTGATGAGCCACTGCCCTGCACTGCCACAGCTCAGACTCCTGGACTACCTGCAGAGGAGGAAAGAGAGGAAACCTGCTCCTTCCATAGACCTTAAGATCTCCAAAGCTGGAAATGTGAGTCAAAGACACGATTTGCATACCTGTTTTACTTTCTCTGATGATTTTGGGTAAATGGATTTAAACATGGTAAAATATGTGTTTGGGGTCAGAAAGATAAGTTTTTGGAAGAATTTACTTTTATTCAGCAATGATGCATTATGATAAAAAAACAGTAAATACATTTGTAATAATGTTACAAAAGATTTCTGTTTCAAAAAATGCTGTTCTTTTGAACTTTCTAAGCATCAAAGAATCCTGAAAAAAAAGTATCACGGTTTCCTCAAAAATAATAAACAGCACAACTGTTTTCAAAGTTGATAATAATAAGAAATGTTTCTTGATTTAATGTTTATTTAAAATTTATTTTAATTTTAAACTGTAATATAACAGATAAATGCAGCCTTAAGTATAAGAGAAAATCTTACCAATTAAAGTTTTGAACAGTACTGTATTAATTAAATGTCCCATTTATAGTGTTTATTATATCTTTTTGTTTTTAATGAATAGTGTGGGTGTTTTCTGTGTTTAAATCAATCTTGTTTTTCCTTCAGTGTGTGGACATGTGGAAACAGAGCAGTTGTCAGCTGACTGTTCCATCAGAAATTGATGTGAGTTGCTGTAATGCAGTTAAATGAACACAAGTAGCATTTCTCTTTTTTTCCGTAGGTCCTAAGCCATTTATAACAGAAATAACTTTAAAAAAATAATGAAATGAGTTTAAAAGTATTGCTAAGATAAATGTCATGTTCTTGTGTCCTTCAGTTTTCTGAGATGGTATGTTTCAACATTTTATTTTCCTGTACCCAAGTCTGTGAAAGTAAGTTTTTCTTTCTGCTTCCAGGTGGAGAAATATGCAGTGGCAGAGAACTCTGTCAAACTAGATGACACTCAGCCCACTGTTTGGCCTGCACAGGTAACACAAATGTGTAAATCTTACTAACTAGACTGCACATAGACCCTGTAATATGCTAATAAGGGGGAAAAAAACAGGTTTTTGTTGTTTTATCTGTGAGATGTGCGGTCTTTATTTCGTAACAGGAGGTGAGGGACAACTACATTTTCGAGTGTGAAGTAGGAGGTCAGCCTCAAAGAACAAAAGTCACTATCTTCCAGTCCATGGGGGACCCGCTGGTATATGGGAAAATCTACAGCGCCAAAGAATCCAAATCAGAGGAGGATGTCACAGACCTGCACCTCATTCACCCACCGTAAGAAATAACTGATGACATTTTACTATTTCATTTTAGAAGTACTTATTTCACATTTATATTATATATTACATTCTATTCTAAGATGTGTGTTAAGTGTTATTAAGTTACACTCACCTAATTGTTTCACTTACCTGATCTTGTGTTTTCTCTGTGGTTTGTAGATTCCTCATAGGTTCAAAAACAGACGCTGATCGGTAAGTACAGGAGCCATGCTTTGTTTTTTGGTGTTATTGAGTTTCGGGTCTTGGTTGTGTTCAGCCACCATGAAAATATTCCTGTGCCGCAGGTTTCTGACGCAGTATAAGGAGGTGTATGAACGAGACGTGAAGTGTCAGGTGAAGATGTTGCACAACTCAGGCAGCGCAGGGTCCCAAGGCCAGCTCTCCCCCTCCAGGGAAAATGAGGTGAGACACTTTGATGTTACATTTGACCATTCCGACTAAGACATGCTGCAAAAAACAGATTTTAACTGATTTGGATCAGGTTCATAAACATAAGATGTGTTGATTTTGCACTTCAGGCTACAAAAAATTATATGAGGCAGATTTGCTAATTTCCTCTTGATTAGAGATTTATGTGTCAGATTTAGAAAATGGGCACCAAAAAAATTGCTAACATTCACATGAATGTCATGACAAGATTGGTCCATTTTGATGGATGTTTGTTATTGATCCAGGCTGATGGATTCTCAGCTCTGGTCCAGTCTTCGGTCTTAGGAAAGGGCGTCAAACACAGACCTCCTCCTATCAAACTGCCAGCCGGCTCAGCCTGCGCCTCCTCAGGTGAGACAAACTTAATATGACAATATGTATATGTATCAACAAGAGAAGAGCAGAATATGCACATGAATATAAATTGTGTAGTAATATATAATGTAATAACATATGTAATTTAATATATTTAAAATGTAATTTATTTCTGTGATGGCAAAGCTGAATTTTCAGCATCATAACTCCAGTCTTCAGTGTCACATGATCCTTCATAAATCATTTTAATATGCTAATTTGATTTTGTATCAATTATTATTGGTGCTCAGTTATTAAAAATGGTTCTTGTTATCATCAACATTGAAATCAGTGTTTGAGATGTAGACAATGTAGTTCATGTCCGACCTCCATCATGTCTCAATCTCATTCCCTCTCTTCTATCTCAATATGTTTGTGTCTTTCTACTTTAAAAAGTGTACAAACAAACACTCCCTCCCTTTGTCTAGGTAACCCGTACAGTACACAGGCCTCAACCGGCCATCTCAAGTGCCCGACCCCTCCACCCACAAAGAATCAGTCGCTCTCCCGGAAACACTCCATGGAGCTTGGCCTGCTGTCCCCTGCTGCTCTCTCGCCCATGCAGAGTGAGTATCCCTCCATTTCACAACTAGAAAGCTATAAGTGCTTGCTAGCCAGATATTTATTTTGTCTTTCTTCTCTGATCGTCCTCCACAGGATCAGGTACTCCCAAGCCCTCCACACCCACGCCCACCAACACGCCGTGTTCGACGCCCCACCCCGCCGATGTTCAGAGTGCCACGCCTTCAGTAACACCCACCCCTCAGGACCCCGCACTTCCACAGCAGCCCACCCTGCTGACTCCCTTCGCCCAACAGCAGATGACCCTGCCTGTCATGACTATTCCCCTGCCCACGTCCAGCACCACATCCTCACAGGTCATGACAAACCCCGCAGGGCTCAACTTCATCAACGTGGTGGGCTCGGTTTGGTAAGAACCCAAGTTTGTGACACTTTTTTTCAGGGATATGAAAGAGAAAAAAACGGTGACTAACCACCTCTGTTTGTGGTTTCTTACAGCAGTCCGCAGACTCTGATGAGCGGTTCTAACCCAATGCTGGGTTGTAGTCCTGGTACTCTGGCGTCTGGTATACCCCTGGGTGGACTTCTGCCCTCTGGTGGTCTCATGTCTGGAGCTCTTCCTGCCATGCAGCCTGCAGCTCCAGCAGGTAAACCTCTCAGTGAATCTCTCCCTGCATGGTCAGATGTTCATCAGTGACTTTATTAAGTTGTCAGTCGCTACTGTGGATAGAAAAATGTTCATGTTGTTCCAGCAGGTGGGCCTTTTGGGCTGAACAACAGCCCGGGACTGCGATCGCTCAACCTTCTTCAGGTGAGAGAGCTTTTGTAGTTGAAGTATTGGCTTTTGTGGAGATGATACTCTCTTTCTCTCCCATTTATGTTTGTTTTTCCATTTCCCTTTCTTTCAGCTCCCTACAGGACCACTGATTTTTAACTCCCTACAGCAGCAGCAGTTGTCTCAGTTCTCCCCTCAACAGCAAAGCAGTCAGTCCGCCACATCCAGCCCCCAGCAGCAGGGGGACGCAGTGAGTCAGACACACTGTAGCTATTATTTTACACTGCTATCAAGATTCTAGCAATTTCCAGAGGCTGAGAATCAACTCCAATAGTGTTAAAGGTGCCATAGAATGCATTGATACAATATTTTAAATTGTTCTCTGATATCTACATAGAAGGTATGTGGCTTAGGTAAGGGCAAAAAATCTCCAGAAACGGTTTTACATGTGCATTTACAATCAAGGATTTCTCCCTAGAATGAAACGGTCTGTTATTGGCTTATTTGGAAGAGTCATGAATAATAATGTTGAGCTTTGCTCTGATTGGCTGTTTCACAGTGCGGCTCAATGTTGAGCTCTGCTCTGATTGGCTGTTTCACAGTGCTGCTCATTTCCGTAGCTCACACAGCAGGAAGGAAACACAGGGAAAATATATATTTCAATACTTTCTCGCGCAGTTATATCATCGGGTAATTATACTGTATATAAAATGCGGGCATCAGGGAGCCGCTATTAATATGCTTGGCACTGAAACTGCTTTCAAATGCACGATCGCTTTTTACTTTTACTTTCACTTTCGAGATTCGCGATCGCACAAACTCTGTTTATACTATGGAGGGCAGTACTTACCACACATTTGACAAGATCAGACGCTTGTCAGTGGTGCTCAGGATCTGTAAATCATTCGACATCATCCTCAGTCATCTCTCCTTACTCTGTTTATGTGGTAAGTGAAATCTTATGTACTGCAGTGTAACATGCTACTGCTAGAAGCTAACCATGTCCCTTTAGTGGCTCGCATTATTTTATTAGAACGTGTTATTTGCCTTCCGTGCCTTTCTGAATACAGACACCAACCCATCCCTGCACTTCACATCCCCTGCACAGCCTGGAACATAACATTTAATTCCATGATCTGCCATTTTCTCTGTTGTCCTTGCTTGTTTCTTCACAATACCTGCAGAACTTCTGATGGTTCGGCTGGCGGCTGGCATAGAACATGGGCGGGTATATGCAAATTTTGAGGGCGTAACTATTAGTGATCCCGACTGTTACGTCACAGTCGGTGTTATGTTCTGATTCGCCTATTTTTCAGTGGTCTTTTTTCATTCATGAGATTTATACAAGGAGGAAACAATGGTGTTTGAGGCTCACAGTATGTCATTTCCATGTACAGAACTCTTATTATTCAACTATGCCAAAGTAAATACAGTTTTCCATTCTATGGCACCGTTAAAGGGATAGTTCACCTAAAACTGAAAATTCTATTCCATGGAAGTCAATGGCTACAATCAACTGTGTGGTTACCAACATTCTTCAAAATATCTTCTTTTGTGCTCAAAGAAAATAGAAACTCTTACAGGTTTATAACATTATATTTTTGTAATTATTATATATTATATATTACATTTTAAATATAATGACAATAAAAATATTGTAAATATACAAAAAAAAGTGTATGCTAATTTTTAATTATTAAATGGTATTGTTTTTATTTTTTGGAATTTATATACAAATATTTTGTTTCTAAATTACATATATATGTTGACTTAAAGGAATAGTTCACCCAAAAATGAACATTTTGTCATCCTTTACTCACCCTCATGTTGTTCCAAACCTGTATGAGTTTCTTTCTTGTTGAACACAAAAGAAGATATTTTGAAGAAACAAACAGTCCCCGTTGACATTTAAAGAAATATTATAGAAGTCAATGGGGACCATCAACTGTTTGATTACCAGCATTCTTCAAAATATCTTCTATGTTCCACATAAGAAAGAAACTCGAGGAGGGTGAGTAAAGGATGACAAAATTTTCATTTTTGGGTGAACTATCCCTTTCAGGTTTTAAAAAAAATCTTTTATTAATTGAATGCAATTTGACATTGGCTGTCTCACAAACCCTCTTTAGTTTCATGCTACAGCAAAGAAAAAAAAATGTATGTTATGTTCTGAAGTTAATTCAGTTGTCCTCTTTGAATCAGTCTGATCCGGGTCTGACGGCAGAACAGGGTCTGTCCACACAACAGACGGCGGTCATCAATCTCACCGGAGTGGGGAGATTCATGTCTCCTCAGACAGCAGGTACAGACTCATGCACTTGACACATGCGTTTAATTTCTCTGCCACTCCTCTCACTGTTATTCAAGTACATCTCTAGTCCAGATATCTCTAACAGACACTAACACAACGAGTAGACATACTAATGGATTTAGATATTGTAGTGTGTCATACTAATCTCAACATAGATCAGTCGAAGTTAATCAGACCTGTTTTTTGATTATCTGGCTTTGTCATTTGATTAACATGATGGTGGATGCCACTTTTCCTCTTTCTGCTACATCCTACCTTTTATTTCCTGTTACCTCCCTCCCCACCCTGTTCTCTCTCCCCTCCCCTCCTCTTCCTCCTCCACCCCATCCCTCTGTCTGTGGTAGTGCTGTCCCAGCTGGGTTGTGGTCTGGAGGGGTCCGGGCCCAGCCTACCGTCCCCGAGGCTCCAGCAACAGCACCAGCCACAGATCCAAGTAATGCAGCAACTTTGACCTCATCCACCCATAGACATGTGTATATCAGACTGACCTTTGACCTCTCAGACACTGACTCCCCTTTCCACTGACCATTGAAGACCATGTGAATTCAAAATCGACCTTCTTATAGGGTTATTTCATCCCAAAAAGGAAAATTTTGTCATTTACTCACCTTCATGTCGTTCCAAACCCATAAGAAATCGCTCTTCTTCAGAACACAAATGAAGATATTTCTGATCAAATCAGATATTTCTGTCCCTTCAGTGAAAGTCGGTTCACCCAAAACTCTTCAAAATGTTTTTAAAAATGACCAGTTTAATCCAAGTCTTCTAAAGAGACAGGGTTGCTTTATATGATGAACAGAATTATTTTAGGATTTTATTCACATATAAACATTGATCAGCTAACAATATTTACAGCATTCATATTTGATAACAGAAGCTCAAGCATGCTTGTTTGACACACCAATGAGGTTTATTCTCTCGTGTGACCCCATCACGTTTGACCTTCTACAAGAACCAATGAGATTTATTCTATCACATCAAGCACGTGTGGTTGAGCTTCTGTTTATGTTTGCTGATCAATGTTTATATGTGAATAAAAGCCTAAATTAAATCTTTTCTACACCTTTCTAGTCTTATTGTACATGATTCTTTAATTCACATTATTCCAATGGGATTTGTATCATCTAAAATTATATTTTTATATATTTTTTTTTAAAGTTTGGGCTTCGGTATGTTTTAAAAGCTAATGTTTACAAAGGCTGCATTTATTTGATTAAAAAAAAACAGTAAAATGTAATTGTGAAATTATTACAATTTAAAATAACTGTTTTCTGTTTGAATGTATTTTAAAATGTATATGTTAAAAATGTAATTTATTGTGATCAAAGCTGAATTTTCAGCATCATTACTTCAGTCTTCAGTGTCACATGATCATTCAGAAAACATTCTAATGTGCTGATTTGCTGCACGAGAAACTTTTCCAATGGCAGAAAAGTTTATGCTGCTTAATATTTTTGTTGAAATAGATTTTTATAAGTGATAACAACATTATAAATGTTTTTACTGTCACTTTTGATCAATTTAATGCATTCTTGCTAAATAAAAGTATTAATTTAATTTAAAAAATTGGGTTAAAAAGTTATTTTACTGAACCCAATCTTTTAAACAGATTGATAGTCCTAAATCAGTGATATTTTACTGTCCAACCCAAACTGTTCTTGAAGATAATGATTAGCTGGATTGATTATAGCTAAACTCTCCTAAATGTCCTAAATCATACCTATTTTTTTGTATGAAGTTTTACATTTTAAATTCAAAGGTCTGGTGAAATGTCAGTGTGATCAGTCTGTTATATGACATCTATGCATTCACTCTTTAGATTAAATGTTCCACACTACACAGCTAAACACTGTTGTTCATAAGAATCACATCAATAACTTCTTTTCTGGCTACTTCTGACCGACATGTAAAGCTTCACATGGATTCTTCTTTTGCCATGTTTTGAGTTACCATTTTTCTAAGCCTTTACCAACATTTTTCAAATAAGCTTGTGGCATCAGCTTATCTCCTAACAGCTACTTGAGAAGCATGTTTTTGTAGAAATTGAGACAAAATCTCCAAAACCTAAGGAATGTCTTATTTATAAGGAGGTTAATCAGATTTAATTTAATTTATGAGCATGACACATTTGTGCTGTTTTCTCCATCACACACAGCTTACACTGATCGGCCCACTCTCCTGCATCTGACCCCAGTAACAGCCCAACTCTTGCATTAGCCCCAGCTGAGATGCGAGTTTGAAGTTGCTGTCTTACTGACACCAAATGAGAGCATGGCTGTGTGTGTGTAATAGAAGATAACTGACAAACAGCAGCTGCATTGCACTTTTAATATGACCACCTTCTATCCACCGCTCCTGCTTGATTCTCTTCTGTTCCTCACAGTATGTTGTTCCCATCAATTACCCTCGAGTCTTCCATTCCTTTCAGCCTCACACAGCTTCTGCAAACACCGTTGATATTTGTCCAGTGTGTTGCATCCATTTTCACTGCAGTGTTAATGAAAGGTGGTTTCCTTTCAGCAGCTCTGCTTCAGTCGAAACTCTTCGAGGTGACAAAAACATGTAATACATACGGGAAATATTATCTATACAATGTACAACACCAATTAAAGGTATTTTCCAAATTGTCTGGAAAATTGTAGATGCTGATAAATTGTAATTGATCAGTATCAGTCGATATTTTATATTTAATTTAGCAACTCATTTCCCCTATTTTTATATTACCTTTGCCGTCAACACTCAAAGTTTATCTTTAAAAACACTAATAATTTAGTAGCACTATTAAATATTTAGTAAATCTCAAAATGATGCCTAAATTCACTTGTAGCATTTAAAATTGATTTACATTTATAATAATTTATTTATATAGCACTTTTCATACATGGAATGCAACTTTACAAACATAAAACAAATATTAAAAATTCAATATCAGTATAAAATAATCAAAACTCTAAATGGTTCAACTAGTATAAACAAATATGAACAAAAATAGAAGAATCAAAAGAAAACAAAGCAAAAAGTACACACAAATAACGTGTTATTTTTTATGTATTTATAGAAAATAGTTTTGAATTTTAATATCTGCCATTTATCTGTTATCTAGCAAGAACATGACAACAATTATTGGTTTATCGATCAGAATTTTAATATCAGTGCATCTCAAATTTTAGAATAATTATAAAGTAGTAAAGCAAAGTTCATATGTAGACATTAAGTTTGAGGTTGGTAAAATTGATGTTTTTGAAAGATGTCTCTTATGGTTACCAAGGCTACATTTATTTGATCAAAAATACAATAAAAAAGTAATATTGTGAAATGGTATTAAAATTTTAAATAATGCTTTCTATTTTAATACTTATTTAAAATGTTATTTATTTCTGTGATGTAAAGCTAAATTTTCAGCATCATTACTCCAGTCTTCAGTGTCACATGATCCTTCAGAAATCATTCTAATATGCAGATTAATTTCTGATTTTATATATATATCAGAATTTATAAAGTTCAAAAGAACAGCATTTGCAACAGAAATCCTTTGTAACATCATAAATGTCTTTACTATCATTTTTGATCAATTTAAATTGTCCTTCCTAAATGAAAGTATGAATTTCTTTCCAAAATTTTTTACCAACCTCAAACTGTTTAACAGTAGTAGTGTATATCTTTGAAATAAATTTTACTTGTATTATTTAAATATTAAGTATTCTTTCCACATTAAGCATCATTTAAGTTTTTTTTTTTTTTAAATCATGAGAAACAAATACAGCCTAAATTGAGTAAATGTTTGACTGGTTTTCCCACTTGGCTACATTTGTATAAATCGATTACAAGAACCAATGGAGGACGGGATACGCTAAAACCAACTAATCTAACGATCAGAGCTGAATGTGTGAGTTTGTTTACATTCATAACATTTATCTCCATGACTAAGTGGAAGAGATGCTTCTGAGGCACAGCTGCTGTGAGAGGAGACTCTGGGGACACTTTAAACTGCACATATTAATTATGCTTTACTTTTCCCTTTCACAGTTGCAATTCTTGCAGCACCAAATGCAACAGCAGCAAATGGGTATGGCAGTGGGGGCGGCAGCACAGGTGGCGCTACCACGGCAACATTCCGCCAACCAGCCAAAAAGTAAAAGGAAACGCAGCACGCCACAGCCCCTCCCCAAATCATGACCTCCAGCCGGACGGTAGCAAACGGCACTGTGCTCGATCGGCAGCATTTTACGGACTAACTGTGGCTTGACCGGACTAAAGTTGTTTTTTTATGTTCATAGGGGTGCAGGAATTGCCCTCCTGACCTCAGGACAGATGGATAGATACTGCAAGGATTTTTAGAGCAGGGGACCTTAGAGTATTACCGTATTTTTTAAAGAAATACAAGATATTAAATGAGACAATTCTTGTAGGGTTCTCTACGGCATGCGGTCTTTATTCTCCTTCCAAATGGCCCTTTCAACGAGAGCCTGTTTGGCTTGAGAGGGTGGACCCTACGCACACTAATAAGGGCCGTACAGATGTGCCTCAATCACCTGTTGCTCAACTTTACCGTTACGAGAAAACTTCTCTCTAATGCTGGATGTCAGAGTGATAGGCCGCCTTGTCCCAGCATGCAATTACATGTGCAGTTTTTATACGGCACATTTTAAAATGGCATTTTGTTATACTGACGGGGAGTTGATGTATATTCTTATGGAGAAAAAAAATCTAAACCATGTGAATGGATGACATTTCTGAAAACTGAGGCAGAATTTTTGTAAATGGTCTTTGTCTGCAGTTTTATTGTGATAAAAAAGAAAGTATATATTGACAGTGAAAAATACATCTTTTAGATAAAAATGTCATGACTGCGTGTGTTTATTTCGCCGTCTTCGTGCTCTCAATGACTTTGCCCACCAGTTTGCGGATTTCTTTGTTTCTCGTTATGGCTCGATTTATGCAGTGTTGCAGTTTCTCACCGGATAACGACGTCCCACCTAAAACACAATGGAACATTTGTTTTTAGATCTACAAAAAAATATTCAATCAAATCTGCAGACCACAAAAATACAATCTGCAGATGCTCAGGGATGCATAATAATCACCATTTTTGGATCCAAAACAACTAATCTGTATGATTTGTGTAGATCTAATAGGTCTTTGAAATTTGTAAAGAGCGTTTATGACTCTTTTGTCAAAAGAAAAGAAGCTTTAAGGTCTCCCTGTAAATTTCCACCAAAATTAAAGCAAAATAAACCTTAAAGTTTAATGATTTAAAGCAAAGAAATATGCAGAGATGAATATTAGTATTGTAGTTTTACTGTTATTTAAAAAATAATGATTAAATACTACTATAATAAATTATTTACATTATTTTAAAGTGCAATAGTATTAGTAATACAGGTGCATCTCAATAAATTAGAATGTCGTGGAAAAGTTAATTTATTTCAGTAATTCAACTCAAATTGTGAAACTCGTGTATTAAATAAATTCAATGCACACAGACTGAAGTAGTTTAAGTCTTTGGTTCTTTTAATTGTGATGATTTAGGCTCACATTTAACAAAAACCCACCAATTCACTATCTCAACAAATTAGAATATGGTGACATGCCAATCAGCTAATCAACTCAAAACACCTGCAAAGGTTTCCTGAGCCTTCAAAATGGTCTCTCAGTTTGGTTCACTAGGCTACACAATCATGGGGAAGACTGCTGATCTGACAGTTGTCCAGAAGACAATCATTGACACCCTTCACAAGGAGGGTAAGCCACAAACATTCATTGCCAAAGAAGCTGGCTGTTCACAGAGTGCTGTATCCAAGCATGTTAACAGAAAGTTGAGTGGAAGGAAAAAGTGTGGAAGAAAAAGATGCACAACCAACCGAGAGAACCGCAGCCTTATGAGGATTGTCAAGCAAAATCGATTCAAGAATTTGGGTGAACTTCACAAGGAATGGACTGAGGCTGGGGTCAAGGCATCAAGAGCCACCACACACAGACGTGTCAAGGAATTTGGCTACAGTTGTCGTATTCCTCTTGTTAAGCCACTCCTGAACCACAGACAACGTCAGAGGCGTCTTACCTGGGCTAAGGAGAAGAAGAACTGGACTGTTGCCCAGTGGTCCAATGTATTCTTTTCAGATGAGAGCAAGTTTTGTATTTCATTTGGAAACCAATGTCCTAGAGTCTGGAGGAAGGGTGGAGAAGCTCATAGCCCAAGTTGCATGAAGTCCAGTGTTAAGTTTCCACAGTCTGTGATGATTTGGGGTGCATCTGCTGGTGTTGGTCCATTGTGTTTTTTGAAAACCAACATCACTGCACCCGTTTACCAAGAAATATTGGAGCACTTCATGCTTCCTTCTGCTGACCAGCTTTTTAAAGATGCTGATTTCATTTTCCAGC
This sequence comes from Schizothorax lantsangensis, assembly GCA_027422415.1. Lineage (NCBI taxonomy): Eukaryota > Metazoa > Chordata > Actinopteri > Cypriniformes > Cyprinidae > Schizothorax > Schizothorax lantsangensis. The sequence goes on along the minus strand of CM049856.1, from coordinate 20,329,701 downwards.
AGGATTTGGCACCTGCCCACACTGCCAAAAGCACCAAAAGTTGGTTAAATGACCATGGTGTTGGTGTGCTTGACTGGCCAGCAAACTCACCAGACCTGAACCCTATAGAGAATCTATGGGGTATTGTCAAGAGGAAAATGAGGAACAAGAGACCAAAAAATGCAGATGAGCTGAAGGCCACTGTCAAAGAAACCTGGGCTTCCATACCACCTCAGCAGTGCCACAAACTGATCACCTCCATGCCACGCCGAATTGAGGCAGTAATTAAAGCAAAAGGAGCCCCTACCAAGTATTGAGTACATATACAGTAAATGAACATACTTTCCCAACAATTGACCAACAATTCACTAAAAATGTTTTTTTTATTGGTCTTATGAAGTATTCTAATTTGTTGAGATAGTGAATTGGTGGGTTTGTGTTAAATGTGAGCCTAAATCATCACAATTAAAAGAACCAAAGACTTAAACTACTTCAGTCTGTGTGCATTGAATTTATTTAATACACGAGTTTCACAATTTGAGTTGAATTACTGAAATAAATGAACTTTTCTACGACATTCTAATTTATTGAAATGCACCTGTATATGGTTCTTTATTGGTTCGGGTTTTTTTTATAAAGATTTATTTTTGGCGTTTTTGACTTACTTATGATAGGACAGTGTAGAGAAGAAAGGAAGCGAAGTGGGAGAGAGAGGGGAGCAGGATTGGGAAAGGTCCTCAAGCTGTAATTCAAACTCTGGACACCCATAGCGCAATGGCACGATATGTCGGCATGCTGCCAACTATTGGTTAATTTAATTCTTACATTTAAATAAAAACTAAAAAACACATGCCAGGGTCCATGTTTATATCCTCATGCTAAAATCGACTGTAAATCCATATTTTACAGCTGATATAAAAAAAATCTCTGCCACAGTTTTCACACTGATGAGTTTGCATTCCTGATGCTGCAAATAACCTGCAATTTGTCACACGTCTTAATGTTCACCTGGTTTGTGGACGGCACAGAGTCGATCCTCCTCGTCCGTAACCACAGTCAGTAATGCCGTTGACAAGCTTTCTTCTTCTGCTGTGGGGTCGACTATGATTATAGAGCTGTTCAATGCGGAAATACAAAAGATTGTGTCTGTGAACTCATTCTTGTCATTTCTACAGAACTTTATATTGACCTTGAGACCAGTGTTTTCTTTCTTAATAATCATGAAGTTGATTTGGGCTAAACTAAATAGTGTTTTAACACTGCAGTTGTGTAATAGAGAAATAAGTTGTCAATTACTCATCAAATACTGCAAACGATGAGCCAACTGGATGCCGGTTGATCTTCAAGGGCCTCTTCTTCTGGATGTCAACTTCTGCTAAATCTGTCTCTTTGTTTATTGTGACTTCAGGGAGTTGTGCTGAGAAATATGAAATGTGTTTATTAGTCATCATAACAGCGGGAGGAAACGTTATATTCAGGAGAAGCGCTCACCGTTCTTTAAAGCTGCCAGCAGAACTATGATGCAGGCGTCAAGTAAGTTCCCGTCGTAATCCAAACACATAATATCACAGTACAGCACCCAACAAAGCTAGAAAAATCAGTGATAAAACAAATGCAAAGGATTTGAAAAGCACAATTTGATAAATATTTTAGTCATTAATATACATCATTTATAAATATATATTTATTAGTGCTGTCAAACGATTAATCGCATCCAAAATAAAAGTTTTTGTTTACAATATGTGTGTATACTGTGTATATTTATTATGTATATATACACAAGCTTCAGTCTGGATCCAACCCTTAAATGATCTGAGATGACCAAACATCTGAGAAGAGATGATGGCAACCCTCAGACTACATACAGAATTACCAAATTTTGCCATAAGTTAAATATATTAAGTTTCTACAATATATAAATATATTGTAGAAACTTAAATTCCAGTAAAGCTGCTTTGCAACGATTGTATCGTAAAAAGCGCTATACAAATAAACTTGAATTGAATATTTTGAAAATATTTCCATGTATATATTTATATTCATATAATTGATATTATATAAAAATATTTTAAATGTATAACCTTAACATATTTTTCTTAAATATATACATGCATGTGTTTGTATTTATATATACATAATAAATATACACAGTACACACACATATTATGCAAACAAAAACTTTTATTTTGGATGCGATTAATCGTTTGACAGCACTAATATTTATTTACTATATCTTACCTTAGATTTTTCAAAGCACAATTCTTCCATATTTATTAAATCTGAACTAAAAAGCAAAAAAAATAAACAAGTATTAAATATTGAATTTCATGCAAACGTTATTTGCTTTTTTTTTTTCTTTTTGACAGAAAAAAATTAAAAAAAAATCACAGCTTCAACAGAAAAATGCAGGCGTACCTTTCAATGACATCTGCGATAAACTGGCTGGCCGCCTGAGCCTGTTCTCCTGGTGGACCGGGTCTGAAGTTAGAGGAGCACAGTGGAGGCAGATCTACATTTGGGACTTGAAGAGCAAAGAGGAACTTGAGTTACATTTCATTCAACACCTGAATGTAGAATATTTCTCAAATCTCCAATTATAATTTACATTTACCTATATATCCTTTATTTGGAGCATCAGATGGTGGCATAGTCAACTCCTGCAAGAAAAAAAAATGCTTCATAACTTCATAATCAACAGCCATATCATCATTTTTAGTAAAAAATAAAAATGATTCTCACAGCTTTGATCCCACATATCACTGTTGTGTTTCCAATTTTCACCAATGCTGATCCATCAGCTGTAGATATAGAGCCTAGAAGGACACATTCATCCAATTATGCCTAATAACATCTCTATAATTGAAAATGATGATAACTTTAATTATAATATGCATCCCATACTTAACGTACTAATATTTAAGGTTGTGGGTCTGAACTCTCCCAATTCCCTTCCATCTGGACGACAGTTTTCTTTCTGTTGAGTATTAGATTAAGATAATTAATAACTTAATTATTAAATTAGTGTTATAACAGAAATCAAAAACTGATCAACTCACCAAAAAGCTCCTGTGATATTCTAGAGGCTCTGCGGTTCTAAAAACAACAACAATGAAAGCCTCATTATTTACCTTAAATAATACAGCGAAGTCGTTATCTCATAATTCAGAAACAATCTACATATGTAATTCATGTTGTGTAGTAGCTCACTCACTTGAACCCAGCCGCCATGATGTTTAGAAGCACCACGTGAAGACTGACTGCAGTGACCTCCGCTCCAGTGTGAGGCGCTAGTGTTGTTTCTCATCCGGCGCTCCGCGGCGCTGCGTGTTCTTCGCCCGCTGTGATGATGTGGTTTGTGAGGACGACTTCCGCGTAGGTGTTTCTCTGTGACTGGAAGTAAAGTTCAACAATGGAGATTTAACTATTTATTCCGTAATTTAGTACAACACCCATTCATATATGTCCCGCCTCACGAAGTCGCCGGAAGGTTCGTTTTAAGGCTGCTCTGTATGCTTCAGTAGTTTAGTTATACACTGGTCACAGCTTCCCTGCAGTGCAATGTTCACTGGAATATGGATGATGGATTTCTCTGTATATGACTTATTCCAGTATTCGATTATCCTGGCGCTGATCGTCTTACTATTGGTATATTTATGTCATTTTTTATTATTATCTTTTTTAATATTTTCATACATCTTTATATCATAATGTGGAGGTTTTATGAGGCTAGTTTGTTTGTTCTTGATGATTTTTTTATTTTGTAAAACAAGAATTTAATGCATTTTAATGAATGAAAAGTGTTGAAATACTTGTGTATATATATAGTCACACTTTTGTTGAGCTTTACCGATTCATCCAGTTGAACAAGTTAGTTACTCCCTTGTGTCACACCTGTTCTTGTCTTTAGGTTGTTGTCGTTGCTCATGTCAGTGCTAACGTGGTAGATCAGACTCGCCATGAGAAGGAGAAACACTTCTTGACTGCAGATGGCAAGAAGGAGTCTTTTCCCAGTCTGATGGACCCTCCATCACTGGAGCTGTCCGTGGTTGTCCCATCATACAACGAGGAACTCAGATGTGAGTTGTTTTGATGGTATATGCAGTAATATGTATACACTGATGGTCAAAAATTTGGAATAATAAAAGTCTCTTAAAGGAATAGTTCACCTAAAAATTAAAATGACCCTATGGTTTACTCGCCCTCAAGCCATCCTAGTTGTATATGACTTTCTTCTTAAAGACGAATGCAATCAGAGTTATATTAAAAAATGTCCTGGCTTTTCCAAGTTTTATAATGGCAGTGAATGGTGGTCAAGATTTTGAAGCCCAAAAAAGTGCATCCATCCATCATATAAAGTACTCCACACGGCTCCGGGGGGTTAATAAAGGCCTTCTGAAGTGATGCATTTGTGTAAGAAAAATATCCATATTTAAAACACAATCTGTAGTTTCTGCTAACTGTTGTACGTGCGTTCGTGAGAGAGTGGTGTTCCAGCAGATAACGCAGGACATAGGTGTAGCATAAGCTCTGGTGAGAATATGCTAGTCTTGCGAGAGTCTCCTCTAGGCTTATATCGAAATCCTCTGACATTTTCCGTACAAATCCTCGTTTTGTACTTCTAATTCATGACCAGTGTTTTGTGTTGCTCTTTCCTCTGAGCTTCCGCGTTCGTCCCTTCTCACCAGAGCTTACGCTACGTCCTACATCATCCACTGAAACGTGACTTTCATGAACGCTCATACGACAGTTAGCGGAAGCTAGAGATTACAGTTTATAAAGTTTTAATTATGGATATTTTTCTCATACAAACGCATCACTTCAGAAGGCCTTTATTAACTCCCCGGAGCCGCGTGGAGTACTTTATATGATGGATTGATGCACTTTTTTGGGCTTCAAAATCTTGACCACCATTCACTGCCATTATAAAGCCTGGAAAAGCCAGGACATTTTTAATATAACTCTGATTGCATTCGTCTGAAAGAAGAAAGTCATATACACCTAGGATGGCTTGAGGGTGAGTAAATCATGGGGTAATTTTCATTTTTGGGTGAACTGTCCATTTAAAATCACCAAGGCTTCATCTATTTGATCAACATACAGAAAAAAAATTGAATTATTATTATTATTATTATTATAGACTGTATTATTATAGAATTATTATTATTATTATTAAATATTATTATTATTATAGATTGGAGTAATGACACAGGAATAAATACATTTTAATATATATTAAAATAGAAAATGCATTTTTAAAATTGTACAAATTTTGTAACGTTATGATTATTATTGTTTTCATAATTCTGTATTTTTGATCAAATAAAGAAACCTTGGTGAGCACAAGACAATCTTATTTATTCCAAACTTTTGACCACGAATGTTTATAATTTTAGTTTACAACCCCCATTGGATCATTAAGGCTCAAAATCATTAATCTGCTCTTGGCAATAAGAGGTTTATATTGTTAATGCATATCTCTGTCCCATCACAGTGCCTGTTATGATGGATGAAGCTATGGAATACCTGGAGAAAAGACAGGTCCAGTATTTAATTATGATTTAATGGTTAAGTTCTGTTTTTCTGAGTAAAATATTTGTGATTATGAATGTTTTATAACATATGTATAAAATATAAAGTATAATATCAATAAAAATGTAAGTAACTATAAATATCTGAGTTCACCTGTGAATCCAGAAATGAATTCTTTTGG